>QEPC01013011.1:31055-43607 GCA_003113815.1 Sphenodon punctatus | reverse complement strand
CTCCACCAGCTTCCTGTGGCCACACCAAGGCTTAAATACTTCCTGTGGCCAACCAGGAAGCTGGGAGGCAGGGCTAAAGCAACTGGCTACAGCTGGGAGGGGGCATGACACACAGGGAGCAAGCACACAAGGGAGACAGAAGGGGGAAAACCCAACACCCTCACAAGCCCACCAGGTGGTGTAGGGTGCTGGAGAGCCTGTTCAGCATGCCATGGGTTCAAGATCCAGCCCTGACAGCCCATTGCTTCATCTCTCCCTTCCATCAGGGACTAGAACTGGATGCTTTTCATTTTTCTCACCTTTGTATGCCACCACCATAGTGGAGCTTTTTGTTCTGCATTCACTTTTTTCATTTATTATGTGTTCTATTCCATTGATCATGTAAGTATGAAATTTTAATGGTGGCCCTACCCACCGCCCCAACAACCTAAAATTCTATCAGCCACCACTGCCTCTGCTGCTCCCTTGCTTTCTCCCAGACTGCCTTGCTCCCCTCCCCTAACTGTTCCCCTGGATAAACTACACCACCCTTCACACATATTCCTGCTGCTGCTTCTTCTGGCTGCCATTTCATATTTGCCAGGAAGCCAAGAGCAGAAGACATGGTGGTTCTGCCACCTTTCAGCAATTGGAATTGTGGTTGATGGTCACCAGTTCTTATTGCTAGAAGTGTGCAGAACTATTGATACTTTGGTGTCTTCCCCAGCTGAGCTAAATTTAGCGGTGGGGAGAAGAGCTAGAATCATTTCTATCTCTCCAGGGTCCCAACAATCTGCTACCAGTTGCCTCAGTTACTATGTACAAAGTCTGCTCTAGAAAGAAGATTTAGAAAGCTGTGAAAAACCATAATTTTGATCAACATCTGAAACATTTTCATGTATTTGCTTTGATACATGTGTGTGTATATATTAGGGCTGAAACTTGATTTCATTTTTTTCTCGGTTATAACTGCAAATCGTGATTCTCGTCTTGTTCTAACTGAGAAACGATAACCAAGAAAATTGCCGTTTCTTGGCCAAGAACCATTTCTCAAATTACTGTTTACCATTTATCGAATTGTCGTTTACTGGATTGCTGGTTACCAAGTTACTGCTTACCTAACTGTTTCCAGTTACCGTGTTCTGAGGTACCATTTGCATTGAGTTATATTGTTATTATTATCAGTTCTTATCATTATCATTATCATAAACATAAACCTACAAACATGATTAACGATAAACATGGTAAACAGTAAACCGGTAAATTGAGTGTTGTCCAAGATCTCGACACAGAACTGAGAAAGCTGTGAAATCTCTACAGAAATTTTCAGTTATTGCAATATTGCTGCGAGAACCAATTTGTTTCTCATTTCAGCCCTATATATACATACACACACATTATCTATCTATCTATCTATCTATCTATCTATCTGTCATATAAAATAAGAATCTTAACTGAGCTAGAACTGCACTGGGGTGGGAACTGGGAACCAGGAGGCTCGCCCCCTTTGGACTCTCCTCGCCTTCTGCCCACTGGCCGTATCACTGGCCATTGTGCTCTCCACTGCCCCCCTGCCTGCAAGCAAGCTCCTGCTGCTGACGCCAGCTACCATCGCTGGGGATGGTAGGCTCTCTGAGACCTGGACTGTTTGCATTCTCCCCCCTCTCTGGGGGTGGGGGATCTAGGGAATCCTTCCTGGTATGTGGGAGGAGCTGGAGGGACATTTGAGCAGCGCACCTTCTGGCAGCACTGCAGGTCGTGTGCCTAAGGGATGTGCTAAAAAGCCCTTGGGCATGGACCTTAGGTGGGGCTTGAGGGCCTGGGGAGAAATTCTCTTGTGTTTTTTGGACAGGTGTATTGGGTATTGAGCATCTTTGTGCTGGTTAAGAGTGTAGGTTAGTGGAGGGTGGTTTAGGGTTGGGATTAGGGCTGTACCGAATAGTACTTCTGAGTACTTGGGCCGAATACTGAAGTTCCAAATAATCGGCCTGAGTACTCGACAGTCCTTCAGCACGGTTTCTGAAGTTTTGGAATTCAGACTCAGAATTCTGGACATTGGAAAACTTCATAAACTTTGTAAAGTTGTTGCAAAGTTCTTGAATCCACAGCCAAAGCACTACCCAGAAAAAACACTACCCAGAAAAGTAGGCAAGCAAGAGTGAGACAATTGCTACAGAAGACAACCCCACAAAAGTGCAACTGCTTTCAGAAATAACCCCCCCCCCCCAACAACAGTAGTGTACCCACAGCATGGCCCACCATCAGCAGTGAGTACACCCACTTTAATCATTATACCAGCCAAGCAGTGCACAAAAATGCAGGCTAAGACATTAGCTCATGAAGAATATAACAACCCTGAAAAACAGTCTGCAACTGTATGGAGAAATAAATCCCAGGGCTGGCCCCAGGGTTTGTGAGGCCATGTGTGAAGTCTTGGTATGGGTTCAATTTGTATAATTAGACCCCACCTAATTATGCAAATGTGTACATTTACATCAAATTTACTCCCACTGGACAGGAAGGATTCCCATTCTCCACCCCTCTTAGCAGCCATGGAGAAGCATGGCCTCCCCATGCCATCCCCCCCCCCCCCGATTTGGCACCCCTTGGCTGCTTTACCTGGTGCTCAGCCAACCAGCCATAGACAAGCATGGCCTCCCAATGATTCCCCAATCCCCTCCCCATCTGAACATCTACCACCACTTCCCAGGAGTGGTTCCATTGCAGGGGCAGTCAGACGGGCAGTGAAGCAGGCACAGAGAGACTGACTGCATCCACTGCTTTACTGGGAGGGTGTGTGTGTGTGTGTGTGTGTGTGAGCTTAGCCAGCCTGGCCTCCAGGGCCTGTTGCTTCTTGCTGCTGGTGCGACCTGTCTAGAGGGGCTGCTATCAAACACACAAGACCCCCAAAATGCAACCAGCCTATTAAGTGCATTATGCCATGAAAAGAGACATATATATAACCAGTTCAGTTGTGTCCCATAATCAATTCATGTTGCCCCCACCCCATAACCAGTTAACTTGCACCCCTGCCCCTCATATAATCAATTCACATTGCCCCCCACCCATAACCATTTTATTTGTGCCCCCGGGGAAGCATGAACTAGTTATGGGGTAGAGGTTTAAACACAGCATTCTTGTTAGCAATAACTTCATCGCTATTGAAGAGTTAGTGAAATAGCAGCCATAAAAATCTCAGAACCATATTTGCAGATTTTCCAAGATAGAATAGATATTGCTTTACATCCTAAATTTCTACCTAAGATAGTATAAGACAGACAGTTGTGAGAATGTGGCCCTTTTTACACAGGCCTCTCCCACCTATGAACACGCAGATTTCTGCATGTTCATGGGTGAGGGAGCCTCGTGTGAATGACATGCGCACCCACAGAGAGTGGGGGTGCATGTGTACACCCGCCTAACAAGCATCCCCACTCACACCCCCCCCCACGCACACACATATTTGTCCCCACGCATGGAGCAATTGGGGAAAACAGTGGTTACTCAATGGGTCCAGATGAGTGGGGGGTAAGTGGGGATGCGTGTGCGGCTGTGTGCACCTCCCGCCAACGCACCAGCGTGCCCACGGACCCCCCACCTGACAGAGCCATGTAAAAATGGCCTGGGAGGAGCCACTCAAAGAAGAACAGAAAGTATCTGCCTTGTAAAGCATATTACACCGGTGCTCCGAGCTCTGCACTGGCTGCTGATAGTGTGCCGGGCCAAGTTCAAGGTCCTGGTGATGGTTTATAAAGCCCTACACGGTCTCAGCCCCTCATACCTTAGGGACCGCCTCGCCCTTCGCGCCCCAGAGTGGCTCCTGCGGTCTGCCAGGGGTCCCTTCCTGGAGGTCCCCCGTATTAAGCGGCGGGCCACGATGGAGAGGGCATTCTCGGTAGTGGGGCCGCGGCTGTGGAACTCCCTTCTGGAGGAAGCTCGCCTGGCCCCATGCCTTTTAACATTTCGGCGAAATTGTAAGACCTGGCTGTTTGTCCAGGCCTTTGGGAGGGAGGGTGGCTAGGGAGGTTTTAGTCCCCTACCCATTTGTTTTGTGGTTTTGGTTATTTTTCTAGCCCTGTTTAATGTTTAAAGTATTCTATGACTGTTTTAAATTGATTTTATTGTATTTTATTATAGTATTTTAATGTTGGAAGCCGCCCCGAGCTGCGTTGCAGGAGGGGCAGGGTAGAAATTTATAAAATAAATAAAAAATAAATAAAGAGGGTTCTTTGAGATGGGTATGAACATTCTCACAACATCCACCCTTTCAGCCCCGCATGAAATTTTCTTATATTCCTAGAAATGGTTGGAAGGAAATGTCATTTTGAGGGGGAGAGTCATTTTTATACTAGAGGAGCTCAAGACCATCACGTGGTCTATTATTTGAATAGGTGAGCATGCACTACCCAGCTGTGAGAATGTTAGATGCCATCTCTAAGAACCTTCTTTACAAGACAGCAACCTTCTGATCCCCCCCACTCACATGGGGAGGAGTTGTTTCTAAAGAAACAGCTTTATCTCTCAGTCCAATTGGTGTGTCCCAGTGTCCTGCTGCTGCTGCTGCTGCAGGACTACTAGCAAGCAGAGGCAGGTGAGGGATGGGGACTGGAGCCAGGGAGGGGAGGCAGAAGAACTTATTGAGGGAGAATATGGATGCTGCTTGCCACCCTGCCAAGCAACGCAGGGCTCCTGCTGGCTGAGGGGTCATGTGCAGCTGCACATGTGGCACATGCCTGGGGACGGTCCTGATAAATCTCACCAACAGTCAACGAGCCCATGCCCCAGCAGTCACAAAATTAAGAAAACAGACATTCACCCACCACCCAGGGGCACCCCCTTGGCATGACATTGGTACTGTGGCACTGGTAAAGGGGAAGTGAAGCCAGGCAGAGAGATCCCTCTGGCCTTATGGTGCCAAGTGCCAGTCAAGCAGTAGGCAGAACTAGAAGCAATGTGGCATCCAATTCTTTTTTAAAAAAAAATCAGACATGTAAAGTTAAAATTTTACCCTGCCACGCAATCAAAAGCTTGCCACCTGGCTTGGCCACCCAACCAAAACTTGCCATCTGGCTTACCATCACTCAACTGTCCTCTCCCATAACCCCCTACCAAATATGGCACTAAGTTTCATTTCCAGAAGAAGGGAAGCTCAGCTGTCCAACAGCCCCCCACACATGTAGCAGTTTCTGAAGTTTTCCAAATAACAGCCTTAGTTCTCAGAACTTTGGAATTCGGACTTTCCAAACTGAATACTGTAATATTCGCAGAATTCTGAAATTTTCTGAAGTCTTTGTTTCAGCTGTAGTTGGGATATTGGACTAGCTGGGTTTTGGGGTAGTCACAGTGGAATGGGAAAGTGGGGAGGGAAGGTTTTTATGGTTGAGGGTACTAGAGGGGTGGGATTGGGGGAGCCTTTTCTGGTTGGTCAGAGTTGCTGGGAGGCCCGTAGGTTTAGTCATCCCCCATTGAGAGGGGCGGATGGTGATTGTTTGTTGGGGAGAGGGGAGAGAATGATTCAATGGTTGATGGAAATGGGTGGGTAGGATTTGGGGGGGCCTTTCCTGGCTGGTGAGATCAGCCAGGTGGCCCCTCATTCCCCAGTGAGAGGGGGGATGGAGATTGTTTGTTGGGGGGATTCTTTTGGGATTAGGGAGGGTGGGTTAGGCCTCCCTGTGAGAGAGGCGGGCAGAGAGTTGAATGGGATGGGGGTGGACTCCTCCTGCCACCCTGACGGACAGCCTGTCAGGAGGCGGGAGCCGGGCTGGTGGTTGCCTGACAGGGGGGCAGCAATAGGGGTCATGATGGGGTGGGGGAATTATGGCCCTTGGGGGTGGAAATGTCATCATGAGCGGAGGGACCGGTTTCTAGTACCAGTTCCCTTTTCAGTTCTCCCCAGCCTAAATAACCAGGTGATCGAGGTCTTGGAGGAACTGGGCCTGTCGCAGATGATGTTCAACGTGAGGTCGGTAGCCAATAAGTCATACACAACCCATGATGCCATCTTGGAGTGGATGATTGACCTTGTGTGTGACAGAGACCTGGCTGGACGAGTGCTTGGGGCCAATTCTGGCTGACCTTGTTCCAATTGGGTACTCTGTCCAACATCAGCCCAGGCCAGAGGGTCGGGGAGCACAACTATTATTTTTAGGGATCGTTTGGTTGCTCTGAGGTTTTTGGTGCAGAATGAGTCTGGCAGTGAGGGCCTTTACCTTGTGTTTTATTTAGCCAGAGATGGACCCGAGGGTCCGGCTAGGGACAGGTTAGGGATCCTGCTGGTGTACTGTTCACTTCACTGTATCCTTATCTGCTCTAACCACTCTGGTCTTGGACCTGTACTCGAAGTCTCCTAAGCTTTTTGTCTTGGGTGACTTCAATATCCATGATGAGGCTGGATTGCATGGGGCGGACCAAGAATTCATGGCCACCATGGCAACCATGGGTCTGTCCAAATTGGTGAGGGGCCCGACACATGAGCGGGGGCATATGCTAGATTTGATTTTCTGCATTGACCTTGAAGCAGGGGGGTCCAATGATTGGGGGAGTTGAGTGCTCACCCTTCCATGGTCTGATCATTACCTCCTGTAAGCTTCCATCCCAGCACACCTGCCTGACTATAGGGGTGTAGGGTCAGTTTGGATGGTCCACCCCATGAGACTTACAGAACCGGAGGAGTTCCAGAACGCTCTTGGGGAGATACCTGTTTACCTCAATGGTCACTCCATCAATGACCTAGTAGCCTTTTGGAATGGGTGGTTGGCCAAGGTCATTGATCGGGTGGCTCCTAGGTGTCTGTTCCCAGGATCTCGGCTTCACAGGTCAACATGGTTCATGGAGGACTTGGGGTGGCTGAATCATGAAGGGAGGTGGTTGGAGGGATGGTGACATTGCACTTGCGCTCAAGTCAATCGGTTACAGCATACAGTGTTTTTGAAATCCTATGCTGCGGTGGTGAAGGCAGCAAAGAAGCAGTTGTTTACTGCACTCATCTTATCCACTCAGTCACATCCAGTGGAGCTGTTTCGGGTGATGAGATGTCTGGTTGGTCCAGCCTATCTCTGCCTGTAACCAGACTCATCCACGGCCCTCTGTGAGATGCTTTTGAA
This sequence comes from Sphenodon punctatus, assembly GCA_003113815.1. Classification (NCBI taxonomy): domain Eukaryota; kingdom Metazoa; phylum Chordata; class Lepidosauria; order Sphenodontia; family Sphenodontidae; genus Sphenodon; species Sphenodon punctatus. Next base: position 36,525 of record QEPC01013011.1, on the reverse strand, counting down.
GTATTTTGCAGATATAATCGCTCACATTGAGCATGACTTCAACTCTGCCATTTCTGGGGCAATGGCAAGCCAGAGGTTAGGAATGCCTTTTCGGTCAGAATTTGTAAAATGAATTGGTGACACCTGATGTTGCGGCCAATGCTCTGGGGTCTGTTTGAGCCACAAATTGTGAATTAGATCCTTGCCCATCCAGGTTGGTGAAATCAACCAGGGAAACCTTAGGGTCAGTGCCGGCATGGGTTATCAGCAGGGCCCCGATTCTTCCGCGGAATTTTTAAAAAAATTCCGCGGGAGTCAGGGCCCAATTCTGTGCCTCGGCGCGATTTACCATGCGGGGGGGGGGCTTGGCTTGCCTCCTCCTCCCCCCGCACTGGTAAAATCCTCAGGGCTTCCCCTCCCCAGCTGCCGGGGCTTGCCCTCCCCAGCTGCTGGGGCTTGCTTGACTCTCCCCCCCCCCTGAAAAACAAAAGGAATTGCCTTACCAGAGATGGCAGCAGCAGCTGCTCCGTCCAGCGCGCTTGTACTTCCTGCTCGTACTTCCTGGCCCCTCCCGACGGGGCCTCTCAGGGCGACGCAGCCGGATGACGTCATCTGGCTGCGTCGCCCTGAGAGGCCCTGTCAGGAGGGGCCAGGAAGTACGAGCAGGAAGTACGAGCGCGCTGGATGGAGCAGCTGCTGCTGCCATCACTGGTAAGTTAATTAATTATCTAAAGGGTGTGCCTCCTCCCCTGGCAACTGGGGAGGCTGGGGAGGGGAAGCCCCGAGGGTTTTTTCATTCCCCTCCCCTCATGGAATCTCCTGCCCCGCAGCCCCCCAGCGCAGGCTGGAAATTCTGCGCTGGGGTAAGCGGGGCAGGAGATTCCGCGGGGGGAGGGGAATTCCACGGGAAATCTGCGAATCGCAGACCCGCGTTTCCCTCGGGGCCCTGGTTATCAGTGCCTCCCTTCAGGAGGGGAGGGTGTCGGACTGCCTCAAGGAGGCTGTGGTCAGGCCCCTCCTCAAAAAACCATCACTTGATGTTGATGTCCCGACGAGCTATCGGCCTGTCTCTAACCTTCCCTTTTTAGAGAACGATATTGAATAGGTGGTGACTCGTCAGATACAGTCACATTTGGATGGCATCGGTTTTCTTGATCCTGTGCAGTCTGGCTTTCATCCGGGCTACGACATGGAGACAGTGCTTTTGACATTACTCGATGACCTCCTTGGTAGAACTAGATAAGGGATATGACCCTGCTGGTTTTACTAGATCTATCACCGGCTTTGGACACTGTTAACCATGAAATGTTGGTGACCCATGTATGGGGCCCAACCGGGGTGGACTGGATCATTCTGCGGTGGTTCTGTTCCTACCTCACTGGAAGATCTCAGCAGGTGGTGCTAAGGGACTGTTCATCATCCTCTGGGGACCTCCCATGTGGGGTCCCTCAGAGCTCTACTTTGTCCCCTTTCTTGTTTAATATGTATATGAAGCTGCTAGGAGAGGTTGTACACAGGTAGGGGGTTCTCTGTTATCAATATGTTGATAACACCCAGCTATATTTGTCATTTTCATCTGACCCTGGCCCTGCTGTCTCATTGTTGTCCTGATGCCTGGTGGCTGTGGATAAGGTCAAGCAAATTGAAGCTCAATCCCAATAAGACAGAGGTGTTGCTTGTGGCGGGCAGCGGTGATCTGGAGGAGGAGGTTCCTTGGTATAACTAGATAAGGGATATGACCGCCACAAGGGTAGAACTAGATAAGGGATATGACCAGGTTTCCCCCTGTCCCCCACCTGAATGGGTTCGGAACCCGAACTTTGTTCAGCCGGTTTGGGCAGGGGGCAGTTCGGGTTCGGGATGTTCGCGAATCGCGAATGGGCTAAACACCCTGAGTTCGGGCCGAACGCTGAACCCCCGAACTGCGTTCACACATCCCTAGCTATTGACAGGTTTGTATTGACTGGAGAGCATTCTTGGCAACCACACCATTGCTTTGGAACTGCCTCCTGGCAGAGATCCACTTCAGTCTGGATCTCCATGCCTTCCAACGGAATTGAAAGATCTGGCTCTTCCATCATGCGTTGGGAGGGGGGAGGGGTTAGTTGGGTTGGGGGAAGGAGGGGTTTTTATATTTATACACAGACCTGTTTTATGTGTTTTATATATGCTGCTTTTATATTTGTTTATATTTATTTATATTTATATTTATATTGTTATTTTTGATACTGTTGTGTTGTTGTTTTATTGAAACTTATATTGGAAGCTGCCCCAAGCCGCCATTGGTGAGAGTGGTGGGCTGCAAATAGTTAAAATAAATAAATAAATAAATAAACAAATAAATAAATGACTTTTTTTTTTTTTTTTGCCAAAGTGTGAAGCTGAAGGATACCCCACCTGCTCAGGTGTGTGCAGTCCAATTCGCTGACGATCTGGTGCTTTTGGCAAAGACAGAAATAGGATTGAAGCGGCTGTTAGAGAAATTACATCAGTATTATCAGTCCAATAGTTTGATAATCAATGATCAAAAATCAAAAGTTATGATTTTGGGGAAGAAATAAAAAAAAACTAAGTGGGAAGTGTCAGCGGGGACATCTGATATTGTGAATTCACATAATTACCTGGGAGTCACCTTTACTTCGAGGGGTACTTGGAATTTACATCTTCAAAATCGTGCAACTAAGGCCCGTCAAGCCACATGGGCGTTGAATAGGGCTATGAGTATGTCTAAAGGGGTATCAGTCTCTGCCTTTTTACAAGTGTTTAATGCAAAGATCCCACCATCAGCCGCTTTTGGGCTGGAAATAATACCATTTCCAGATGTAAGGTTCCTAGAGAGGGTTCAGAACCTGTCTTTGCGTAGACTTTTGAAGGTGGGACCAAGTACGCCTGGGCCAGTATTAAGGGCTGAGACAGGTGTCTATTCTATTGATGCTTATGCTAAGCAGTCTATGGCATGGTACTGGTTTAGGCTGCTGCAGCAGCAGGAACAGCATCTTTCCCTGCAATGCCTCAGGGAGGAGTTATCTCATGAGGGTTTAAGGACATATTCATGGATCAAATACCTAGGAAGCTTGCTCAAAAATATGGGCTTTTCGTTTGAATATTTTGTGGAGAAAAGTTTAAAGGTGATCAAAAGTGAAATGATCCAGAGAGTGCGAGATCAGGCCCAACAAGAAGATCGGGCCTTTTTGGCTCAATGGAAAGCTGCTCCAGGACTGACTCAAGTAAAGAGCGTTTGGATGTTTGAATCCAATCTGGATAAGATAGCTAACCTCAAACTGAAAAGAAGTTACACTTTGCTAAGGTTCTAAATGGTTTAGACAGCTGTGGTAGAGGGTAGGTACTGGCACGTTGCATATGATCAGCCTTGTTGTTCATGTAGTATGAATGAAATTGAAACAGTAGAGCACCTGGTATTAAGGTGCCCATACTACAAGTTGCTGAGGGAGACTTGGCTCGCTCCCCTTTTGGGAGTCAGGCTCAGTTTTGAATCGATGGATTGTTATCAAAATCTGCTTAGGTTATCGTCGGTCCAGGAGATGCAGGCCCTCTCTACCTTTTTTCTTTTGGTATCAAGAAGGCGAGGTTATCTCAGGGGTAAAATGAGAATGGTAAATGTAAACGTTGGGTAAGGTTACCTATCTGCGCTGGATAATTGGATGATCTTGATCATTGTTATTTTATGCAAATATGGCAAGGTATAAGGTATTTGCTGCATTTGGGCATGTAATGGTATTTGATTAGTGTGTTCTTTTTTGTATTTTGTATTTTGTTATTTAATTAGGCTACAGCGATAGCTGTATGCCATAATAAACTAAGCTAAAACTACCCCACAAGTAGCAAAGCCATCATGTCTGTTTGCATGAATAAAAAATCTCCAACCAGATATAGACTTTCAGTTTCTGGAAACTCCTCCAAGGCAAATAAAACTGAAGTTTTAAAATCCTGTCACTCACCGAGAATCAATGATGTATCCAACACTTAATCAATACAGGAAATCAGAAGATTCTTCATCAGAAGTCTTAAATTGTAATACTTTTGAAGTCCGGAAAGGAGTAATGGCAGCAGAAAACAGAAAGCTAAAAAGAACAAGATAGAGCAAGGAAATAGAGTGAAGGAAAATAGAGGACTGTCCAAAGGCAATAGAGGAAGATAGAGGTGAAAGGAAGGAGGAGGATTCTTATTTTTCCCTCAAGTCTTGCTTAGAGCCGAAACTGGTAGAACTACAGTTAAATCTCAGGCATTAATAATAATAATAATAATAATAATCAAATACTGGCTTAAAGTTACGTTATTCTCAGCTGAGTCCTCCCTTTTGACTCAGTTAATCAGAGCAATGTAGGGCTTAGCTGATGGAGTTTGGCAGTTGAGAAAGAGCTGTTCAAACTGGGATTCCCTAGAAACTGTTTTTTAACTGTGGGACTTAAGAGTGCCATGGAAATAATAAAAAGGAGGATCCTGGACCAGGAATGCCAGAGAGGTGCCTCTGATATGAAAGCGCAAAGAGTAGCCTTGAATTTTCAACCTGTTATTCAAGCACGGGAATCTGAGAGCTATTTATATCATTGAAAGGAGTTCCATCTCTGACAGGCACTTACCTTATTTAGGTGTGGTGTTAATCCATCCGCTCTGACAGAAGGGAGACATTCAGGAATTCCCAGGGAAAAGAGGACATGCTTGTTATGTGATATGAAGGAAATTGAAGATACTAACCTTTATTATTCTTCACTGTTCAGCTTACAATGAGCTTCAGAGAACTTAATTAAAGTTTTCATTAGAAGCCTCAAAAATTTTTCTGGTTGGGAAAGGCTTTAAAAGCTATTGAATCCTTTGGATTTGCAGTGCTCAAGAGCAGTGGCTCAGTTCTGCCTGGGCGCAATCTCACTCAGACAAAAATTATTGGGGAAATATATGCAATGAAAACAGACATGATGCTAACCACCCTTTAAGCACCCTTGGTGGTTATTTATGTGTGGGTAATTTCAGACGTTACAAGATCACGCTCAACCACAGTGAACCCCGCTCAACCCCGCGGCGGGGCTAAGGCGCCCTGAACGTCTGTTTGGTGGCCGCCAGATGTTCACCACACTCAATACCCGTGCGGGGTCAATTTCAACCACGCTTCCCGGGCTCCCCGCACCAATTCCCATGGACGCGTGGTCAATGAGATCCCCACCCATGATCAACCAAACATAACGTCTGGACATCAAACACCGCCCGGGATCAAAGGAAATGATCCCCAGGTGTGGGCAATGCATGTAATGGCTCTGCCAGGCAACCAGCATCAACACACTCACCGGAGGGAGATTTAAAGGGAAAAACGTGGCTGGCTAATGTGGCGGGATGGAGCGAGGAGGGAGGAGGAGGAAGAGAGTGGTGATGGAGGAGAGAGCGAGGGGCGAGGAGGAGGAGGAGATGGAGGCGGGGGAGGCAGGGGCACAGGTGGTGGTGGTGGTGGAGGGGGAGACAGCACAGGAGGGGGGGGGGG
>QEPC01013006.1:2860609-2881440 GCA_003113815.1 Sphenodon punctatus | reverse complement strand
TAGGAGCTGTGCCCTCTGCTTTGGCATGTGTTGGGTGGGGGGGGGGAGGTGCCTGATATTTGAAATACCCATACACAGAAAAAATTATAAGCAGACTTTTTTATTCATTGGTACAAGGAAATGGATCGCCATCTGATAGTATTAATTTTACTAGACTTGTTTTGTAACTTTGTTGGGTCGCAGAATTTTCAATTTGGGGTCGCAGAATTTTGGGGAAAAAAATTCAGAAGAATCGGGGCCCTGGCTGTACCTCTCTTTTTCAACTGACCCAGACCCTGCCGTCTCATTGCTATCCCAGTGTCTGGAGGCCATGGCGGAATGGATGTGGCAGAGCAGACTGAAGCTCAACCCCAATGAGATGAAGGTGATGTTGGTGGGGAGAGCGAGGGAGGTGTCAGCCCCCTTGGTTGGTGGGGGGTTCGCCCTACTATAGCTCAGCACGTTCGGAGTTTGGGGGTAGGTCTGGACACGGATCGCCGCCTGGAGTGACAGGTGGAGGTAGTGGCGAAGGACGCCTTCCGCCAGTTATATCTGATGCGGAGGCTGTGTCCGTACGTCTCCGGCCCGGACTTGGCCTTGCTTTCGTCACCTCAAGGATGGACTACTGCAATGCGTTCTATGTGGGGCTTCCCTTGTTCCTGGTTTGGAGGCTGCAGCTAGTGCAGAATGTGGCGGCCCGTCTTCTGTCAGGGACGGGCCATCAGGAGCATATAACACCTGTGCTCCGGACTCTGCACTGGCTGCCAATAGTGTGCCGAGCCAGGTTCAAGGTATTGGTGTTAATCTATAAGGCCCTTCACGGTCTGGGCCCCTCATACCTCAGGGACCGCCTCGCCCTCCGCGCCCCAGAGCGGCTCCTTCAGTCTGCCGGGGGTGCCTTCCTGGAGGTCCCCCGTGTTAGGCAGGGGACCACAATGAAGAGGGCATTCTCGGTGGCCGGGCCGCACCTCTGGAATTCCCTCCCGGAGGAAGCTTGCCTGGCCCCAAGTCTGTTAACATTCCAGCGAATTTGTAAGACCTGGCTGTTCATCGTACAGCACGGTATAGGTTTGTTTGCAGTGTTGGTGTACCTTATTGACTGTATATGTTTTTGGAGTGCTAGTGAGTACCCCAATTGTATTTCAATGTCTGTGGATACATATCTGCTTTGAGATTTATTGTTCATGGTTGTCTAAATTTATTTAAAAATATGTGATTTTATGAATGCTGTGTTTGTCTAGGACACATCCTGCACCAGTTGGTGCACTGCAGAGTCTTGCTCTGCCTGCTTCGCCTGGAGGAGGTCGCTGCCCTTCACGCTCCGGTTAAAGAAACCGGCCAGCTTCCTCCCCCACTCGATCAGGGAGCTAAGAGTGCCTGCCCCAATTCCCTTCTCCCCCAAGCCCAGAGCATCCCTGACCACCAGGTAAAAAGTGTATGCGGCGCAAGGGATGCTGATGAAGCCCCCTCACAGACTGCCCTCAATATGTTGGCCGAGTTGTCCGTCACCACGCACCCCTTGGTGAAGGGTGCGCCTGGCGTGACCCAATCCCTCACCATGGTGGTCAGGGCTGCCTCGATGTTCCGAGACGTGTGGGGGCCACGGCATCCATGACTTCCACCTGAAGCAGGGCCCACCTATACCCTGCTTCAGGATCCCTCCTGCTACTGGCAAACGCTGCCTCCGGGTCCTGCCACCAGTCCCCTGTCACTGCCAGGTAGGTGTGCAGCGCATTTCTGCTCCATCACAGCTTGGTGGTGAAGTGGATGGTGGCACCCCCAGTCCATGCCAGCTGCTCCCTCACCCGCTCCTTTAAAGCCTGGTACGAGGCTGGCACCACCTGCCGACTCAGGGTGGTGCGTGAGGACAGCTTAAACTGGGGGGGGGGGGCAGGAACCCAATCAGGTGCCTAAACCCCATTTTCCTGACCACCGAGAAGGGCTGCCTATCGAGCGACTTAATTTACCCCACCATGCGCGTTGATGGGAGGGGCAGAACGTGGTGGCAATACAGCTTTCAGAGGAACATGTGGCTGGCCCTGTCCCAAGTGGCTCTGAGTCTGTTGTCCTGCCCACCGAGTGCCCCCAGCGAGTGGGCATTCTCTATGGTGGGGGACATTTGTTCCCCACACCGCCTGGGACTGGGGGCCAAGTTGGTGGAGCAGTTGCTTTCATCAAGGTGAACCTTCCGCTGCTGGGATTCTCCAAGCTGCCCCTGTACATGGATTGATGGTGCAGTGGCACATGCCCTCCCATGCTAGGGGCAGTCTTGGGATGGGGTTCCTCCTCAATCTGGGCTGCTGCTGCTGAGGTGCTCATGCCACGCTGCTCATGCCACGCTGCCTGTCTGCTGCTGCTGCCGCAGCTGCCTCTCCTGTACCATGGCTTCTGCTACCAGGCAATCCAATGTCTGCCGCTGCTCCACTGATGCCTGGCAGCCTGTAATGCCCGGCCAAGTAGGGGTGGCAAGGCCAGCCACCAAGCCTTAGCCTTCCCAGCCTCTGCTGCTGCCACTGGGTCTCAGACGGCCAGCCCTGGCACAACGGGCACCCCTAGGGGCCAGGGGCCAAGCACCGAGCCTGCCTGCCTGGGCAAGCCGGGGTGCCAAGCACCAAGCCTTCCTGGTCTCTGCTGCTGCTGGGTCTCCGACAGCCAGCCCATGCACCACGGGCACCCACAGGGGCCAAGTGCCGAGCCTACCTGCCTGGGCAAGCCGGGGTGCCAAGCGCCAAGCTTTCCCAGACTATGCTGCTGCTGGGTCTCCGATGGTCTGCCATGGGTCCCCCCGGGGGTCCCTGGAGCGCTCTAAGCCTCCCGATGGTGCCGAACTCCGTCGAACATTTGCGGGGTCCAAACTCCACCAGACCAAACCAACAAAACCGAACTAGGCTTTTAGTCCGAATGCCCGAACACCCAAACTCTGTCCTGTTTTCACATCCCTACTTTCCATGTTCCTGTCTCTCCACTGGGCTGAGCGGAGACATTTACAGTCCCATCCTTGTGAAAGCAGACGTGATGCAGCAGCTCCACAGGTGGGCAACTGGCAATGAAGGGCCCCTCGGCTGCCTGCCTCTCTCCTGCATCCTGCTACCTGTCTTTCCCTCATGCCTGGCCATCATTTTCCACTTGGTGAGCTTCACAAACATTTTAATTTCATGCCCGGTTGTCGTTGCTGGTTTGTAAAACATTTGAATTATATTAGCGCTGTTTAAGAGTCTGACAGGCTGAGGAGCTGCTGCCTCCAGTGATTGCTTATTCCAGATGGTTAAGTGACAAATCTCTCTTCTGATGTCTTAACTAGAGAGGTAATGGGGGGAAAATATCCCCAACAAGCGGCATCAGAGAACCCACCAAATCTGTCAACAAGATGATGGTTAACCCAGTCAGGAAGGAAACTACAGCAGGTCTTCTGGGGCATAACAGAGTTTTTTTCCTACGCTGAGATATGTTAAAAAGAACTAGACTCTGTCCACACTGAAGGCTGTTACCACCCATGTTCACCCATCAACCACCCACCCGAACACCTGTGTGAAGGTGGTGTGGGTGGGTGCTCTTGTGACCCACGCAACACCCACTCTTGACCACTCACCGTGCATTGGCAAAAAAGCCAGAGTGTGCTGTGCGGGGGCAGCCAAAAAAGTGCATGGGAGCCAATGCTCATGCATTCTGAGCCCATATGTACGGCAGCAGCCAGACATCTCAGCTGAGTGGTCTGCCATTGAGAGGCAGTGTGGGTGGGGAAACTATTGTAGAGATAACTTTCTGTTGAATAACACACAGCAGAAGTTTCTTCAAAACAGAACTTTACTAAGAACTCAGAAGACATGCTTCCATACTGTACAGACTGCATGGGACAAGATGGAGGACAGAGACAGGAGAAGAGAGGAGACAAGGAGAAAAAGAAACTGTTTCATCCCCTGACCCTCCCCCTACTGGACAAGCCCCATATTAAGCTTGCAATGGGCTTTTACTTGTGATTGTTGCACAATCTAACACCCCTTCTCAACAGTCACTAGTCAAACCCACTAGGTTCATTCTTCTTAATAGCTTGCGATGGCGTTCCCCTGCTAGTGGCTTTGTGAACACATCTGTTGTCATATCCTCTGTAGGACAGTATTGCAGATCTATGAGTCCTTGTTCCTGTGAGTCTTTCAGGAAATGGTATTTTACATGAATGTGCTTGGTTCTGGGGTTGATTATTTCTGTTTGCACCAGCGCTATACATCTTTGGTTGTTTCCAGGATTGGTGTGGGTCTGTCCAATTTTTGCCCCAGATCATTCAGAAGCTGTCGCAACCAGATAAATTCTTGGCTGGCGTGTGTCGCTGCCACATACTCTGCCTCCATCGAGGAAAGTGTCACAGAGGCTTGTTTCCTACTGCACCAGTTGATGGGTCCTCCACCAAGCAAAAATAGGTACCCACTGGTAGATTTTCGGTCCAAATGGTCTCCAGCCCTAATCTGTGTCCATGTACCCTATCAGGTCTGACACGGACGTTGCTGGGAGCCGTAGCTTGAAGTGCACAGTCCCTTTCAGGTACCGTAAGACCCTCTTCACTGTGTTCCAATCCCTTTGGGTTGGGGCTGAGACTTGTCTACACAGTATACCTATTTCCACTGCAATGTCAGGCCTTGTAATTGTGGCAATGTACAAGAGCTTTCCTATCACCTTGCACTGCTTATTGTCTGGCAGCAATAAGCTCGGTTATTTTATCTCCTTTGGGTAGCTGGTTTCCATAGGGGTATTTTCTGCCTTCACATCCCCCATGCTGAAACTTTCTGTCATCTCTTCTATTGCCTGTCTTTGATTGAGAAGATAGCTTCTGTCGTCTTCTCTTTCAATTTGTATTCCAAGGTAGTGTGTTATGTTACCCAGGTCCTTAGTTTCAAAGTCCTGATTTAGAGTTCTCATTGTTTTGCACTCGTCCCCTTCTTGCTCAAAGCATACGATAAGGTCATCGACATAAATGAATACAAAGATCCACCTGCCCCTTAGTCTCTTTGTGTATAAGCAGGGATCTTCTTTGCTCCTGGTAAAATATTTCCTCATGAACACCTTTTTTATTTTAGTGTTCCACACTCTGGTGGCCTGCTTAAGCCCATATATGCTTTTGTGCAGTTTGCATACAAGATCCGGCCTTTCAACGCCTACAAACCCCGGTGGTTGGTCCATGTAAATATCTTCCTTCAACTCACCATTAAGGAATGCTGTTTTCATGTCCATATGCTTGACTTGCATTGCTCTTCTGGCAGCTATACTTAACAATATTCTGATTGTGTGCAAATGTTTCATCGCAGTCTTCTCCATACTCCTTTCATGACAAGTCGGGCCTTGCACCATTCAATATTTCCCTGTGCATTGTACTTTATTTTAAATGTCCATTTACAACCTATAGTCTTTCTCCCTGCAGGTAGTGGAGTACGTTGTCCTGCACAGACTTTACTTCTTCTTCAGCCGCTCTTACCCATTTTTCTGCTTCCCCTTCTGACATCTGCGAGATGTCCTCCCACAATGCTGGCTCTGACAATTTAGTGGTGCTGACTTTGTAGGACAGACGAATGGGGGGAATGCCTTTGTTAGACCTCGTCGACTGCCTTGGCTCAGCATCAACAGTCAGCTGTGTCTGTTCCTCCACTTCTGTTACCTTTGTGCCGATTTTGACTATTTGTTCAGAGAAGTGCTCCCTTTCAGTGGTTTCATTTGTGGTTGATTGTTCTTCTTCGCATGGACTTTGGAGAGTCATCACACTGTCGCTTGAGTTTTCCACAATGGTCACACTGTTACTAATGGTTATTCTGTCTGTATGTGGATCCAGGATCCGGTAGCCTTTTGAATGCTCACTGTATCCTACGAGGATGCCTTCCACTGCTCTATTTTGCAGCTTGGTATGTTTCTCCTCGGGGATATATACGTAAGTCTTACTTCCAAATACTCTAATGTGGCCCACACTAGGTTTTTGACCATGCCACAGTTCATATGGAGTTCTCCTCACTGTCTAGAATACAGCCGATTTTGTAGGTAGGTAGCATCAACTGCTGCTTTGCCCCAGTATCTTTCTGGTAGCCCAGTGTCTGTTAGCATGCATCTAACCATTTTGGTTAGCGTTCTGTTCTTCCTTTCAGCTATTCCATTCTGCTCAGGTGTATATGGCACTGTCTTTTGGTGCTCAATTCCATGGAGTCTCAGGAAGTCCTCTACTTCCTTTCCTGTGAACTCACCTCCATTGTCAGTCCGCAGTGTCTTTGGTCTGCTCTGGAACTTGCTGCTGTTCATGGTCACATAGTCCTGAAGTTTGTCGAATACTTCATCTTTACTCTTCATGACGTACGTGATTGTGTACCTTGAATAGTTGTCAATGAAAGTTACCATATACCGGTTGCCTCCTGGCGTGGGAACTTTCATTGGGCTGCAGACGTCACTGTGTACAAGATCAAGTGGTTTCGTGGCTCTATTCTTACTCTTCTTAGGAAGTGTAGCCCTTGTGGCTTTGGCTTTGATGCAACAGTCACATTTCATGATCACGGGAAACGTTGATACCTTAAGGTCTTTGTTCAACTGCTGTCTGTGCATTTCCTTGATGATGTCCGGGTGTCTATGTCCCATGCGTCTATGCCACAGGTGGATGCAGTCATTGTGTGGCTTGTGCGCAGTGAGCTTCGCCTGTTCTTTCACTGTGCTCAGATGATACAGGTGCTCATCTGCAGTGGCTCTGGTCAGTACTTTTGTCCCACTTTGAATTGTGCATTCATCTCCCTGGAAACGGATGGTGAGCCCCCTCACTGCCAGGCACCTCACGGACAGGAGTCCCCCTTCTAAGTTGGGCACATAGAGCACATCTTTTATGGGTATGGTCAGTGTGCCTCCCTGTGACTGGTTGCAGTACAGGAATCCTTGTCCAATTCCTTCTGCATTGATGCTTCTCCCATCTGCAAGGTAGATCCTTTCTTTACTGCTCAGATCCATCCCTGTGAAGAATCCTTTATCGCAGTCATGTGGCTCGTTGCCCTGGAGTCTACACACCAATTTTGGGATGAGCTGTCTTGCGTTGCTTTGAAGCACCCACTCCATTGTTGAGCGACTGTGTTGCTGTTTGTGACTTTAGTCCTCTGCTTATGTGTTCGTGAAGACAGTTTCTGCTGTTCTGCTTTCCATATATAGCAGTCTTTCTTTAATGTCCTTCCTTTTTGCATTTGAAGCATACACTGATTTCCCTCTTAGGAGCTTTGTCTGAGGTTTTCAGTGCAGTCTCATTACCCTGATTTAGATCATTCTGCAGGTTCTCCTTTCTGCGCTGGAATTCATCCACAAGTCTACCTTTAACAAATTCCAGCTTCAGTTCAACCTCTGGTCTTGTCTCCAGGGCATTGATGAGGGCACTATAAGATTCAGGCAGGCTGCAGAGGAGTAGGGCTACCACATGGCTGTCCTTTATATCTTCTCCAGTGCCGTGTAGCTGTGCCACTACGTCCAACATGGCATTTATATGCTCCTGCATTTCACTTTTTTTGCCAAGCCTCATTTTGTATAGTTTCCTCAGTAGAAATAGTTTGCTATTCAGGCTAGTTCTTTCATGCAAGTTTTGCAGTGCAATCAACGTGCCTCTTACTGTGGTCTCACGTCTTGGTCATCTTCTACCAATAAATTTATCGTAGCCTTTGCTAACCTGTCATTTTTATCCCATTCCTTGTGATTTGCTACTGGTCTGTTCGTGGTAATCACCTCCCATAGATCATCTTTAGACAGCAGCATTTCCACTTTAAACTTCCACAATTGGTAGTTTACATTGTTCAGCTTTCCTCCTGGAAGTCTGAGCTCTGAGCTGCTTGCCATACTTGCTTCCCTCACTTTCCCCTTCTGGGATTTAGGTCTTGTTACTCAGAGTCAGTAGGCCTCTCTGTCTGGGAGTTTTCTTTCACAGTCTGTACTCCTTCTAGTCTTCAAAATTGCCTTGAAGATGTCCTGGGCCCATATCCTATTGTAGAGTTAGCTTTCTGTTGAATAACACACAGCAAAAGTGTCTTCAAAACAGAACTTTACTAAGAACTCAGAAGACATGCTTCCATACTGTACAGACTGCATGGGAGAAGATGGGGGACAGAGAAAGGAGAAGAGAGAAGACAAGGAGAAAAAGAAACTGTTTCATCCCCTGACCCTCCCCCTACTGGACAAGCCCCATATCAAGCTTGCAGGGCTTGCAATGGGCTTTTACTTGTGACCATTGCACTATTAAACAGAAATAGCCGTTGCAAAGCACAGGAACTGGTCGGGAGTGCTGTGGAGCCCGGGTTGTTGATTTCAAGGCCCTGCCTGCTTTTCCCTCCCCCATGGTCTGTGGCAGGGGGAGTGTGTAGGGGCTGCTGCGGTACCCACCCAGGAAGCCTCCCATGAGAATCCCTCCCCACACACTCCACCTGAGTGGGCTCTCCATGCTGTTCCGCTCAGTGGATACAGACCCTCCCCAGCTGTGCTCATTTAAAAGTGGCCAGAGACTGGATCCGTGGTTAGCAGGTCAGGTGGGTGTGGGCTTGCCCCTCCCTCTGCTCCACATTCCAGAGCATGCTGTTAGTGAGCACAGTGGCTGCCTCAAGGTGAGTGCATATTTGCAGGGTAGAATGAAAGGCTCGCCTGCTGGCTCCAGGACAGTTGCTGTCCATACTACATGCTTGCCCTCAGTTGTTCTGAATGCAGGACAGGAAGAGAGGATAGTCCTCCCTCAATGTACCCACCACTCCCTAGCATGGAAGAGGACTCTCTTGCCACTCTGTGGTCCTTTTTAAATGGGCGAGGGGAGGGGAGGTGTCGGTGTGTGGCGGGTGGAGCTCTGCTAGGGGGGAATGGGTGGAGTGGAGGGTGCAGACAGGCGCACACCCATCTCCACCCTCCTCCACACATGGAGCAACCTGTCTTTCTGCTGGTTGCTCCATGCATGGGTGAAGGTGGATGGAGATGGGTGGGTCATGAGAGTGCACCCACACACCCACTGCAGCGGTCACACGGGCGGCACCTACACATGCACACACAGTGGATCTGCGTGTGCATGCGTGGGTCCGTCCCATGGAAAAGGGACCAGTGACACTTGTAGCAATAGAGATCTAATGTAGATGCAATCCCAGTATCTCATTGTATGAGGTGCCATCAACTAAAGCATCGCAAGCAAGTGGCTCAGTGTGGGGCACCATTCTATTGAAATGTCCCTTTGACTTTGCTTTCCCAGCTATTATCTGTATAGTCCAGCAGCAGAGCTTAGGTCTTCAAGCAACACCAATGTACCTGATGCCTTTTGTATGTACTGTAAGAGATTGTTCATTTAAAGGCTAAGCTCCTTGGGAGTAAGGGAAACTGTGAAGCAGAAAATTAAGCATTTTACCTATGGTTAAATAGCAGGCCATTATAGGACTGCTGGATATCCCTTACCATAGGGAATGTGCGAGTACTGACCCGAGGGTAGGGGAGGGCAGAACAGTGAAACAGGTTGGAGGCAGCAGAGTCCTACTGACAATCCTCTAGGGTTTGTCAGTAGAACCCTGCTGGGGAACATCAGATTCGGTAACCCTAATTTTTATTTGGTTCCTTCCCAATTTCTGGATCTACTTCAAACCCCTATGCTTTGAAAGATTGAGTTCAAGGTAAGGGAGTAGAATGAGGGCATGCACACAAGGATAGGAGACTGATCTATGATCTGGACCCTCCTCTTCCTACGTGCACCCCTAAAGAATCCCACGCCCAACTTTTATGCATCCCTCAGCTTGTGCTAATTTTAAAGTGGCTCCTGGGAGGGAAAAGTTTCCCCATCTTTGCTTTAGGAGAAGGGAGTTCCAAAGCTTAAAGCAGTGACTGGGAACACCTCTTTACACACCTTTGCCATATGGCGTGCTGATGGAATTACCAAGCGGTCATTCTTGGCTGACCTTAGGAATCATGATAGAGCGTAGGGGAGGAGGCTGACTTTTAGCTATGTAGGGCCCAAGCCGTGTGTAACTAATGTCCTATTTTTAAATGAGATATTCCTTATTTAAGAACACACCTATCCCTAAAGAATAGAGCCCCACAGCTCTGCAGTGTTTGTTAGTTTTGAAAGTTTGATCTGGTTACTCAAGCACATTGCCTCATTAATCAGAGCATGTATTGAAATACAATACTTATGCCACCCCTAGTTGCTTGTCTACTTATAGCATTACAGTCTCCATCAGGGCTGCCTGCTGGTAGAGTTATTTGTGCAATTTAAGTGACACAGAGTCATAAGGCTGAAAGGGATCTCAAGGATCACCTAGTCCAGCCCCCCACCCATGCAGGATTCCCTGAACCCAAACTGTCTGCACATAAAAATCTACCAGCAAGAAGCAAAGCCTATAATAAAAAAAACTGCCACAAACAGATATCTGTAGTGACCGGAGCACACTGTTGCCTGAAATAACCGGGAATAGTCTTCTAAAATAAAAATCCACAGATCTGTACTGTAATGTACAGACTTTGAGTTCAAAACCTGCAACCAGTCATGGACCACTTACCAGGTCTTCTTCATGGTCAATGGTCCACAGCTTGGAACCGGTGGTGTAGGGTACGCTGTGACCCTTTGGGGCTGCAAAGGGGGCTATGGGGAAGTAGAAACGTATTACACAGATTGGAATAAGGCCAAGACATTGGGATATCACCCTGGGATTTGCCTGGGTATCTTTTATAAACACAAGTCATCAGGATTTTAAGTTTGTGTCTCCTTGGAAGCCAGCAGCACACTGCTCTGCTACCACCCTGCTGGCTTCCATACTAGCTCAGACTGATTCCAGCTATTGTATCAAGCTACCAATATTATTTCCTGTCCCACCTGGGTTTCACTTTGGGTGTTTTTCAAACGAGATGATTAGCCCACTGGAGTCCGTGCTCAGTCTGTGCACCCCCCACTCACATGTTTTAGTATGTAGAGCTAATAAGCGGGCAGCCCTCTGCCCACATTTCATGTGCTGGCGGCAGCGACCACTGGTGGTGCCACTCAGCCCTTCCCCTCTTCCCAGCCCTGGCTCTCCCAGGATCTGACAAGTACCTTCAGGCGAGCTCTCCAGCTCCCAGTCTGGCTCCGCTTCATCCCTGGATTGCAATAGTGGAGCGCCCAGCCGCTTCTCTCTGTCTCCTTACAGCTGCTTGTTAATATTATGCCAGTTTCCCTAAGCCTCAGGGAAGGGCGGCATATAAATTGAAATAAATAAAATAAATAAATGTTGGGCAGCAGTGGTCTACTCTCACAGCCCCACTCCACCCTGCAGCCTCTCCTCTGGCTCACCGGGGATTACAGCCAGAGAAGTCTGCTTCCCTGGCTGCGCCCCCCCTTTTCCATCAGAAAGAGCCGCACTACTCTGCTCGAGCGGCTACTTCTTGCACCGCTGCTCTCTCTTCTGGCTTGAATCTGCTGCCAGAAGAGAGAGCAGGGGTGCAAGAAGCAGCCGCTCGAGCAGAGTAGTGCAGCTCTTTCTGATGGAAAAGGGGGGGCGCAGCCAGGGAAGCAGACTTCTCTGGTTGTAACCAGCCACCCCTTTCCATCAGAAGCAGCACTCAATCATCTGTGAAGCGGCTGCAAGAGGAGAAAGCAGGGGTGCAGGAAGGAGTTGCTCCTCTTGCAGCTCTCTTCTCTTATAGCCACTTCCCAGCTGATCTCTCTCTAGCAGCTGCGCCAGGTGCGACTTTATGGTGCTGGCGGACTTGGCTGTGGGCAAGACTGTGGGCGAACCCAATAGACAGGAGGCGGATGTGTGGGCACACATTAGCACCCAATAGCACGCACCGTGGACTGTGGGCCTGCAATGTTCTTGGATCACACCGTGAGTGGGGAATGCGTGTGAGTGAGTGGGGAGCATGCATGGGGGAAGGCTAACCTCTGGCAAACACCCACCTGGTGAGTGCTAATGTGGACTATCGTCTTGTTTGTTTTCACCCTTTGTCTCCCATTCCCATGCTGATGTCTGACATTGCTCAGCTGATGAGATCTCATATGGAGGATGACTCTTCTCATGACATCTGAAGCTGAAGCCACCATAAGGTTTCAGGTCCACAGGCCTAGGGGAAGAGAATGTACATGAGGTAAACACTGAGAGTCTGTTTCCTTGTATTCTTACAAGAGCCTTCCCATTGCTATAGTTACAGCTGTCTGTTTCTGCGTGATAGAAGAAACCCTGTGCTCACAGCATGGGGGCAGGGAGATAGGCTGAGTGGGGAACAGCAGCTTGATGCAACAGCACATTCATTCTGCTGTTCTAAAATTGCAGCATCCCTTAGGGCAAAGGTGAAATGAGCCAGGGGTCTCATCTTAGATCAGTAGTCCTCCATTTTCTTAATGTCTTGGGCCACTTTGAAAAGAAGTTAAAACAAAAGAACAAAACAACAACAAAACCCCACTGGTGATCCCACTACCTATTAATATACAATTTTAATATTTACATAAACAATCCATCATGATTTCACAAATCATTCAACCTAAAGTGGTAATACAGTTAGATTTTCAAACTCAGTGGTAGTGACCAGCGAGTAGAAACAATGCAACATAAAGCACCCCACCATGCTTGCTTGAGGGCTGTAAAAGCAGTGTATGCCTAGTAGCAGTATAGAAATAATTATTAGTGAGTACCATCCATCCTCTAGGTTTGGACATCTTAGCTCTTGGGGTAGGATCACAGCAGGACTTGCTGCGTTGTGAAGTTTGAAAACATCTGCCAAATCCACATAGATGAGCTCTCAGCAGCCCACTTAATAACACTCACAGCGTTCTTAAGAACTTTGCCTTCCAGCCCAACTAGCATTAAAGAGCTGGCAGTGAAAGGCAGAAATCACCAGCAGTTGCTTCTGTAAATCAAATGGAAAAGCTATGAAAAGGAACTCTTGAAGTGCAAAGGTTAAAATCTGGTTCATGCAAGTGATTGGGGGGGGGGGGGTGTGACTGACTTCACTTTAAAAAAATAAAATTGAAAAAATGTCATTCCCACCCCCCAGCATAGAATAGCCTCAAAGTTATGCAATGAGCTATTTTAAACACAGACACTTTACATAATTAGCATGTAGATTTATGCAGTTTAGCAGTGGCAGGGATGGAGCACAGGAGCTTCCCATTTGAGGATTCCAAAATCGATCATCTTAGTTAAAGTACAGGGGAACACAAAGCATGTCATTTTCAACAGTCTTGCAGTTCTTTAGTGGGGGTGCAAAGCTGTAGCTCCAATATCCTGTTGATACTTTCCTCAGGTAAAGTCCACAGAGAGGTTTCTTAGCTGCTTTGGCTTCTATTAGAACTAGCCCCAAACCAGGCTGGATTCAGGGTATTTGAGAAGTCTTGACTCCTCCCCACTTCAGATCATGGCTCTCCTCACCAAGCATACCCCAAGAGTTTGGGGCCAAAATTTAGGATAGGTTCTACACTATTAAGCCTTGTCCCTGGGAGCCATGCTGCTCTGCTTACAGTAAACAGTCCTTTCTTATTGCTGGTGAGCTGTGGAAGAGGCAGGTCAGAAGTGGCGGAAAGTCTCACAATAGAGGGGATGAAGCAGGGTGGACAGCCACTCTGAAGAAAAGAAATCATTAGCCAGCCAGACTGCCTGGCACTTGGAAACCTACCCATGTGGACAGGATGATATAACACAGGAATATGGTTTAGTTTCATCCTACTCCCATCCTCAGCTGGACCGTTGCATAATAACAGAGACAAAGTTGCATTGCTTTTTGCCCGCTCAAACCATCTAAAAAGGCAAATTAAACATTTTCTCATTTTTTGGTAGTTGTCAGAAAATAGCATTTCCAAAAGCAAAAATAAATTGTGAAAAGTGTTTGTCAGTTTTTTCTATTTTTCAAAAAATTTCATTGGCGTTCTTCTGTATTACAGGGTTTTTGGCAGCCAAAATTTACTCAAACGCCAAATCTTTGTTACTGACAATCAAAAATAATTTTCTAGCAACCCCATTAGTAATACCCCAAATATTTTAAATTCTAAAAAATTCTGATTTTCAAAAATGGAATATTATCCAAACCTAAAATATTTTAGTTTGGGGGAATCAGAAAAAAAGCTTTTTAAAAATTCTGTTTGAACACTTGAAAACAGACTTCATTTTTTAACTCTTTTTTTTTTGGGTGGGGGGGGGGAGACAAATTTTAACATCTCTTTCTATTAGCTAATTGTTTGAGGGATGGAAAAGAGTGAGTCAAGAGAAGGGCCTTTCCTTTCTTTCATGTAAGGGAAAATTAGGCCACTTAATTTGCACAAATTCTTTAAATAAAGAAACAGTCATTGTTGTGTTTTAAAGCTTTCTATATTTAATTGGGCCAAAGAAATGGAAAGAAAAAATAAGAACCATGTTCACAAAAGAAAAATCAAGAAGAATCTCAGAACTGTTACATTTTAGTTTTGCATGTTTAGCAGGTTCTTAAAACCTAAAGTCTTGAAACTCAACTTGAGAATCTCAGCTTTCCTCCCCGCACCTCCCCCCACCCCCCATTTCGTTTTTTAAAAAGAAGCAAGTTTCTAGCTCTCACAGATGTGGCAGGAAGCTTGACAACATAACTGTGCTCAATTGGGCTGACAGCTGCATGGCTTTTGTGTGGACTAAAGACACAACCCTATCCATCTCCCTCTCTAGTCTTGAGAAGAGAAGACCATGGGAGTTCTATCAACATGTTTTACAGCAGTGGTACCCAAACTATGGCTCAGGACCCCTACTGGGGTCACACCATTTGCGGATGGGGAGGGTTATGATCCCAACTGGTACTTGATATACTTTACAATGTTTTTTTGTTGCTGTCTGGGATACAAGATTATATTTAAGTCTTGAAATGGGGTCACATGGGCAACGTTTTTTGGAACCTCTGCTTTTCAGCTAATTTGATGGTGGAGCACCTCTGTTTAAACTGTCTGGTCCCACTTTGCTGGCATCCCCTTTTACAGCTGGGTCTGAGAGAAGTGACTTGCGCAAGGCCAGCCAACCAGACCAAGGTTCACACAGTCTCTTAGCTCCAAGCTCAACTTGCTACACACTAGCCTGTCTGACAAACCAAAGGGGCATAAAAAGAATTCAACACATTTTGTATGTGGTTGATTTAAAGCCAATGTCATGATTTTGGGGGCAGGATTCATGATTTTTGAACATTTTGATTTGGTAGTGCTGAAATGAGATGTAACTACACTGAGATGAATACCACTAGTAGCATGGAGCGAGTAGACAATCTCCACTGAGTACAGATAGAGGGTGTTTTTTAGGCAAGCACCTCCCCACCCATTACCCGCCCATCACGCATATTGCAGGGCGTCATTTTGGCCCTGCAACATGCATGATGGGTGGGTGATGGATGGGGAGGCGCGTCTCTAAAAACACTCAATGAGCAAGACCTGAGCTCACAGATCAGCTGAAGCAACAGAATACAGTTTGAAAGTAAGCAGCTGACAGCCTGTCCTGTCACAGAGCATCCAAGCAGACAGGGAACCAAGGAGGGTTTTATTTAGCCCCGAGTGCCTGGAAAGTACAGGAGGGATGTGGTTCCCTTTAAAAGCGGAGACTGTTGGTGCTGTGGAGCACAGCATGAGAACTTCTTCCTGTCGAACATGACCTTCCCACCAGGCACCACCCCAGGTGTCTTTCAGTCAAACAATAAACAAAGCAGAATAATTTCCTGCTGGACCTGAGGGGCTGGGAAAGGCAGCAGCAAAGTTACCAAGCACAAGTAAACAAACAGTACACTGCTCAGCAAATTTAATCTCCTGATTATGGTAATATGCTGATAACTGATTGTGTAGTTAAAATGGAAATTGACACCTTACAATTTCTCTGACTTCAGAGAGGTTCTGCAATAAACAATTTAGTAAAGGGCCCTCCAAGCTGATAGATACACTGCCTCAGATCTACTGAACGGAGTCTGCTGGGGTGGGGGAGGGAAACAGGAATAGCTGGATTTATCAGGTCACTTATTAGGGGTGGGACTTGGTGGAAAATATCAGATACCGGTTTTATCGGATACCAGTTCTCAGATTATTGGATTAAACCGGTATTACTGGTATCAGATTTTTAAATTATTATTATTATTATTATTATTATTAACAAACATTTATATAGCGCAAGCAGTGTACCTGGCACTTTACAAAGTAATAAAATAGACACGGTCCCTGCCCCTCGGACTTACAATCTGAGGAGCTGGGGGAGAGACATAGGAAGGGGAACAGAGGGAGAGACAAGGGGTCTAACATTCATGAAGATGTGAGGTCTCAGGTGCACGTACTTGGCTTGGTTACAATGAGAATGACAGGAGGCGGGTCCATGTGGCAAGGATAAGGGTAAACAGACTATAGGTATAGGAAATAGTGGCTCAGCAGGATAAAGAGTCAGACAGAGCAGAGCGAAAGAGGTGAGTTTTAAGGAGAGATTTGAAGGTATGAAGGGAGGGGGCAAGGCGGATGTGGACTTCTTTCCCATTGAAATCAATGGGAGAAAAAGACGAAAATACCTGTAATAGAGACATCATGTCTCTTGTAAAAATTCAATGACAGATTCACTTCTTTCCTTAACTGCTAACCACCAGACCACAGTAGCCCCAGCAGCCAGTGCCAGGGGCAGGCAACACCAACACCACTACATTTTTTTTCTTCTTTAAAAATAGGGGATTTTTCCACAGCACTCAAAGTCATGATCAAATCACATCATTCAGAAATCAGAACACAGCAACTGCCAGTGGAGGACACTTGCACAGTGGCACGTCAGTCAAGCACACAGTTTAGTTTGCAAGTGAGTGATGACTCTGAGTCAACGACGAACTGTATATTAGCCAATCCATAGCAGCAGCGAGCCACCACCAGCCAGTGGCACATTGCCACTTTACATTTGTTTGCCAAATTTGACACACAACAATTTAATTTTTTTTTTCACAGCACACAAAAGAGTAAGACAGAACCAAACAAGAACAATTGTTCTGTCAACTGCCAGGGGATCTTCATGCGATGTCATACCTCCACATTGCCAATGCCAACATCGTTGACAAACATCCAAAATTCTGTGCAACCCCCAAAATGTCTAACACAAGTACACACACATTATTACATACATGCCAACAACTAGATTCAGAACCTATTGTGCCCCACTCCCTGGGATCCCCATGATGATCCACATATTTCCAGTGCCAACATTTACAACCATACCGTACCAATAAATATTTAATCATAGCCAAATCCATTACCATTACTACCCCTAAAATGACCCCCTACTATAGCAAATAATGTCAAAAACTAACTGTTTTTTGTTTTTGCCATTTCGGTGTCCCAGGATCCCCTCAAATCACCCACAACCACATATTGGCAATGCCAACAGTTCCAATGCCAACACAACGAACACAGTGTCAGTCAATCCCAAATTTAGTGAGACCCACAAATAAACCCGCTCTCTCCACATTTGACCATAACCCCAACCATGGGGACAGGCAGTGGATGGGACCCCCAGTAAGAGGCTCTTACTGAGGCAGGGCCTAAACCAGCAGCCCAGCAAGTGTAGTTCACAGGGTTTAACATTGGAGGCAGGGACGTTAACCCTGAAGTACTCCTTGCAGCTGTGTTAAGCCCTGCTCCTGGGGGTATAGAGAGCCTTCTGTGCTTCCATGCACTCTTTCCCCCAACCAGACTCCAAAAGTAGATCATGTTGCCATCACCTACCTTTATCCTGAACCCCATAATCCTCAATTTTCATGCCCTCCTTGGCCACCTGTAGTCTTCTGAAGGTGTAGGCTTCAGGACACAAGCATTCCTTCAGGCTTGGAGAACTGGGAGGACTGTGTTAGCTCCCAGTCCTGCGACAAGCCGAATCAGAAGAGATGAAAGGGAAGAGAAGGACAGGACAGAGGAGAAAGGGTTTTCTTTGGTTCACGAGAAGAGGAAGGGGAAGATGGGTTTTCAGCAGGGAACAGGGGAACAGGCACTCCGTTGTTGTTGTTGTCTGCATCTTTCTCTTCTGCCCGGCTTTTTCTACTTTCTGCAATGTTCACAGGGAGAGTGATGTGAAGCGCAGAATCTGACGAGATCTCAGAGGGGAAAAGAAAACAAAAACAGCAAGTTAGGTGTTACTGCTGCTGAGATGTTTGAATTTTATTTTGGACACAAAAAATGAAGATCTAATTTAGCCCCTTTGTGGATCTGTCTCCAAAGAGGAGGTTCCAGACCCTCCCAATCCCCATGCCATCACTTACCTAAAGTTATCCGACCGGAGCACTCTTTTTTTCATGATCTCTTCTGGACTGCCTGTAGTTTTCCATGTTCTGGGATCCAGACACAGTGTCACGCCGCATCCTCTGATGTGGACGCAATGGGTGGCATCCCAGGTTGTCGGGCAACCCGGGGGTGAATCAGGAGACGCTGCTCCCTCTGACAGGGATGGACGGGTGACAGGTTCAGCTCAGCCCACACAGCTGCTCCCTAAAGGAACCCCTGAGAAAGCCTTGCCCTGATGCAGCGCAAGGTTGGCGGGGCGACGCACAACGTAGGAGGCGGGGCTTTAACCCCACCCTGGCCACAGATGCTGTCAGGACAACTATAAAGGTGCCAGTGGGGCCGTAATACCCCACTGGTAATTGTTAGAGAGGCTGGCCCCTGTTCGTGTGTAGAGTGCGATCTTGAGTACCTTGTATTATTGTCCTTGTCCTGCTGTGTGCTTCCATGGTATTTGTAGTTTGTGTCCCCCCTCAGACCCCTGTCAGTACTGTGTCCTGGATTTGACCCTTCTCTCTTCCTCCCTGCAGACCTCATCGCCCTTCCCCATTGCCTCCCCTCATCACCTCCCTGATAGTAAGCCCTATCCCTTCCCCCACTTATCCCCTCATTCCTTTCCCTTCTCCCGCACCCAAGGGACCCCTTGACCCCTGATCCCTGCCACCCCTCTGAGCACGGTGCCCTGGAACCTGTGGAGTGTGTAAGTACTATTGTCTGTGTTTATGTGTCTTCCCTGGTCCTCCCTGACCACTGGCATCCTCTCCATCCCTATGATGAGTCGGGTTGCCCCCTAGTTTGGAGGGAAAGCCCAAACAAGACCCTGAGGGAATTACTGGAAACCCCAGTCGCTCCTCTGGAGAGAGAACCTTGCCAGGGTCCCATCCCCCATTCTTTCTCCTTTCCCCTCCACTTCCTGCCTCTTCCCCCTTCCCCCAATAACACACAGAGGGACTAGTGACTTCAGAGGCTCAGCAGAAACACCCACTAAAGTCAGAAAACCCTAATGCATTGTGAAGTGCACTGGTAAGGGGGTGGCTGGCAGTAAAATATTGCATTCTTCTGTTGCCGTTGAGGTCCAGGACCATCGCTGTGACCATTCCATGTCACTGTTGAAGTCTGCATCTCAGTTCTGAAGGCCTCCGAATGCAGTGGGATATCAAACCACAGTAGGCCAGCCAGCCTCTACAACCACAGTGTAGGCTGAAGTCCCACCACGTCTGGAGGTGCAGTGGGGGGTGGGTATTGCAGTCTGTTGCAGATGAGGTCCCACAGCTGGGGTTCTGGAGGCCTCTAGACAAACACAGAAGGACTGCAGGCTGTGAAATTATTTTTATTGCAGAACCCCACTGGAGTCTGCAGTCCCACTGCGTCTGGAGGTGCAGTGGTGGTGGGAGCCCATCCAATGGCTGAGGGGGGCTGGGCTGGAGTTTAGGGGGGAGAGGAAGAGTGAGGTTGTGGGCATGCCCCCGCCCCCCAAGAAGAGGCTCTGCCCTCCCAATGCCCTCTGCGCCTCTTCTTGGGGAAGGGGAAAGTTTTGTCTGTTGTCATGGAGTTGCCAGTGTGTGCTGGAGGAGCAGAATTGCTCCTTGTGAGGGGTGTGGGGGTGTCTCATGGGGTCCTGCCCCCACCCCCAAGAAGAGGTTCCACCCTCCCAATGCCCTCTGCACCTCTTCTTGGGGGTGGGGACAGGAAACGTTTTGCACAGTTTTGTGGGTGGGTGGGACTGGGTGTCCTGTGCAGAGCACCACCCTCACAAAGAAGTTCTACCCTTCTTCCAGGTGGAATTCTTCTTGGGGTGTGTGTTGCATGAGGGCAAAGAAGGGGGTGTGCCAGGGTGGTGGTGTGCCAAGGTGGGCTGGAGCAAGCATGGGCTGACTGGAGGAGCAGCTCCTTAAATAGTTGGGGCCCTGTTGGGTGCTCCACTCCAGTGTGATGTGGAAAGGGCTCTGCTGGGGTGTTCCACTCCAGTGTGTGCCGCTCTATGTATGGGAGGGGAGCTGGGGTGGAAAGGGCCCTGTTGGGGTGCTCCACTCCAGTGTGGTGTGGAAAGGGTCTTGCTGGGGTGTTCCACTCCAGTGTGTGCCGCTCTATGTATGGGAGGGGAGCTGGGGTAGAAAGGGCCCTGCTGGGGTGCTCCACTCCAGTGCAGTGTGGAAAGGGCCCTGCTGGGGCGTTCTGCTCTATGTATGGGAGGGAGGCTGGAGTGGAATGGGCCCTGCTGGGGTGCTCCACTCCAGTGTGGTGTGGAAAGGGTCCTGCTGGGGTGTTCCACTCCAGTGTGTGCCATTAGGGATGGGCGAACGCAGTTTGGCAGTTCGGAGTTCGGCCCGAACTCGGCCTGTTCGGACGACCGAACTCGAACCCGAACCCGAACCCAAACACGAACATACCGAACAAACCGAACACCGAAATGGCCGAACAGTTCGGTCAGTCAGTTCGGATCGCGTTCGAGTGAGTTCAGGTGCCAAAAAAAGGTTCAGTGGAAGGTCAAACATTACAGGGAGGTGTCAGTCACTGAGGAGCAGACTTCCAGGCACCAGGGGTGGAGAGGCTTGCAAGAAACGAAACTAATTATCTGCCTCCCCCCTTCCCAACACCTTCTGAGCTAGTCACTGTTCCTGAACAGCAGGCGTTGAGTAGGATT
>QEPC01013006.1:2837962-2855895 GCA_003113815.1 Sphenodon punctatus | reverse complement strand
AGGTTGAAGGCTGTGGGGCTAGAGGTGTGGGGTGCAGGTTGAAGGCTGTGGGGCTAGAGGTGTGGGATGGGATGAAGTACTGTGGGGCTAGAGGTGTGGGGTGCGGGTTGAAGGGTGTGGGCTTAGAGGTGTGGGGTGCAGGTTGAAGGATGTGGGGATAGAGTTGTGGGTGGGGGTGAAGTACTGTGGGGCTTGAGGTGTGGGTGAAGGGGTGTGGGGCTAGAGATGTGGGGTGGGGTGAAGGGGGTGGGGTGAAGTACTGTGGGGCTAGAGGGGTGGGGTGGGGGTGAAGGGATGTGGGGTGAGGTGAAGGGGTGTGCGGTGAAGGGGTGGGGGGTGTCACAGGAATCAGTGTGGTGTGGTGTGAAGGGGTGTTGCTTACCCGGCCAGCTACTTGCACGTCACATCCGACACATCACCAAAAGTCTCCAAAACTAAAAGGCGCTCCGGTGGCTTGAGTTTTAAAAGGAAAAGAAGAAATTTTATTTTAATAACTGATATGTGAACTTTACAGTGCACTACACAGCACGCACGCACACACACACACACACTCCCTCCAAGAAACAAACACGCAAGATAGTGGCGTGGAGTTCCCCAGGTTAACTGAGCAGTTCTGGCCTACTGGGACAGTCCCCACCCCCAACAACCATCTAGCCTTGGGGCACCCCACCCACAGTAGGATATGACCCAACAAACAACCAAAACACACTGCTGCAAGACAGTGGCGTAGAGTTCCCCAGGTTAATGGGGCAGTTCTGGCCTACTGGGACAGCCTCCCACCCCCAACAACCATCTAGCCTTGGGGCACCCCACCCACACCAGGACATGACCCGACAAGTAACCAAAGCACACTGCTGTAAGACAGTGGCGTGGAGTTCTCCAGGTTAATGGGGCAGTTCTGACCTACTGGGACAGCCCCCCCCAACCATCTAGCCTTGGGGGGGCACCCCCACCAGGACATGACCTAACAACAAGCAACTAAGGCAGCACCAAAGCACCCCATGAAACAAAAATACAATCGCTTTAAAAAAAACCTGCACCTCAAGAAGACACAAACCCCAGCCAAATCTCTCAGGGCACCCCCAATTCCCCACCAACACACATTGCATAACATAACCAAACCCCTCATGGCACAGGCAGGCACACAGATCTCACAGACACTACAGCAGCACAATCAACTTGCCAGCATTGCAACGCTTGGATTAGGCAAAGGCTGCAATTTTCAACACGACAGCACCCCACACCCAGCCAAAGTAACCAAAGCACACCCAGCCAAAGTAACCAAAACACCCAGCCACACCCAAAAATAAAATAATTACTTTAGTTTCCTTCCCTTGCTAAGGGGAACCAGGGGGTCCTATTACTATTGGCCAGCACAGCCAAGTACCCATCCCCTACTCACATCCCTACCCCCTCTAAAAATCTCAGGGAATCTTCAGGATTGGATACCTTTTTTTAATTCAAAAAAGGCAACCAATCCAAGGCAGGGTAAAAAAAAGCACCAAATGTAGCAAGTTATTTACCACAGGGAGGGGGTAGGGAGGGACTCAACTCAATTGGAACACAAACAAGCTGTGCCACTGCCCAAGTAAAAAAAAAAAACGAGATCCAAGACCAATACAAAAAAACAGTACGGCTGGTTTTATCGGATCTTGGATTTAAATCCAGTACAGCCAAATACTGACAAACCGGATCTCGGCAAAACTGGTATTCCCACCCCTACTAATGCTTGAGTTGACCCAGGATAAATAGAGAAGCCACCTACTGTCTTGAAGCATGCTCATGAAAGGGTATGTCCTTGTACTGGGTTGTGCAGGTGTTTTGCTTAAACTATAGTACAACCTCCGTATATAATGCTGTATTTGGGAGCCGTGCCTCCTCACACTGTGTTATTACAAGGGTGCTTTATACATGTATATATGTGATGGAACACACTGGGAGCCAAATTTGTGCAATAACAAAGCATGTTATAATGAGGTTGTACTGCATTTGTAACTGTAACATTTTGTGCCATAATAATTTTGGCAGTTGCGAGCACGTCTTGTGCCATTTAAGAAGCTGTATAGCCCAGGTGTCCTGCAGACTTTTCAAAACGCTCCTGCATGGAAAAAGCAAAGTCTAGCAGCCAGGCTAGGAAAGCAAAACATTCCACATGGTTGTGTGGACCTCTTAGTCTTCAAATCACCTACCAGTGTCCCCAGAGCTCCTGATTAACAGTCAGAGTGGAGATGGAATCCCTACCGAGGTCTCTCCTGGTAGGCACTGTGTGTTGGTCCTGCTTCAACTGGAAGAAGTGAGCCTGTGTGGAGTATCCCAGAGATGCTGGCAGTAAAGGTAATCTCTGTTTACCTTTGGTACTTATGTGTGACCCCTTTACCATAGTACCTAAGTGCCTTCCAGTCTTTAACATATTTTTCCTCAGAGCATCCTGCTGAGCAGAAAATTACTAGTCTCCCCATTTTCAGTTGGGAGGCTGTGGCAGAGCAGAGCTGAACCAGAGTCTCCTGGGTATCAGGCTGGCAAGCTAACCATTGCTCCTTTCCCATTCCTTTCTATGGATGTGAGAAGACACCACTCTAACCACACAGAGTCCTCCTCATGCCTCCTGATATTAGGTGTCTTGGCAAGCATTCAGATTACAAGAAGTCTGGGGGTGGGGCTGAGCCCTCTTGGCTCTTGGGAGAATGCCCCTACTTGGGAAAATGCAGTGAACACAGGTCCGTTTTGATTTTTTAAAGGAACCATGGAAGCTTTTGTTTAGCCCTTCCAGTTCCTAGCTCTATTCAGGGAGTCTCTCTGGTCCTTTCCCCCATGTGCTTCTCTCTGGTTGGCCCTGGCCCTGCAGTACTTTGTGTAAAGTGGATTCACCTGAAGTAATTATGCATTCCTATAATGTGGTGAAGCATCCACAACGGTGTGTAGTCCCGTACTTGGTTCCTAATGCCCACTGTAAGGTGGGAAGACTTGGGGGTGGGAGGCAGAGCCAGGGAGTACTACTTGTGGTGGACATGGGTGGGGTTACTAGTGATAGGAGGGGGCTCGAGGGCCCTCTACCTTTTTTCCTCATAATACAAGCCCTGGTCTGACTTGCCTGAGAATGAAGGGCCCATGAGAGAATCAGATTGAGTACTGAGTGATCCTGGCAGCCATGACATCACTCTAGTAATCCCTTTGATAGGAACTAAGCCTGAAAGGAAGACGCTGCCCAAGAGAGTTTGTTTGTATGTATGAGTGTCTCCGGTGATTGTCTCTCCTGCATGCGTGTGTGTGTGAATGTGTGCAAACAGATATGGGAAAGAGAAAACTTTGCATTATTGACTAAATTCTGACCCATGCATGCCCCATCAATTATTCATGCCCTCGGCAGCATGTTGTGGTTCACCTGCCTGCCTGCCCTTATTGATTGGGCTGGTTTGCATGTCATTTGGGGCCTTTTCTTTTTGTTGTTCTAACTTTTATCAGCTCTGCTAGTCTTCACTTTCTGCTCTGGGAGGTAAAGTTTATCCCCCTTACTCATCCCAGCTACCTTGATCACCTTCAACTGAAGGCAATACGTTGACCTTAAGAAGAGGGCCACAGTGGCTCCTCCTGCAGTGATATGAAAGAGGGAGGTAGGGTAGGGGAGACTGGCTTTACAGAAAGCAACAGAAATGTCCCCTAGTGGTGAGTGAAAGGAAAGCCCTTTAGTTGCTAGTTCTAGTCCTGTCCCAGGTCAGTAATTGCTGGAGTAATTGCTGGAGGCCCTGGACCTCCCAGCCTTTCATAGGAAGTGTAAGACCTGGCTGTTCCATCAGGAATTTGGTGAGGGAGAGGGGTAAGGGTGGGTAGGGGGTGGGGATATTGGTGAGGGGGGTGGTGGGTTCACTCCTCTTTTTCTATTGGTTGTTAATATTTGATGACAATGTTTTAACTCAGTTTTAATATTTTATATTTTTTATTGTTGTTGTTGGCTGCACCGGGCTGCCTGTGGCAGGAGGGGCAGGGTATAAAATTAGTTAAATAAATAAATAATCAAAATGTTTTGCAACTATTTGCTTCAGAAATGGTTGTATAGCTTAGGATGGCATAAGGATCTTCTCTCTCACTCGTTACTGAAGCTATGAAAGGAAAAACCATGAAAGGTTTTGGTTTCTGTGGCATCTCTGCTGCTACAGGCACCTGCGCTTGTGACTTTAGTCAATGACCTCCACCGTGCATTAGATCGGGGTTGTTCGACCCTATTAATTCTGTTAGATATGTCAGCTGCTTTTGATACTGTTGACCATGAAATGTTGGTGACTCGCTTGCAGAACCATGCCAGGGTGGGCAGAATTGTTCTTGAATGGTTCCGCTCTTTCATGGCTGGAAGAACTCATCGTGAATTGTTCGGGATTGTTCTTCATCCCCTTGAGACCTCATGTGTGGTGTCCCACAAGGTTCCATTCTGTCCCCTCTCCTGTTCAACATGTATATGCAGCCACTTGGTGAAGTCGTGAGACGGTATGGGGTGCGGTGTCATCAATATGATGATGACACCCAACTCTCTCTCTCTTTTTTTTCCTGACCCAGACCTGGCAGTCTCAGTGCTTACCTGATGTTTGGCGGCTGTGGGGACTGGATGAGGGCAAGCTGACTGAAGCTGAATCCTGATAAGACGGAGATGATGAAGGTGGGTAAGGCGGTGGATGTAGCGGCGCCCGTCATTGACGGGTTTCGCCCTCCGCTGGTTTCCCAGGTTTGCAGTCTGGGCATGCTTCTTGATCCGCAGCTCTGCATGGATCTCCAGCTGGTGGCGGGGGTGGTGGCAAGGAGTGCATTTTGCCAATTACATCTGGTACATCGGCTTTGGACGTATGTTTCAGACAGTGACCTGGGGGACCTCTACATGGGGCTACCCATGGTGTCAGTTTGGAGACTGCAGCTAGTGCAGAGTGCGGCGACCCACCTCCTTATGGGGTTGGGTCACCGTGAGCACATTTAACCGGTGCTCCGGGATTTGCACTGGCTGCCTATAGTCCTCTGGACCTGAGTCAAGGTGTTGGTGTTGACCTATAAAGCCTTTACATGGTCTTGGCCCGACTTACCTGTGGGATCGCCTCACTGCCCGTATCTTGGAGTCACCTCTGTGATCTGCCAGGAGCACCCTTCTCAAGGTCCCCCGTGTGGCCTGGGGGCCACTATGGAGAGGGCGTTCTTGGTGGCTGCGCCTAGACTGTGGAATTTCCTCCTGGTGAAGGCCTGGATGGCTCCATATCTCCCTTCCTTTTGATGTATGAGTAAGACCTGACTGTTCTGCCAGGCATTTGGTCAGGGAAATGGGGTGTAGGGTGGGGGGAGTGGGTTGGGGGAGGGAGGGTTTGTTGTTCAGTGCCTTCCTTTTAATGTGTTTTAATTGTGTTGTTTTTAGTTTTTGATGTTTATTTATTATGTCGTAAGCCACCCCGAGATGCCTGGAGCAGGAGGGAAGGTGTAAAAATGTTGCAATAAATAAATAAATAAATAAATGTGAAAGTGGAGATGCTGAAGTGACAGCCTGTTTTTGCCTCAAGTAATTAGTTTGTATGAGCATCTGAACCTTATGGCCTGTCTCTGCTGAGCCCCTACAGTTTAGGGAGCTAAGCTCAAGGCCCAGTTTTTGGTGATACAGAACTTTCCCAATAGGTGTTGGAGAGAAACCCACCAAACTCATTACACACAAAAGATCCAACCATTCTGAATAGTTTCAGCTCAGTCATTCCTGCACTTGGCCAGAGCAGAACAACTGACTATCTAAAGGTGAAAGGGGATGTTTCCCATGCCCTATGCCTAAGCCAATCATTCCCCTCTATCTCCCGCCCAACTGACATTAGTAAGAAGCTACAGGCTTTAAAAAGTAAAATAATATAATGGGCTAAACGTATCTGTGGCGGGGGAAAATAACTAACGGAATTCGAGAACTCGGGCAGCAGCAATTTCCTCCATTAAGCACTAGACATGGGGAAATGAGGGGAGGCCTATTGATTGATTTTAACATGGCCCACTATATATCATCTGGATATTGAAATATTAATACTGCCTTGCCATTAAGCCAAGAGCAGCCTGAAATCCCCTGAGATTCCAGTAATGAGGAGGTACGGACATGCTCTACAGGTGGCACTCAGCAGGGTAATGAGGAAAGACAATATCGTTTCTGTGCACTGTGAGGAAGGCACCTGTTGTGCTGAGATAGTTACAGAGAGCTTTCTGGCCCTGCCCCAGAATGAAGATTTACAAGACACATCACTTATTTTAAGAGTGCTTGGCCTGGCTGTGCCAAAAGTATTAAACAGCAAGATATTTATGGGCTCTGCCTCCTTCCCACCCCAGCCTGCAAAGAAGGGACTTTTGTATGGATTAATCTTTTCCTACCAATTACTGTCCTCCTGGAGCTCTCAGCTCTTGGCCACAGAAATGACTGCATCCAGCCAGGACTGTCCCAGAGGGCAGGGTAAACAGAGAATGCTGTCTAGGGGTCTTGCACTGCTGCTGCCTTGGGTGGAAGCAACTTGGGGGTGGGGTGGGGAGGAGAGATGGAGCCAGGCAGGCCCTCATGATGGTGTGGTCTCATGATGGGAATCATGGGGACCGTGGGATGGACATGCTGGGCCCATGGAGCGGGGGCAAGGCCTATATAAGAAGGGAATAGGGTGTGCCAAGATGCAAGGGGATCAGGACTCTCATGGGTTCTGCTGTTGGACAGGGCAAGACCCGCCCACATGCAGTGCTCAGAAGACAGGCCTGCCTGGCCCCCACCTCCCCTCCCTAGCACATCTCACTAGGCCACTCAGGAAAGCCCTGCCCACCTGCCTCCAGTGACCTCACCTGCCCCTAACCCCTGTGTTCCCTTCCTGCCCCAGCAAACCCACACTCTGGTGACTCTCTCTTCCATATCAACCCTGATCCAGCGATTCCCTCCCACCCTGGGCCACACAAATTCTAAGACTAGCCCTGCACCCAAAAAACACTTCTATAAAAGACCAGTTCCAGACACTTGTACCTTCTTTTATGGCAGAGGCTTCCAAACCATGGGTTGGGATTTCAGGTGTGTGTGTATACGCGAGCGCATGCGCGTGCGTGTCACTCCATCTGAGGCTGGGGGTTGTGATTCTGATTGACAATTGCTATACTCAGCATGTCTGGATTGATGTCTAGGGTTCAGAGACTATATTTAAGCCTCAAAATGGGATCACACAGGCAAAAAGTTTGGGAGCCACTGTTTTAAGTAATAGACAGCCTCTAGCACATGGGGGAGAGGAGGACAAGACTGCTAGCTTGCTGTTGATCCCTTTGTATAAGCTCTTGAAGGTGGTGCTACCTAAAATTCCTAGGCACTCTTCTGCTAGGGCCTGTTGGAATAAGATTCACTCCTGAGGGAATTTCTGCTGTAGTTCGTCACTAAGCTATGAATGATCCAGACACACTTATATTAACAGCTAATATTCATGCATGTATCCACAGGCACTTAAAGATGCATCGCAGATCATCAGCTGGTAGCTGCTAAGGTTAGTGGTATGTAGTCTATAGTCAGGGGTGTGCTATTTGGAGGGTAAGGTGCAGTGTTCTGCCAGTATTGATGGAGGGGTGACTAGGTAGACTGCTCCTTTCCTAACTCTACATTGGCAAGAAGACAATTTTCAGGGGACCGGGATGTGATATTTCACACGGTGTGCAGGGTCTCCTCTTCACTAAACACTTGGAGAACAAAGAGGATTCTGGGTGATTTTATAATGGATCAATGGCAATAGTGCTTTACACAACCTGTGTAACTCCTTGCAAGAGGCAGCGGTCATGTTGAACACTTAATGATTCCTAATTTGATGACTGCTAGTTATGTTTGTGGCTACATAGACCACAGTAGTACTAAAGGTCATCAAATCTTGTGTGTGTCAGCTGCTCACCTCAGAGCTTAGAAATGCATTTAACCCTTCCAAGCTCTTGCTGCCCGGGCTTATCCCTGCTTAGATTAGTCTTCGAGGGAGCGGAGACTGCACAGTATTTGTCTGCAGGAGGGCTCTGTAACCTTGGGCAACTGGGAGCACCTATAAATTGAGACTCTAGATATGACAGTGAGCTGCTTCACTGAGCTTTATTGATTTCCTCTGCACTGCATGAGTATTCACGCATCACCAAGCAAACTCCTCCAAATTCATTTCTAGAATATGCCCGGTTCAGTACTTGTACATGCAAGATGCTTACCCAGAGTAGTTGCCCTTTACTCTAAACTACCTCTGACCTGTGTGAATGCTTCTAACTAAAGTTACTGTTAAGCCTGAAGTGAATCGTGAATTCACCATGACCATCACTGTTTTGTATCCATTTCAGCTAACAGGCTATGAAATGCTATTCATTCTGGAATTTTTGTTTCAATTATTTCAGTTATCTTGGCCATTTCAACAATGGTCCTGTTGTTCAGTACTATTTAGCACTATTGTCTGCCAAACAGACACACAACAATGCTCTAGTGCTAACAGCAATAGTGCCATGGCACTGCTACATAACTGCTTGATGGTGCCACAGCACTAAATAACAGAACTAATACCAAAATCACCAGAACAAAATAAATGAATAAACGAATATGGAAATATCATCTACCCCAAACATGATTGATTTGATATTTGGTGGTATATCTGAATGTGTGAATAATCTTTGTGAATAATATGAAATGGTATATGTGTTTCAGCTCTAGTTTTACTCTAGATAGAAGTATGCTGAGTTAGGGTGCAATCCTCCATGGAGGTTAATGCCCACGTGAGTCCCACTGAAGTGAAGGGGACTCCTGCCTATACGAACTGCTAGCATGGGCACTATCTCTGCAGAGGATCATGCTATTTGTCTCTTCATGTGAAATCTGTGTGAGAGTCTCCTCTCTTCAGGTCAAACATTTTGCTCTGGAATTTAAGGGGCATTAGCTGGACTATGCTCTGGGATGAGAGACTGCAACTGGCTGGGTGAGGGCACATTAATGGGGTCGGAGCATCACCTTGCTCCTCACTCCCCTTTCTGGGTCTGTAAGTGCAGTGCACTGAGGCAGCTGAGCAGACTAGGTTTGGTCAGCAAGTCAAGAGGACATGAGGCTTGGAACTGACCAGAGTGCTGAAGCTCTGCAGGGTGTTTTGGGGGGTTGCTGACTGGCAAAGATGAGGTGAAGTCTGCAGAACACTTTGTTCTGCCTTCTACATTTGGTTATTTTGTGGACTGCTTACGTTATGGGTGGACAACAAAGGGTGTTTTGAAATGAGATGATTAGCCTGCTGGAGTCTGTGTTCAGTCTATGCAGCCCTCATTCACCCTCCAGTCACATGTTTTAGCATGTAGAGCTATTAAATGGGTAGTCTCCTTCCCACATGGGGCACTGCCAGAGAAAGATTCTTTCCTGCCTGTGAAAGAAGTAGCACTCCTGTGTTTGGGTAGCTGTTTCCTGCACCCCCACTCTCTCCTCTAGCAGCGACTTCACAGTGATCAGCACTGTAGCTGCTTCACAGCAGAGGTGCTTCACAGTGCCGTGGCTACTTCTGATAGAAAGGTGTGTGTGTGTCACAGGGTGCCTACCCCAGCCCCAGTGCTTCCTGGAGCCATCTCTAGCACTCCCCCTGCCCAGTCCTTTCTCTGAGTCAGTTTGCCAATTTCATGTCAGTTGCAGTCCCGGCTGCACTACACAGCTTTAGTACTGCCTGGGGTCCCTGTAACTCCCTCTCAGTTCTCCGTTGGCCTCCCTCACCATCCTGAGGGCCTGCCTACCAACCCACAGGTGTCTGCTCTTCTGGCAGCCCCCCCCTACTGCTCACGTGCAGCTCTGATCTTTGAAGGGGACCCCCTCTTCAGACCCCAAGTGGATTTTAAAGGAACAGGGGCCATTTAGGCCCCCCTGTCACAAGGGGTCACAGCCAGTAACGCTTCTTCCCTGGCTCTGACCCCCTTTCCACCAAAAGCAGCACTCAATCAGCTGTGAAGCAGCTGCTGCAAGAGGAGAGAGTGGGGGTGAATCAAGGACTTTCTCCTCTTGCAGCTCTCTTCTCTTGCAGCCGCTTCACAGCTGATCGCTCTTTAGCAGCTATGCTAAGTGCAACTCTATGGTGCTGCCAATCCTGGATGTGAGGAGGCTGTGGGCAAACCTGATAGACTGGAGGCAGATGCATGAGCTTGCATTAGCACCACCAACTAGCACGCACAGTGGGCCTGCAATGTCCTTGGCTGATGCCATAAGTGGGGAGTGGATCAGAGGGGGGGGGGCTAACATCTGGCAAACACCTAATAGATGGACAGATGAACACCCATCTGGTGAGTGTTAATGTGGGCTATTGTCTCATTTGAAAACACCCAAAGAGTCTGAAGGAAGGGTGCCAAGAGTCCTTGGAACTCTGATGTTCTAATTTTACATGCTGGGGCTAGAGGTACCAGCCCCATCTGTCCACCATCAAATAAATACAATCCAGTGACAAAACAAACTGAATTATTAGAACAACACACCATGGTTTCTGTTCTTGGCAGTATGACAGCGGCACATACATTATCTTACAATCATTCCCAGATAAAGATATCTTATGCATCTGCAGCTGGCCAGATCCTGGAGTACGCAAACTAAGCTGGTTCAGAGAAAGTCAGGAGAGGGCCTGTGGTAATGCTGGAAAGCAGAGTGCTGTTTTAGCTCTGATCCAAAGACATCTTGGTTGTGCCTGTTTTTATAGACAGTTCTGAGGTGATGTTTCAGCAATAGCAAGATGACAAATCATGATGACATCAAATAGTCCTTAGCTGAAAAAAAGGGTCTTTCTGGAAGGGTGGGCTGTGAGGACATCAGCATCTTTATCTTTGACAGATTGTTCTTTTCTGACCCAGAGATTGGCCTTTATCGAGACCAAAATGTTCATAAGTGTGTTGCACAACTGTGTGCTCTTTTAGATCAAAATAGTGATAACTCAGACGTATGATGCCACTAGAGCTATTTATTATATACAAGCATAAAAAAGATGATAAAAGCATTTCACATCCCCTTCTGCAAACTGGAGAACTCCAACATGGCTGCGAGATGATCCCCAGGTGGACCTCAAGTTCTGCTACGCCCCTCAGCATCTGTGCGACATGGGTTAGCAGTGAGGTTCTAAAATGGTTCCTCAGCTGCTGTGTTTTATATGATTTCTGATGTTACACGCTCACTCTACCAATCCTGCACATGTGTGACCAATTCTAGCTAATACAGCTGCTTCTGCCTGAGTCATCCAGCTTCCAATTAGCCTTTCTAGCAAGCTCACCTGATAAGAGTTCCCATAACATCTCTGCCTGGCCTTGACATTCTAAACAACAACTTATACGATACAAGAAAGTTGCTAAAGAGGCTTACATAAAACACATCCATTGCATGAAATGAGTTGCCAGTTCTCAATTTATATGTTTTTACACACATGTCAATCAAGATGGATTCTATAACATACATAGGCCAAAATAAGATATATAAATGCCCACTAATCTGGCTCCACCGGTGCACAAATGTCTTCTTGCAATCTTTTCACTACAAGGTGTCAGGATGCTTATCAAAGTTCTTTGGTAGTCTATAGCTATCAGAGGTTCAAATTGGCCCACCTGGTTTCAGGATGGTTTGTCTGGCAAATCAAGATGTTTGTCAACAGGATGTTTCTTAAGCATACGTGGATGTGTCAGGAACAGCTATTCAAGAGTCTGCTGTCTGGATAGGCCAGGCCTTTCATGGCCTATAGCCCTTTTGTTAGTATGTTGATGGAGTACATATCCGAGCCGTTCCACACTTTGAGTATCTTTGTATTCTCTGACTTTTTCACAGTCTCTGGGCCTACTTCTCCTCTGGGCCTAACTCTCCTTACCCCAAGTGGGCTCCTTCATTTGCTTAGCTTGGCCAAAGTGGGGCCTGTCACCAAATTGTTCTAATTTTACATGTTGGGGCTAGAGGCACCAGCCCCATCTGTCCACAGGGACACACACAACTACTAATCATGCCTTTGTTTTCACTTTTGCTCACTCTGCCTTGCCTCTACTAGGACACCTCCAGGCAAGTATTAAGGATTCACTTGGAGTCGCTGAAAATCTCTATATGCTGATCAAACCTTGACTTGTGTTTATTTATTTAATTTATTTATTTTAATTTATACCCTGCCCTTCCCAGATGGCTCAGGGTGGCTCCGATGCATCTCTATCTTTCTTTGTTCCTGCCTGAAGAGGTGCTCTGTGTAGCTGGAAAGTATACGCACAATCCCAGAAAGAAGTTGGTCCAGTAAAAGGTATTTTATTACCTACTTTCTCTCTCTCGTCTCACTGCAACCCCCTTTCTCCCTCAAGTTACTCTGCTGGATGGAATGATACCTGCACTTCTTCCTTGAGCCAACCAGCCTCTCTGGAATCACAGGGTCAAATCATTTCAGAATCCTATTAATTCAATTCTTCATCCCACCAAAGGAGTTATGTTGAGTTCCTTGCAGTTTTGTACCCATCCACATGCACTCCTTCCTATCCTACTGTAGCAAGGGCCTGGAAGTGTACGATGTGTGAGATCCTATAACTGGGGTTTTACAAATGCACCAGAACACATGGCAGTATTCCCAGTTTACCCACAGTAGCTCCAGTTCCTGAGCTGGGGAGAAACCAGAGCTGGTGTGGTGCTGCAGGTGGACTGGTCTGCAGTGCTCTGGCTGTTGCAGATCAGCTGGTTGGTAGCAGGGATGTTTTGCCACCAACCACTTGATCTGCAGCATCAGGAGCACCCTTCCAGTCCCGATGCAGCTGCTCAGGTCCAACCAAGGCTGCTGTTGGGATTCCCTTCTCATGTTCCATTGGCTATGTGGGAGCTAACATCACAGGCAATTGCTCAGTTTTTTCAATGAGCAGTTTTCCATGTTTTGACACATTGCCCATATTTGTGTGTTCACTAATGAGCACACAAACACAGATGTGAGACAATAGCTATTAGCTACATGGCCAATGTACACTGTGAAAGTGCCTTCTGTGTATGGATGAGACCTTATGAGCTGCTTCTACCGGCCATTAAACAATTCTGTTAGGCTGTATTGAAGAGCAGGAGTTTGCTTAGGTTGTTGCCCACAATTTATCTTGTCTGTGTTGTGGCTCATTCAATTCAATTCAGTTCAATTTATTTGCATAGCAATTGCCATTACAAAACAAACAATACACAAAACAATAATGACAGACATATAACAAAATGAATAAAAAACTAAAGGTACACTCTCCCATACAAGCATGGACAGATCTCAGAGGCAATGTTTCAAGGAAGCATACGGATACGCCTTCTCTTGTGCGCAGCCATCAGGAAGTTCACCACATAGTTAGTTATAACAGAATTTTCGTCCTTCAAAAGGAGTAAGACATAAGCTTCCTCTGATCGTCCTGGGGATTTGCTCAAAATAGGGGTAAGAAATTTAGTCCAAAAAACACTATAGAACTTACAATGTAAAAGAATATGTGAGATTGACTTCACCTCACCATCCCCACAAGGACATAAGCAATCGGGGTAAGGAATTGCCTTAAAACGCCCATCCAAAACAGCTGAAGGAAAGACATTTAGTCTTGCCCAAATGAAAACCTTCAGCTGTAAATAATTTGTAAAGTAATCTAAATAGGATAAACGCATGGGTATAGGGTTCATTAATGAGAAATAACCAGCTAAAGAATCTGCAGAACTGACTATAATCATATCTGCTTGCTGGCCTATATCTCACAAACACTGTTTCACAATGCATTTAGTCCCAGCAAACCCCAGAGAACATAAGTAGGGAATTGAAAATCCCAAATAAATTACTTTTGAGTATACCAAATCTGACCATCAGCTAGGGCATAGGTCCATCATGATCAGTGAGGAGTGCCCTGGCACCAGCATAAACAAAAACCTTAGCCAATAGTTATTATTATTATTATTATTATTATTATTAACAACAAACATTTATATAGTGGCAGCAGTGTACCTGGCACTTTACAAAGTAATAAAATAGACACGGTCCCTGCCCCTAGGGCTTACAATCTGAGAGACAGGAGATGGGGGAGAGACATAGGAAGGGAAACAGAGGGAGAGACAAGGGGTCTAACATTCATGTTAGTTAATAATCAGTTAATAATAAGGTACCAGGCTCTAATAGACACTGCCAACAAGCCACATCCCAGATGTAGAACTATGTTTGGGACACAGCTAGGAAGTGATAGCAGAGCTTTGAGGAACTTTGATGGTACAACCTCCAATTGGTTTTGAGTTACAGGGGCCCAAAGTTGTGCCCCGTACAAGAGTTGGGCCAAACATTTGGCCTCAAATACCTTGATCGCAGGGGAAACAAGGTACCCCACTTTAGTTCTAAAAAATTTGGTGATGGCTGCTGCACTTTTATTTCCATGTTCTTTGGCTGAACTAACCTGGACTACCCAACTACCTGAGGCTTGAAACATCACATCAAGGTAGTGGAAAGAGCAGACTTGTTCAAAGTCTTGCCCATTCAAGAGCCATTTATGTTTGGCTCTTTTGGGTGAAAAAACCATCACCTTTGTCTGTCCAATCCATAGTTAATTGAAAGTACATTCAGCCTGCAATATGAGGCAAAGGCCCCCATTAGTCTTTTCAACCGCACCATGGATTGGGATAAAAAAACACGCATTGCCGGCATACAAAAGGCAGGGAACATCTCTAGTTTCTATCCCTAGGTGTGTGTGTGTGTGTGTGTGATTCAGGGGAGATGCTAGACAAGGCACTAAGTCAGTAAGAAACAATTAAATAATGCAGGGGCCCAAATACAGCCCTTCCTGACACCTAGGGAAGCATTTACCATATCAGTTAAACATCCCCCCTGGATCCATTCTTACTCTGATTGTGGTGTCCTCATCAAGTGCTTTGATAAGGTACAATAATTGCTTATCTATAGAAGTTCCTGTCAATTTACTCCATAACAACGAACGTGGTGTAAGATCAAAAGCTGCCTTCAGATCAATTAATGCTGCATACAGAGTGCCCTTCCTCGACCTGTATTTTCCAACTAGGTAAGAAATCACAAAGCAGTGATCCATAGTGGATCAACCTGATCTAAAGCTGGCCTGCTCATCGTAAAGTTTATTTCCCTCATCTATCCATTCCTCTAATTTTAACAAAAGATGCTTAGCATACCATTTGCTGGGAATGCTGAGAAGGCTAATAGGTCTATAATTTTCAGGAGAAGCTCTCAGACCTTTCTTAAAGATGGGGACGAATATTACCAGACCCCAAACTTTGGGAAATCTATCTGTGCTGTCAATTAGAGAAAACGAAACTGCCAATACTGACATCCACCACGTAGTGAATGTTTTTAACAACTCTGGGCGTTTGTAGTCTGGGCCTGGAGCTTTGTTATTCGTTAGATGATTTATTAGAAGCTCTGCTTCAGAGAAAGGAACTGGAGGTCAAATTGGAAGATCAGGTTCCACTGGCAAGGAAGAGGCACTATAAAGGTTTGCTGTATACAAAGAAGCAAAATGTTGTTCCCACTGAGATACATTTGGTGCTGGATCTAAAAAAGGCAAGGGCTAAAAGCAGTCCTGTTTATCAGCTTCCAAAAGGCTGAAGCAACATTACTTTTTGCTGCCTGTTCCAGTTTGGTAGCTCATTGGAATACTGGCTTTCTGCCTAACGCTGGAGGAAAACACACACACACACACACAGAATGGCAGGGCAGAACGGGATGGTTTCTAGGGGAGGGAGCTCTCTTTACAGTGTGGAGTTCTCGTAGGTTGAATTTTCTGGGACCTCTATAAAAGTTTAACTTATCAGAAAGTCAACATATGCAGAATTAAATAAATGGGACACTGTTAAGTTTTACTCAAGCACTACTTCGCCCCAGCTACAAATCAGTACCTTTGTGTAAATGGATGTAGTAGACCCTTCAAGCTCACAGTGCAATGCACTGTGGTCCTAGTAATGCTGTTTACCTGAACAGCAGGGTGCTATGCCTGCCTGTGCTTCAAGCCAAACTTCAGGGTCCAAGCTTGCAATGCAATGCACAGTATAAGTTTTACTCAAGCACTATTTTACTCCATCCCAGACCAGGTAAAACATCAGTACCTTTTGGTATATTCATGATTTATTGGCAGCACGCGGATAGTATATCCTCTCCAAGCTTTCAGTGCAAAGCAGCAATGTCCCCTTGCTGTCCCCTGATGCTCATGTGAGGAGGAGTGCTTATGTATGTGGGGGATGGAGGTACTGCTGCTTTGAAATGAAAACCTGAAGAGGATATATTAGAGTATTTTAACCACATGCTGCCAATAAATCATGAATAAACCCAAAGGTACTGATATTTTTAGCTGGGCTGAAATGGGATAAAGGAGTGCTTGCGTAAAAACTTAGGGCATATCAGACGTGCGTTTAAATTGCAGAGCCGCCGCGGCGGCAGCATGCAATTTAAAGCACCGCGCACTTCCGGGTTGGTGTGAATGCAACATTTCCGCCTAACCCAACCTGTTGGAGTGTGGTTGGAAAAGCTGCTCCGAGCAGCTTTTCAAACCGCACTCCAACAGTTTAGGTTAGGCTGAAATGTGCGCACTCACCGCATTCAGACCAACCCGGAAGTGCGCGGTGCTTTAAATCGCACCATGCTGCCGGCGCGGCTGTGCGATTTAAAAGCACGTCTGAATCCAGCCTTACACTGCTCCATTTATTTAACTCTGCATAAGTTGGATTTCTGATAAGCAAAGGAATCATGAATGCAGACAGAGGTTCTGATTTTTCTAGCTGGGTGGATATAGTCTATACACCAAATTCAAGTTATCAGGGTACAGAATTTAACTTACCCAATTCAAGCGTGTTTTCAGATGTGACGGTGGATGGCTTTAGCACGCTTTTCTCTGCGGACCACCATCACATTAGAAAACACCTGCTAGATGTTCGCACGGGACGGATTCTGACCATGGTGGCGGCTACCCCAGGCTGTGACTCAGGGAAAACCCTGTCACCATGGTTGGAATACGGCTTTACTCCTGGTCAGGCAGCTGGATTCCAACCATGGTGGAAGTGAGCCCAGGCTGTGACTCGGGGACTTCCTTGAGTTGCAGCCCAGGGTAGCTGCCACCATGGTCGGAATCCATCCCGTGCTAACATCTAGCAGGTGTTTTCTAATGTGATGCTGGTCTGTGGAGAAAAACGTGCTTACTGCAGTCCAAAGTGGCCGGGGAGCCGGGCGCAGGGGCGACTGGTGGGTTTTGATGTTGGAGGGACACTGGGGAAGTAAGGCTTACGAGCCTGGGGCGGAGCCAGGGGGATGGTAGGTGAAGCCAGGGGGATGGTAGGTGAAGCCAGGGGGATGGTAGGCGGAGCCAGGGGGACAGTAGGCCAGTGGCATGGCATAACCCAGCAGCAAGGAGTTCCTAGGGTTAACATCGGATGGAAGAAAACACAGTCTACATGCACATCAAGCTTAAAATAAATAATTTATAAACCCAGAACACAGGGAAACATGCATAACACTGGCAAAACTGGCAAAACACTGGCATAACCCAGCAGCAAGGAGTTCCCAGGGTTAACATCAGATGGCAGAAAACAGTCTACATGCACATCAAGCTTAAAATAAATAATTTATAAACCCAAAACACAGGGATCCATTTTTGTAAAGCACCCCAGTCACAGCCTGAGTCCAATTTTACCACGCAGATCCCATTTCCAGCATTTTGAACACAACTGAAATCGCATGACTTGCAGTAACATCTCAGGAGTTCCAAACCTCAGTTTCACCACACACAGTCCCCCCTGCACTAACCCACTAGCTCCCACTTCCCTCCTAGAGAACCCAGGAGCCCTGGATCCCAGACCCCCTGCTCTAACCCACTAGCCCCCACTCCCCTCCCAGTGAACCCAGGAGTCCTGGCTCCCAGCCACTCATCCCCCTGCTCTAACCCACTAGCCCCCACTCCCCTC
The DNA here is from genome assembly GCA_003113815.1 of Sphenodon punctatus. NCBI lineage: Eukaryota > Metazoa > Chordata > Lepidosauria > Sphenodontia > Sphenodontidae > Sphenodon > Sphenodon punctatus. Next base: position 2,837,996 of record QEPC01013006.1, on the reverse strand, counting down.
CCAGTGAACCCAGGAGTCCTGGCTCCCAGCCCCA
>QEPC01013006.1:2822163-2832480 GCA_003113815.1 Sphenodon punctatus | reverse complement strand
CCCTGTTCAAGCACTCCACTCCTCTCCATCCCCTCCCTCACCCTCCCACGCCTCCCCTGCTCCTCCAACTGCCTTAGTCCCTTCTTCCTCGCTGCCCCGCACGCCTGGAACTCCCTCCTTGCTGTCGTCCACCTTGCCCCCACCCTCCACACCTTCAAGTCCCTCCACAAAACCCACCTCTTCCACTCCTCCTTTTCTAACTCCTGCTAATCACCTGGGATTATCCCCTACTTGTTATCTGCAAACTCCTATTTACTGTAACCAAGCCAAGAACGTGTACCTGAGTTCTCACATCCTCGTGAATGCCGCATCCCCTGTCTCTCCCTCTGTTCCCCCTTCGCTGTCTCCCCTCCCTCTGTCTTTAGATTGTAAGCTCTTGGGCAGGGACCGTGTCTATTTTATTCTCTGTAAAGCGCCAGGTACATTTCTGGCACTATATATAAATGCTTATAATAAATAATAATAATAATAGTACGATCTATGTCTGACTTTGCCTAGTAATTGTGTGTGTTGTCTGCTGTGGATAGACACATTGATTGCCACCCTCTGTCACAGTGGCGACTGCGTTTTAGTGTTCCTACACTGATGATATAACTACAGTGTCACTTCAGGTCCTCCCGGATGAAAAGTAATCTATGAATGCAAGATAGCAGTTAGGCCCTTCTGTTTCTCATTAGCTTACTACTGGCCCTGACTGTGCACTGCTTTGTGATGCTTTTGGTTAAGGATGCTAGAGAAAATTAAAATGGGCTGAATTGCTTTGTAGGTACTCAGATATGGACAGAGCCTTTGTAGTCACATTTGTTTATTTTCCTTTTAGTTTTCAATAGACTCTGGGTAAAAGGAAGCTCTAATGCCGTTTAAAAGGCAGATTGCTATAGATCTGAATCATTTTTCAAGGGCAACAAGGAACAATGGTGAGTGGAGGCAGAGTGAGCATGGCAACAGGAAAGGGATTTTGAAAGCAACCTGATCTCTGAATGTTACATTAATGCTTTAAAAGGCAGAGGCTAAAGGAAGGCAGGGCAGCGAGTGTAGAGTGTGGCTCTCAAAGAATCTCTGAAATGCAGGGAGTGTTAGAGGCTGCGGCTCCTCTCAGCATGTGGGAAACAGGTTAAAGTCAGTGTGTATCTACAAAAGTGTCAGCTTGATTGTCAACTTGAACAATGGGCATAGCAAAGCGCTTTACGCAATGGTCAATAGCCAGTTCTTCAGAGGAAGCATCTGGTGTGTACCTGATCACTTGTGCAAGGTTTCTAACTAAGAAGGTAACACCGTTCTGCAGTGGTTCTCAAACCTTTTAGACCAAGGGTGAGGAAATTCAGACCCCAGAGAAATATATGGCCCATGGCTAGGTTTTATTTGGCCCCTTTCTGGTTCCTGGATCTGGTCCCTGGATCCATTCCTACTCCCAAGCCCTGAGCTCAGTCAGAATCAGAGAGAAGAATGAGGGCAGCCACACTAGGGGGGAGATAGATAGCAGAGATCCATGATCGGGATTTTGGATGCTCCTCTGCCTGAGTGCATCCCTTAAGCATCCCTGCCCCAAACTGCTATGCAGCTCTCACAGCTTGTATTCATCCCAGTGGCCCCTGGGAGGGAAAAGGTTCCCCACCCTCATTTTAGAACATTACCCCCTCCTCTTGTTTGTGATTCTTGGTACCCCCTCCCTCACAACATGTTAATGACACTAAGGGTATTTTCAGACGTTACGAGATTACAGTCAACCACAGTGAACCATGGTCAATCCCGCGGCGAGGCTAAAGCGCCCCGAACATCTGTTTCATGGGTGCCAGATGTTCACCACAGTCAATCCCCAGCAGGGGTCAAAATTAACCACGCTTCTGGAGGTCCAGCCCAGACCATCTCCGAAAGCGTGGTCAAAGCGATTCCCACCGGGAGACAAAAAAAAGTAACGTCTGAACGGCAACCACCAGCCGGAATCAAGCAAAACGATTCCTAGCCTGGGACAAAGCACACAGCATCACTGCCAGGCAATGAGCAACAACACGGGCCAGGGAGGGAGATTTAAAGGGCACCCGGCAGCAGGGGGACGTGGCGGGATGGAGCGAGGTGGAAGGGAGAGGAGAGCGGAGGGCGAGCGAGCAAGGGAGGAGGAGGAGGAGGAGGTGGTGGAGGCGCAGGCGGGGGAGGCGGTGGTCATGCTGAACATGGAGGCAGTGGGGGGACAGTAGCAGCAGCAGCAGCAGCAGCCGGGACGGGCTGCCCCGGTGCCTTCTGGGTGTTTTAACCATGGCTCGGGATTGGCGTAATGTCTGTTGCACTGCCCCAGGCCGTGGTCTGCCGGTCCGATTCCCTGCCATGGTCCCGCTCCTGTCACATCTGTTTGGGGTCTTTCTTGTCCACGGGGGGTGGTTAGCCGGCTCACCACCGCTGGGAATCCACTGTGGTGAATCGGGCGCCTGTAACGTCTGAAATCACCCTTACTTGTCTATGTCTGAAACATGAATTGCAATTGGTGGCTGCTACCATTTTGTAAATTCACTCTATAGCTCAGCCAGAACAAAGCTAGGAGTTTGGCAGCTGCATCCCCTCTTGTGCCCCCGAGGACACATAGGGACGAGGCCATGTTAGCAAGGGAGCAGGAAAGTCCCTATGGCCCATCCCTGTTCTGACATGGCTGCCCCCATGGAAGTGCTGCTGTTTCCCCTCCTGCTTCCACCACCCATGCCCACTGCAGTGCAAACAATACAATACAAAGCACTGCAGAGAGAGCCCTCCATGGGGAAGCAGTAACACTTCATCTGTCTACAATTCAAGCTCCAAGATCAAGGCTTGCACTGTGAGAGGGGAGAGCCCTGTAGATGATCAGCAGGGTAGCCATAGTGCTGAGCAGGACAAGTCCTCAATGGTGAATTTAAGAGGGCAGCAAAATTCTTCCTCTTAAATCAACTTCCCTAGACTTCTGTTTACTGCACCTACTTGCTTAAGCTGGGTCTGACTGTAGTGAGTAGGGGCCAGTCCTGGCCATGGGGGATGAAATGAGCGTGTTGATGGGGCTTTTCCTTCTCCAGTAAACACCATGGTTCTCGGGATGATGATGAGGATGTCTTTGCCTTGACAGCAAGAAGTTCTTTATGGACTTGGGAGCATTAATGCAATGCGTAGTCAATTATCCACATGCTGAATGTCGTTCCATGATCAATGTCCCCCATGCGGCACCGAGTGCGAGCATAGCCAAGGTGCTTGCAGGTTTCAGTGGCATTGAGTGACTGAGGCTGCTCTGCCTCCTGCCCATCTCATTCCTGTCCTCCCCCTGCCCCTGCCTGTTATCAATAGGCAAGAAATGAAGAGACCCTGAGGGAGAGGGAGGAGGGCAGCATTAATGTAACCTCGCCAGAAATAAATGAAATCATTGGCAGGCTTCCCAAGCCAGGCAGGAGGAGCTTGGCTGTGCAGCTCCTTAAGGGCTTCATCTTAATACTTGTCAACAGCCGCCTGGCAGCAAATCAAAGTTTCTGCACTTGTCAAATGTTTGCCATGGTTTAGTGAAACACGGAGGAAGAGAAAGCGAGGGAGACAGACAGCACAGGGGCAGAGAGCCATCAAGGGGCACAGGCTGTTTGCAAACCAGGCTGCCATGGATGTCAAATAACAGAGGTCTAATCCCCCTAATGAAGCTCTTTGTGCAGATCATTAAGCGGGTTAGCGATACTGATACTGGCTGCATGCTTGATTCCCAGAGCTTGAATGCGATGCTCGGTCCAAGGGGTCCAAAGGCCTCTGACCTGAGCTCAGTGGGACTCAGATGGTCCTGTCAAATATGGATCAGATGGAATCTCTGTTTGGGCCAGGCTCCCTAGCTACAGGAAGTCCCATCTCCTAGCTGCCCCAAGATGTTTCAGGAGGGGCGGGGTAAAAATATGATTAAATAAATAAATAAATAAATAAATAAAATAAAGTGCTGTGACATCATCCTTCATAGGGAGCATGGCCACATTGGAAAATGTCAAGGAACACCTTAGCCCCACCCCTTTTCTGACATATCCTTGTCCCTTGCAGAGTGTTGTGATGTCACAGCACTTTGTGAGGGTGGAGCCACCCAGACCCACTGGGCCTAGGCACCGAAGCATCTGGCTGCATCGGGCCCAAATGTGGATCAAGCCCAGGGCTTAATTTATGACGGGGCTTGCCAAGGCTCTACCCTGGCAATTAAATTAAAGGGTAGGGATTGAGTCATAGGAAATGTTGCCAGTAATATTCACCCCAAAATGTGTAAGACCAAGAAAAGGCTGATAGTGGCCATTTCCTGGTTGGAAACAAAAAGTCAGAAAAATCCCAGGTGGTGTGGCCTTGGTTAGTGACTTTCCTGCCCCACCTCTGGCCATCATATAGATTCAATCACAAGAACTCAGATGTAGAGAGGCACGCTAGTCCAGTGGCTGGGTTGCTAGCTGGAGAATAGGGTTCATTTCCCTGCTCTGAGTCAGGAGGTGGGACCTCTGGGGCTGGGTGTGTGGCTTCTGGGTTCGGATTGGGCCCTGGCAATTCACTTTCTATAAATTAAGCACTGTTCAAGCCCAATACGGCCAGGCATAGGTGGCCCACATTTCTGACCTGAGCAGGATTCTAGTTCATGGTGACCCTTCTGCAGGAGGCACTCGAACAGTGCTTGCTCAAATCCCCACATCCTTCATGTTGCTAGAAAGGAAGGGGCTGAGCTCTACCAGTAGCAGAGACAGATTGAAGCCTGAAGGGAACGGCATTCAGCAACAGACTTTCTTCCCCTTTTCCCAGCCTCATTGGCAAGGTAAGGGATTGGTTTTACAATGGAGAATGTTTTACAATGCAGCAGAGTAAAGACAGTTCATAGTAGGGAGGAGACAGCTCCTCCCCCCGAATCACTCTCAGAGGAAGTGAGTGTGTGTGCCTGTTCCTAAATCCTTCTAAAGCTTTGAACGCAGTTTCCCCAGTTGTGGTTCACATCTTTAGTCAGGAGCTCTCCAGTTTCCTGCTATGGGGAGTATGTCTCCCAGCCACACCACCCAGCTAGCCAGATTCACAAGTGGCAGCCATGAGCCATCCGCAATGGCGTATGTAGCAGGGCTACAGTATACTTACCCTGTGGGCAGCTGGGAGGCTGCGTGGGGCTGAGTGGAAGCCTGAGAAAATGCAGCACACCTGAACAGGGCTGATGGGGGCCACCTCTGGACTAACGGGAAGTTGGCCTCTACTGAGAGGCCTGCCCTAGGGAAGGAGGCGTGTGAGTGGAGAATGGGGCTGTGTACAGCAAGGAAGGGAACTGAAACCCACAGAAGCCAGAGACCATGGGGTGTGGGACCTGAGCAGCAGGACACAGTGGGAGGCACCCAGGCGGGGCTGTGTGGCTCTTCCCATTTGACACAGAACTCTAGTATGTGGATTATTACAAACTTGGTGGAGAAGGCTTGGCTCTAGGGGCGCTGTTAGACAATCCCGCTCACAAGCAGGATCGTTCAGCGCCAGCATCTCTCCCCCGCCTTCCCTGTATACCGTGTCTGATGTTCAGACATGGCGTACAGTCGTTATGCGAATGCGCGCCCTTCCGCGCATGCGCACTCGGCCAGGGATCCCGGAAGTGCGGCATAAAGCCGGCACTTCGGGGATCCGTGTCTGAGGGACCAGGATCGCCGACCCGATCAGACGCGGGGTAGGATCCAGCCCTGAAGTTTAGATGAGTGCAAAGAAAGGCGGCTGATCAAAGAATCAGCCGCCTTTTTTGTCTTGTCTATAAGCGCCCTAGGGGCGGTTGGAGGCCAAAGCCGAATCCACAGCCTGGTGCGCTGAGAGAGATCGGCTGTGAGAGTGTGGTAGGGCAGGTAATCCCCCACCCCAGCACAGCAAACAGAAGCTGCCCTGCCCCAGAGCGTTTCCTTGGGACAGAAATGTTTAAGAGGCAGGTCCATTCCAGTGTTCTGGTGCCAGTCCTGACAAAATGAGCACATGCAAGCTTTAAGGTAAAAGAAAGCTTCCTCTAAGAAAAATAAGTTTTGGTTATATGTTAAAAAATGGGTCAGAGTTATGGAAAGGTTACTGTTCAAATGTAAAATAAAACATTATTAATTATTAGTACTATTATTTATTTATATAGAGTCAGCAATGTGCCTGGCAATGAGCAATCATGAATTAGAGACAGATGCCTGTCCTGAAGGGCTTAAAACTAGGATGGACAAGAGAGGGGAACATAGGGAGAGACAAGGATACATTCAGGAAGTTGAGAAATCACAGGGGCACATGCTTGTGCACACGATTGTTATGCCAACATTATTTGAAACAGATATAGATAAGACCATTTAAATCTAGGTTTAACTATACCAGTATTTAACCAGGATTCAACCCAGAAGTAGAAATATTTATACTGGTATGGCTGTTCAGACGATCACATTCAATCCAGATTTATAGGGAATAATACCGGTATTACGCTTGTCTAAAAACAGCCAGTGATTGAGGTGTGTTGTCCTAGAAGTTGTTGTGACTTGTCTCTTGAGCGTGAATGTCACGGGTTGGCGGTCCACACCCCCACTTTACCGGGTTTGAGTGACTCAGTTTCCCTCATGTACAGCCCACTTGAATCAGTTTTTCTCTCTGGCCAATTCAAGCCTGCCGCAGGGACAACCCCTTTGTCACCCAAAGGCCCGATCCTTCCCATTTACAGACTCTTTAATCTCTGGGTTCGCAAGAGCTTGAGAACTCTTGTTGCTCACTTGTGGTCCAATGTTAGACACAGACACTTCTTCATAAAGATAAGAAGTCAGTTTATTGATTACATAAGCAAGATTGTTGATACAGAGTGGTTACTAGAAATCAAAGGTAAATATAACGCATTCCTAACCTATACTGGTTGAGTTCCTAAATAAGAAGCTTACCCTACAAAGGTCCATAGGTTCTTCTCAGTCCTTGATGTAAGCGACTGGGTCTTCAGTCTTAGAGCTGCTAGAAAGCAAAGTCCTCTCTCTCAGTTCATGGTTCAGCTCAGCCCTCCTGGCTGCAAGATTTTGAGTGAGTTCCCGATAGTCACTCTCCCCTCTAGGGTACAACTCCTTATATCCCCAGGAGGAAGCCCCTCATATCTTCTCGAGGCTTCTAGAATTCCTTTTGTTCTCTCTATCAGCTTTCTGTGTCTCTTGCACGTAGGCAATGGCTGCCTGCATTAGCATTTTAAATGTCTCTGGCCATCTGTCTGGGGCGAATCCACAAACTGTCTTTCCATTTCCTGGAGCTTCATCATGATTCGAGTTTTACAGTTTTCAATTGTAACATTACATACATGTAGAACCTTTTGTTTTACATATTTACTAGACTTGTAGCCTACATGTAGGCCAGTATCACACGTGTGTGACCCTATGTTCCTCCGTGACAGTGAGAACAAGTGTTTGTGATGCAAATTTACAAGTCCAACAATACCACAGAATCCAATCAGTCAGCTCCATAGTATGGATAAGACCATCGGAGGACCCACTGACAGACGGTAAGGTTAATACAAAACAAGATACAACTCTGCTTCTGTTGAGCCAATAACTGGCTGGCTGGTAAGTCCAGGGGCACAACCAGGGTTGGGGATGGCCAGGCACTTTAGCCCCCGGTGCTGGAGTTGGAGGAGTGTCATGCTCCTCCTCTGTTCCAGCACTGGAAGCCAAGAGCCCCCAGCCCCCTTCTTCACCCCAAACAGCATGGGTGGGTGCCTAGGCTTCCAGGATTCCTTCCCTCCCCATCTCTACTGTGGGCTTTAAGGTTGCTGAGTTTCTCCCAGGGAAGAAGACCAGACAGTGCTAATCTGCATAAATCTACAGCATTGGTTTATGCAAATTCAGAAGACCCTTTAGGATGAGCTAATAAAAAAGGAGAAAGGAAGAAAGCAGATTCAGAATAGATGGGACAGAGGCTGAGTGTGAGGGTTCGGACTGGACACAGCATTGGGGTGCAAGGGTCAATGGGCAGTTCCACAGCCCATGCACTGAGGGGCTCCCAGGGCAAGGAGATTCAACCCAAATCCCTCCTTCTCCGACTGCCTTATAAAGACTTCAGGTTCTGGATCTCCTGGATCTTTTACTTCTGCTTCTTGTGATCATGCTGATCCAGTTCCCTGCAATCCTGAGGCTCAGAGTCAAGTCCAGAGTGGTGGTTGACCAACCTTGAGAAATATTGGCTTAACCCAAAGTCTGGAGATGATGCTTGAAAACCCTGAGACTTGGGATCATACCCTAGCCTCAGCCTTGCCAGACCAGCTGGAGGTGGGCGAGGCCTGGCTGACCCAGTGTTGCTCCTCCCGAACCATGATTGTACCCCTGGAGAAACCTTTCACCAGTACCCCTTTTATACAGCTGAGGTAGAGGGTTTGCTAAGGCCACCCAGCAAGACCAGGATTCAAAGTCAGGACTCCATGTTCTCATGCCAATGTGCCAGCCATTGTCTTCGTGGCTCCATAGTATTCTTCAGTACCTGCTCAGCAGGAGGTACCATAGAAAGTTCATGCAAGTGTGGTGCAGTAAAGAGCAGGACCCCTGCCCTTGCAAGGCCCATTGACCCCTGAGTTTTACCAGACAGGAATGAATCAGTTTTTGAGAGTGATGTCCTGTCTGGTCAATTATATTTAATCCTTCTACCACCAATCAGCCACATCCCTTTCCAACAGATGCCTGTTTTTCTGCACCAATTGGAGTTGGACAGCTCCCAGCCAATCTCTTGCTGTTTGCTGCCCCTCACAATAGCAGTTCACATGGTGTGGGGCAGTATGGGGAAAGGAGCACTGCAGGCTTTAGTGAATAGCAAAGGTTCCTCTCTGCACTGCACCACAGAAGAAAGCTTAGGCTAGGTGAAATATGCCTCTGGCACATGCCAGACCTCTCAGACAAGTTAGGCTACATGCAGAGATTGCCGAGAGTTGCTAGAGATGTGTGGGTTTGGGCTATGAAGGTCAAACTGGGATCAAAAATTTTCAAAGTTCAGTTTGTTTGTTTTTGTTTTGTTCTACCTCACCCTTCCCACAAAGGCTCAGGGAGACTAACAAAATATAAACATATAAAAACATAAAACATGCATAATCATGTATAACATATAAAAACATTTAAAATCCATAACCCTCACCCACTCCCTAACCTCCACACCAACCCCCTCAACTCTATCCCAGCCCACGAAATGCCTGGCCAAACAAAAAGGTCTTGCATCTCTTCAGAAAGGTGAGCAGGCTGGGGCTTAGGTGGATCTCCAAGGGGAGAGTGCGTCGTAATTGTGGAGCAGCCACAGACAACGCCTCTTCACGTGCCTGTGGTGTACGAACCTCATGGGGAAGGGGAGTTGGAGGGGTTGTCTTTATTGCCTTTTAGGATTCAGCCTTTTAGTAATTTTAATAATTTAATATTTTAGTTTTATGTATTTTATTGATGTTTTTATATGTTGTCCACTGCTCCGGGCCGCCATTGCATGGGAGGATGCGGGGTAAAAAGTACTTGTAATAATAATGTAATAATAATAATAAATGGGCAGTTGGCACTCTCAAGAGGACGCCCTTGGCTGACCTCAGATGTCGCAATGGAGCATAAGGGAATAGGCGGTATTTAGATACCTGGGACCCAGACCGCTTAGAGCTTTAAAGGTCAAAACCAGTTGTGCTCAGGTCTGGCATCTGGCTCTATTCCTGCTAGTAGTTTTGAAAGAATTTATCCTTTAGTTTGTTAAACATTGTCATGGTCACTAATCTTCAATGTGAAAAAGCGCAAAACACAAGTATGAGGTTCTTACATGCTATTTGTATGAGCATTGCAAGGAAGATGCAGGTGGTAGCAGCAGGTGCTCTGGTTTAGCGTTTGATTTTTATGTCTTAATCAAACTTGCATGTTAGGTGGTGGCCTCAGGGCCGAAGGCTTAGAATACAGATGCCTCGGATGCTAATCTAGAATTGGGTAATCTGCTGGTTTAGGGGATGTGATTGAAACAGCCTGCTACTTACGTTTACTGGAGTTTGTCTCTTAGGGTGTTAACTAGGGGTGGGACATCAGGGCAAATACCAGGTACCGGTTTTACTGGTTCCCGGATTTTAAAAACCCGGTTTACCGGATTAATACTGGTTTACCGGTACCAGATCTTTTACATTGATTTCAATGGGAAACTGTGTCCCCATTGAAATCAGTGGAAAAAACCAAAAACCTCCCCCTCCCCCTCCCAGACTGTGCAGGTGGAAGGGGGGACACCCCCCACCCACCCTGCCCAGCCTGGATTTTAAAAAATTTTCTGGAAGTTCCCCGGAAGGTCTAGTAGCGCTGAAGCCGGCAGCCACAGCCAGCGCTGAAGCCGCCAGACCACCGCCGCTGCCGCCCGGAG
>QEPC01013006.1:2789740-2802819 GCA_003113815.1 Sphenodon punctatus | reverse complement strand
ACAGGCAGTGGGTGGGGGTGTGGCAGTGGAATTTCCAGTGGAGGTGGGCAGCACGGCGGCAGATTTAATCTGTTGCTGCAGTGACCGCCCTGCCTGAAGCTTCGAGCCCGACGCAGAGCCCAGACTGGAGGTGGTGGTGGTGACGATGGTGGCGGCAGCAGATCAGGTAAGTGATCCAATTCGGAATCTGAATGGCCACTCAGGCTTGTGGATGGGTGTAGGGGAGTGCCCCTCTGCCCATCCCTGAACCCAGGCCCGTGTAGCGCACCACCCCCCGAGCTGGGGAGCGCCCCCTGAGCCAGGGAGTGCCCCTAGGCCCACTGGCCACAGGCAGCTTTGCTGCCAGAAGATATGCGGCCCCACATTTCTTCCTCGCCCTGGGCCCCACTTAGGCTAAGACCGGCCCTGCGCCCAAAGGCTGCACTTACACATTGAACAGGAGAAGGCATAGAATGGAACCTTGTGGGACTCCACATATGAGGCCCTGGGGAGATGATGGTCACCCAGCAATACATGTTGAGTTCTTCTGGCCAGGAAGGAATGGAACCCTTCAAGAACAATTCTGCCCATCCCAGCTCGGTCTTGCAAGAGAGTCACCACCAACTCATGGTCAATGGTATCAAATGCAGCTGAGAGATCTAACAGGCTCAACAGGATCAAACGACCCTGGTCCAACTCATGGTGGACGTCAATGACCAAGGTAGTCTTGGTGTCAAAACCTGGATGAAAGCTGGACTGTGAGGGATCAACAAGAAAACTGATGAAGAAAACTGATCTGGTCCAGATGCCCTCGAAGCTGTCGAGCCACCATCCATTCAATAACCTTTCCTAAAAAGGGAAGTTTAGAGACTGCTCGATAGCTGGCCAGGGAGTCAACATCCAATGGTGGTTTTTTTGAGCAGAGGCCACACCACCACCTCCTTGAGGCAGCTCAGCATGCTGCCTTCCCAAAGGGAGGCATTGACCACCCCAGCCAGCAACTACCCCAATGTCTCCTGGCTGGCCTTGACCAGCCAGGACGGGCATGGGTCTAGTTCACAACAGGTGGCTCTAACCACCCCAAGGACATCCTCTGCGTCATTGACCACCTCACCGCTTGCTCAGGGGCCCATNCTAGTTCACAACAGGTGGCTCTAACCACCCCAAGGACATCCTCTGCATCAGTGGACGTCACCCACTGAAACTGATTCCATAAAACAGGACAAGACGAGGCTTCCATTACCTCTGGTTCTCCTATTGTCACAAGTGCGGCGTCAAAGTCATGTTGAATCCGAGCGATTTTATCCGCAAAAAATTTGTCAATTCTGGCTGTGACTGATGCTGCACAGAGTACCCAGCTGGGACAAGGTCAGCCAAAATAGGTCCAGACTCATTGTCCAGCCAGGTCTCTGTAATACACATGAGGTCGGCTGCCTGGTCCAGGATTAATTCCCGGACCACTGTTGACTTGTTTGCAACTGACCTTGTGTTAAGAATCATCAAAGCCAGGCCAGGGGCCCTCCCGTCATTGACCACCTCACCGCTTGCTCAGGGGCCCATGAGAGGGACAGGCATAAGATACCTGTCTCATCTCACAGATCTAATCAGTCTCCCGGAAGGACAGTAATTCCCATGGCCCAACATGACCTCAATGTCTGTTTACTGTGTCCTGTTCATTTTCCACTTACTGCATTGCCAAAGGTACTATTTTACTTCTGGGTTAGTTGTTTCTGCATTTCTGAGCCAATCAGTGTGCAAATAGTCCACCCCTTATGTAACCGGGGTGGGCTCTGATGGGATAAGTTCATGCAGGATCTGCACCCCAGTGACCCAGGGCCATGCGGGATCTTTTACTTAAGTGCCCTTTATTTACAGTGCTCAGTACCCATCACCAACAGCTCCACACGGTCCAATATATACTGTCTGGGTACCTGCTCACATAGACTTCCTCCTGGTCAGGCACCATCCCTCCTGGAGTCAGGTATTACCAGGGGCAGCCCCTGGCTGCAGGCTGGCTCCAAAGGCTCAGTTTTTGTCAGGCAGAGCCCTTTTTGGCTCCTGCCTCCCTTGTGATCTCTCCAGACTGATTGAGAGCCTCCCATCTTCAGCCAGCTGTCTCTACTCAGACACTCCATCTCTGGAGGCTTACATACCTGTACCATCCTTAGGCGCTGTCCTCTCTGGCATCAGCACCTGCACTTCTCAGCCCCCACTTGTCATGGGGAGTTATGAAACCAGCAATGATGTGTGTGGTGAGATCTTCAGGTGTAAGATGGGGAAAGTCATGGTGTCAAAGATGTTTGTATTAACCACTGATTGTATAAGCCAGAGGGAAACTTGGGGAGCTTGCTCAAGATAGTTGAACCTTAGCCAGGAAATTAGCATTGTAAAACCTCAAGACCCAGGACAATCATTCTGCATAGGTAATAGAGGCCATCTGGGCAAACTTAGGTCAAGGCTATACAGTAGCTAAATAACCAACAATGGAGGTTAATCAAAAACTAAAGCAAGGTGACCTGAAGAGTTAAACGGTGTGCTTACGATGCAAAGAGAAATGCTTCACACCATCAGTATGTGAAGATCACAGCTCCCGGTTAAGATTCAGTGTGCCTGTCTGTGAACATCAGAGACAAGATTTTGGCCCTCGGTAACTAGTAGAAAGGGAATCTGATCAGTTAAGCTATCATTGCATATTGTTTTGATTTCATTTTCTTATGCACTGTCTGTATTTACTCTGAACCTGTATCATCTGTTTTGGTTTTCATGTAAAACTTTCTTATTCTAAAGCTTGTGTCTGTGTGGTTACTGGCACTGAATACTGAGCAGGAAATCTTGGTTTAACACCAAGACAAGCCTAGGGGTGGGACTTGAGGGGAAATACTGGATTTATCGGTATCGGAATATCGGATTTTTAACATTGCTGATTTTACTGGTATTTTACATTGCGGCCGTTGTTAAATGGTGGTGATGTAAAAGATCCAGTAAAAGCCGGCAATGTTAAAAATCTGGTATTCTGATACCAGTAAAATATCAGAATTATTGGATTAATCAGATACCGGCCATTATTGGTTTTATCGGATTAATCTGATACCAATAGTCCCACCCCTACCCATTTACTTTTCTGATGACTGTGGAGCCCTGAGACACAGGTGACAAAGGATTTACAAGCTGGCACACTCTGGGGAGAGTGGTGCTCAGTGGTTACTGTAAGCAGGGTAATTCTGTTCCAGTTACACCGTAACCTCTGCACAGTGCTCCATAAACTCAACACCAGTGCCTCCAGTCAGAATTACTGTTCCTTTTGCTTTGACTACCAATCTGCAACTGAACAATTCTGATTGGAGGCACTGGAGTTGAAGTTAAAGGGCGCTGGGGTAGGTTAAATGTGGAAACAACAAATCCAGAAGTAAAATGGTACCCTCCGCAATGTGGTAAATGAACAGCATGCAGTACATGGTAAACACTAGTAAGTGGAAAGTTGGTAAATGGGATCCCAATAAGCAAATTATCTGTAAATCAAGAATCTAAATCTCGACTGAGACGTGGAGTACTGAGAAATTATTGATTTGCCCGAGACAGTATCGAGAATGGGGATTTTGAATGGATTGCGCCTGTTTGGTGCAATATCGTTTCAGCCCTGTTTGAAATACAAAAACACAGTAGATCTGACTTGTATTATGACAAAACACGCTTGTGCTTAACTTTTCTTTTTATGTTGGAGGATTGAGGTCCCCCGTGGTTTTAAGCTTGCGACCTGTCCCAAAGATGAAAAACCAGAAGTGCTAATTGACATAAATGTGCATGTCTTAATTTATGCAAATTAAAAGTAGTCCCTCGCCTAACAATGAGGCTGGGCTGAAAAAGTCCCTTATTGCTAAACACTGCAGTCACATAGCACTCCAGAGGACAGACAGCCCTCAGCGCCACAGCATTCCCCAGAACAGACATCCCAGGAGATCGATTTCCTAACATTTGGTGTCCGAATCCTAAATCAACTTGGACAGTGGAGAAAGACCCCCAAGTCTCCAGGTTGTCCAGTTAAAAATCAGGCAGGAGGCAACCCCACCCTGCATGGAAGATAAACTCCTGTCCTGAGAAGCACCAGGGTTGCCACCTCTCCAAGTTTCACCCAGAGATGCTGGGTTTGATCCAGACTCCCCATTTCTTGAGGTCAGCCGGGGTGCCCATGGCTAACCTAGAGAACTGGCGCTTCTGGGGGTGGCTGTGTCAGAAAGGGGGTGGGGCATAAGGACTTTCCTGCCTCCTTATCCTGATGTGATCCCACCGCTAGGGAGCACTGCAATGTCTCTGCTGCAACACAGAATAAAAATCTACTTGCATCCCCAGGTGAGCTGCCCTAACCAATCACATGTGAAGCACCTCATGACAGCTGAGGTGTCAGATTTGGAGTTTGTCCATGTTGGTGGGGGAAGGGGTGTTTTAACTCTCATTCGTGAATGTATGTTAAATCCTAGCACAGAGAGGCTAACTTAACTCCAAGCATGATTTAATTCCCACCACTGAGAGCTCATTGAGAGAGAACTCGAGTTACAAATAGCTTTCCCCCCTAGGGTGGACGAGCCCTGTGATTCCACCCCTTTGGTTGTGAGTGTGCTGGGCTGTGGCAGACAATGGGCATTTTTACACACACCTTAAAGTGCTGGTCTTTCAATCTTCTGGGTTTACAAGTCCACAAGTAAGTTCCGGATGCATTCTTCACACAAACGTTGCCCTGAGGCAGCCTAAAGTAGCCGCAGCTGTAGACGTGAGGGGCTGCCATGGAAACCAAGTGACCACAGTTGCCTGGAGCAAAGCAGTTTACCAGGAGCATTTTTTACACACAAAAGTTCTGGGAGAAGTTCTATGCAGAAGTTCAAAGAGCCAGATGTTTAAGATCTGGGTGAATGATTTAGACACACAGAAAGTTCAGGATGTACCAGCAAACATGCAGGAGAAATGTGTGTGTAAAAACACCCAATATCACCCCCTAAGAGTTCAGGATGTCTGCAAAACAAGCGTGGCCTCGCCCTCTCAACGGGGACTGTGACTAAGGGTGCAGCCACATGAGCAGCAGGAGGCCTGGTCCTTGAATGGCCCTGTGGCGGGCAATTGCTGCTGCCACACTGTGGGGTAAAAGCAATGAGCCAGCCACATGGTGGCAAGGAAGCCAAGTGGGCTAGTCCCTGTCGGAGCCGCCACCATGGCTGGGGGCTGGAGGCTCTGACTCCTGTTGAGGTGCAGGATTGGGCCCACTGCCAATAGGCAGCTGTTGGGGGAGTGGAGGAGGGTTTGCCCTCCTCCCCCTTAACCTGACAGCTGGGGAGCCTGGGAAGATCTAAGGCTCCTCTCCCCACCCCTGATCAACTCAAAAAACAGCGGATCGGAGGGAGGGGGAGTTCATAGGAACACGCACGTGCCTCTCTCCCTACCCTGACAAACAGCTGATTGGGGGAGGAGCGGCCCAGAGAAGCACCTACATGTGCTCCTATGTGGGCTTCCCCCCATCAGCTGTTTGTTGGGGTGGGGAGAGGGGAATGTGCTCCTATGGGCTCTCCCTCCCTCTGATCAACCCCATTGGACTGACAGCCTACCCCCAGAGGTAACCATGTGCAACGAATGCTAGCGCCTGTCGACCACGGCCCCACAGCGGTACACCTTGCGTGGCAGTGCAAGCGTGCCCCATCACATGAGTTTCCCCACCCTGGGTAGCCTTACCCCAACTGGGGTAAGGCAGCTCCGTGATGCATCCTTGGAATTTGTCTGAGGATGGTTTGAGGAGCAGCCAGATGTTCCCCCTGCCACTGCATCACGTGGCTCGTTAACCTAGGGAGGAGTAAGGCTACCTAAAACATGGTAGTCTCCCCAGCCCTTCTCGTCTGGCTGCACCCTAGTATTCACCCCTTTGTTGTATCGGGAAAGAGCGTAGGATGAGCCAGAATACTCTGGCCCTGTGTGTGTGTGTGTGTGTGTGTGTGTGTGTGTGTGTGTAAAGCTGGCTGTGCTGGTAGCCTTGCTCCCTCCAGTTGAGATCACTCTCTGAGCTCCAGGTGTCCTCTCCAAACACCACTTCTTTTGCTAACTCTCTAGGGGGACTTTGATCCTTTCGCCCAAAAGAGCAAACTCCCAGGAAAGCAGCCCATCGATTTCCTCCCATGTTGCTTTCCATGTGTTTTTCTTTTGTGGACAAATTTGCCTGCCTGCCTGATCCCCCTGCTTTGCTCCGCTCCCTCCTTGTGCAGCCTGTAACTGTTCTGTTGTGCATGGCGTGGGCTTCACTGACTGACTTAGGCAGGTGGTTGAAAACCCAGGAGGAACTGAGACCTCAGGCCACAAGGGTGCTATACTTGCAGCCTTATGGTGTCACCACAGAGTCCCATGCAAAAGGGTGCCCCATTCAGTCTCCTCCACGTTTGCATTTCCCCCCATGAATGCTTAACCTGTCTCTAGCTAATGATTGTTCAGTACCAGGTATGTTGCTGGCACTAAATAAATACTTAAGAATAATGTCACTTGATTTACGTGGGAGCAGAGGTCCCTCACTTTGTTCTCCTGCCCTCACTAGGGGTCTCCAATAACTGGGTTACGTCCCAGCTAAGGCAGGTTGGGTCATGCAGCCACTTGATGGCAGGAGGGAATTGGAGACGCACGTCCAGTATAAATTGTGGCTTGGCCCAGTATAATTGGATGCACGTCCAGTATAAATTGTGGCTTGGCTTCTGGGAAGTCAGTAGTACCTGGGATTTTCCTGCTGTCCTGGAGCCATGCTGCTAGCTGGGACCACTTTCCTATACTGAGCTGCCTCTGCTTGGTCTCTTATTGTACTGGTTCTCTCTGTGGGGTTCAGCAGCCAGTGGCAAAAGGGTTCTCTGCCACCTACTGACCAGGCAGTCGGGGACTCGGCCACAATAACTGAGCTATATTTAACACTCAGCTGAGCTTTCTGCACTGGTAAGATCCCACCAGGGTTTGTTGAATGAACAGTCAATGACCCAGGCTTTTGTTCTGGCCCTTGTGTGTGCTGCCAGGGGGGCTGTGATGGGCTAGAGGAGATATTTTTTGGTGCAGGAGGATCAAAGGGCCAAGATAAGCAGAACTCAGGGACTCTGAGACAAGTCTTTTGTGTCTAATGTTCAGCCAGATGATCACCAGCCACCAAGCCTAGCTCCCCCACACTAAGCCTGCACTGGCGTAGCCCACTATCCTGCCTGGGGAGTGGGAGGGTGGTGGGAGAGAGAGTGGGAGTGAGGCAAAGTACAAATGAATGGAGCCTCTGACTGCGACTTTAATGCTGCTGAGCAGGAAAAGGCTTCTGAGTAGGGCTGTGCATTCGGGTTTCAATAAAATACAAACATAATGATGTAAGTAGTGGAGTGTCTCAGAGATCTGTACTGGGACTGGTGTTGTTTAGTGTATTCACTGAGAGGAGTAAAGAGTGAGGTGATCAGATTTGCAGATGACACCAAGTTATTCAAGGTAGTTAAAACATGAGCGGGCTGTGAAGAATTGCAGGGGAATCTTGCGAGACTGGGTGCCTGGGCATCTAAATGACAGATGAAATTTAATGTGGACAAGAGCAAAGTGATGCACGTAGGGAAAAATAACCCAAACTATATGTACACAATGCTGGGTTCTAAATTAGGAGTTACCACTCAGGAAAAGGACATTGGAGTAATTGTGGACAAGATATCAAAATCCTCAGCTCAGTGTGCGGCGGCTGTCAAAAAGGAAACAGAATGTTAGGAATTATTCGTAAAGGGATAGAGAATAAAACTGAAAATATTGTAATGCCACTATATAAATCTATGGTGCGACCGCACCTTGAATATTGTGTGCAGTTCTGGTTGCTCCATCTCAAAAATCTTTGTTGAAACAGAAAAGGTACAGAGAAGGGCAACAAAAATGAGAAGGGGTATGGAATGGCTCCCCTATGAAGAGAGGCTGGATAGGTTGGGGCTCTCGACAGAGGGGATATGATAGAAGTTTATAAAATCATGAGTGATGTGGAAAACGTTAATAGGGAACAGTTATTTACCCTCTCAAATAGTACTAGGACTGGGGAACTAACAGGTAGTGGATTTAAAACAAATAAAAGAAAGTATTTTTTCACTCAATGCACAATTAAGTTGTAGAATTTGTTGCCAGAAGACATGGTCAAGGCCAGTAGTATAACTGGGTTTAAGAAAGGGTTGGACAAGTTTCTGGAGGATAGGTCCTTTAGCAGCTGTTAGCCAGGTAGGTTTGGGGAATGTAACCTCTTACTATCGGGAGCTGGGAGTGGGGAATGGATTGCCCCATAGTGACCTCTTGGATACTTCAAGCAACTGAGATTGGCCACTGTTGGAGACAGGATGCTTGGCTTGATGGACCATTGGTCTGACCCAGTATGGCACTACTTATGTTCTTATAAAAAAGACCTTTCGGGTTCCATATCCAAAATACAAATACCAAGGCTGTGTATTCAGGTTCCAAGTGAACCCAAAGTTTCCTGGAAAACGTGGTATCTGAGGTCTCAAGCTGAACCCCCCAAACTGAAGCACATTTCCAGCTCAGAGCCGGACTGCTCTCTGACTCTCAGCGTAGCCATCTGCTTGGGGGAGCCTGTCGTGAGCCCCCCACCGCCTGTAGGGGCTGATGCTGCCTCAGAACTTCAGTGTCCAGCACCGCAGACAGCGCCAGCTAAGTCAGGGGAAAATGGTGAATCCCGAAGCCAATGATGCTTCCATCCCCAACAAATGACATCCCTGAGCCAGCTACATGTTCTGTTCCCCCTCCCCAAGCCAGCAACCTCCCCCTGAACCTAGTTCCGTGCTCCATTCCCCTTTCCACAAACCCCATCCCTGTGCCATCAACCCCCTCTAAACCAGATCCATGTCCTATTCCTATCTCCCCAAGCTAACAATCTCCGCATCAAGTCAGCGGTATTCTCCACCCTCCCCCAAACCAGTATCCCCCCTTTAAAATTGATAGCAGACTTAGCAGTAGTTTTAACCACATTTTTCTCTCATAGGCCTGTCAAACTGGCAGACCCTCAGTGCACTTTTGCACCAAAATGACCCCTATGCAGCGACCCGTGTTCGTTGTGTTTTCCACGTTGGTGGCAATGGGGAAAATGCAGTGAACATGGGCAAAGATACAAATACAAACAAACACAAATGCGAAAAATACAAATACTTGACTTGGTGCACAACCATACTTGTGAGTGTTTCATGGTGTATTCATGACTGGTGCAAAAGGTGGCGGACCGGTGTCTGTCTGTTTTAATAGAGGAAAACTCCTTGGTGAGAGACACCATACTGGGTCAGGGATGTGTGTGTGTGTGTGTGTGTGTGTAGAGGGGCTGGACACCTTCATTTGAACAGTGATACAAGGGTCACCATCAGGGGCAGTTTCTGCACCCATTTCCTGCTAAGTTCCCATCTATTTTATTTGCTCCTCCTCTGCCACCATACCCACCTGCGTCCGAGTCTCCTGCTCCCTGAATCATCTTCGTCCCTTCTCCCATGCTGCCCCCTGTGCCTGGAACTCCCTGCCTGAACACGTTTGCTCTGCTCCCTCCCTCTCTTCAAATCCTTCCTAAAAACTACCACTTCCATCAGGCTTTCCCTAGCTCATCACCCCCATAGATAGCTCATTTATGTGCCTCCTTATACAGTCTCCTTCTTTAGGATCCCTCACCACTCTTGTAACTAAGCTAAGCATTGCACCTGCAACCTTTCAGCTTCACAAATACATACTTGTCTCTCCCTATATTCCCTTCTCCTTGTCTACTCTCCCTTGTCCATTGTAGATTGTAGACCTCTGAGGGCAGAGACATGTCTTTAGCCATGACTGTTGAGTAACAGGCAGACTGCTGGGTCTGCACTTAAGTCAATGGGCAATTGGGCCTTTGCTATGGCCAGCCCCTCAGTGTGGAACTTGCTCCTTCCAGATGTTCCTCCCTCCTTACCTTTTAAAATCACCTAAAAATTCATTTATTCCACAGGTGCTTTTAGGATCCACTGCAGATTCCTCTTAATGTATTCTGTGTCTTCCCTCTTTACTTTCCCCTTTTAAATTGTTTTAAATTGATTTTATATTTTGTATTGTTTTTAGCATAGAACCGCAAGACCAGTTCTATAGTTAAGGCAGCTTGCAAGATCTGTTAAAACCATGAAAATTCTATTCCTTATCAAAATGGGACCATTTATCCTATCTGTCTGAAATTTGGCAGAGAGGATCACTTTGGTGAGGGGTAGAGGCTGTCCAAATTCTTGTGGTAATCAGATGTAAAACAAAAAGGTTACAGCCATTTGTAAATTGGAGGCAGGATTGATTTTATTTCCTGTTTTGAACATTTCTTTGTCTGCTTCAAAGTGGAGTTTAATAAAAGTATTTTGAGATGTAGTGGCATCAGAAAATTCAAGGGTGTATCCAGGTGTCATTTTCTTTTATTTATTTTTTAAAATCTATCTTGTAGTTTTAAAGTTATAAGGTTTTGAAATTTCCATGTTACCCAATAGAGCGAAAATAACATCTAGAAGAGATGTCTGGAAGTTTTGCACAGCTGAGAATTCTATTAATTATAAGGAAGCTGCTTTCAAAGTTATTAGCAGCTTGGGGTCCCAGTGTTCTCGGATACAATTCTCAGCCATACAAAACTTTTAGACGTCTGCTCCAAATGTTATTCTGCCTCTGGGATGGGATAGCTGTTCAAACAGAGATCTCTCTCCTACTGCTGAGATGCAATTGCATCTGGGGTGGGGGCAGGTACCTATACAAAGATCCTTCTCCCAGTGCAGAGATGAACCTGCATCTGGGGGTGATTTCAGACGTTACGCCTTCCTGATTCGTCCCAGTGAATCCCCAGCGGGGGTGAATGAAATAACCACCCCCCCATGGTCAAAAAATGGCCTGAATAGATGTGCTGGCTGATCCCGGTGGGGAATCGGGGAGGGGGCGGGGCTGCGCGGTGCAACGTGTGGCCGCACAGCCCCGCCCCCCCCGCTCCCCCGCTGCCCACCCTCTGGGGAGACAGGCGGGCACCATGGCCAATGCGGCTGCAGTGCCCAGCCGCTTTGACCACGGCCCGGAATCCTGCCTAGGATTCCGGGCTGTGCTCGCCGGCCAGACGTTACTTTTTATTGCTTCCCGCCAGGAATCACTTTGACCACGCTTTCGGAGCTCAGCCCGCGGGGAGCCCGGGAAGCGTGGTTGAAATTGACCCCATGTGGGAATCGGCCGTGGTGAACATCTGGCAGCCACCAAACAGACGTTGAGGGCGCTTTGGCCCACAGTGAAATTGACTGTGGTTTACTGTGGTTGACTGTGATTTCGTAACGTCTGAAAATACCCTGGGATGAAACCTGTAGCAGGGTCAGTTGGGGGTTGACCCAATTGCCCCCCTCCCCCCCACCGTTTATACAGAGCTCTTTCTCCTATGGCTGAGACACTTTCTCTTTAATATGGCACTGACATTAGTGATGGGTGTCCCTAAATTGGGTTTTTCTGGCCTGTTCCCTAATTTTTAAGATTCATGGTGTGAATTTTCTTTGTCTGTGACATTTGTATTTAGCCCAATTTGATAAATCATATTTAATTTGCTTCCATCGAGTGTGGCATTACTTGATGTAATATTTGTATCCAGCATTTGCCATTTTCTCGCTGACCCATTCCTGTGCTTCCTCAGTAGGAGCAGTTGAACTGCTCATTAGTATTTTTTTGGGGAGGGACTTTGTCCTACTGTTTTAACCAGGTGGAGTACCTTCTCCTTTCCCCAGCGGGAACAGCTAGGTTTTCAGCCACTCATGGTTGGTTGTATGGCAACTTGTACAAACTCAGTTTGTACCCCACTCAGCTGGGTTCAAGGGAGGGGGCTGTGCAGAAGCCATGGCAGGGGTGGGTGGGTCAGTTGGCATTAAGGGGGGCTAGGCAGAAGGCACAGTGAGGGTCAGTTGGGGTCGAGGGGCCTGGGGAGGAATCACAGGGGGTCAGCTGGAGTCCCACCCCAGACATAGGTGCATCTCAGCACTGGGAGAGGGAGCTCTGTATAAAACGGGGTGGGGTGGGGGTGGAGTTGAGGTCGAAGCAGGTTGTGGAAGAGGCGCCGCGGGCTCAGCTGGGGCCTCATCCTGGATGCAGGTGCATCTTATGAATAGTAGGAGAGAGTTCTGTATATACAGAGGGATGCAGCAGTTGGGGTCAGGGGACTGAGCAGGAGCTACGGGGTGGGAGGTCAGTTGGAGTTGAAACTATCTGGGGAGGAGGTGCAGGAGGGTCAGTTGGGATTGAAGTGGGCTGGGGAGAAGCCATGGAGGGGGGGGGTCAGTTGGAACTGGGGGGCTGGACAGGAACTGGGGGGGCAGTTAATGTTGAGGGGGGGCTGCGCAGCAGCCATGGGGGGTTAGTTGGGGTTGAAGTGTGCTTGGGTGGGGGCATGGGAGATCAGTTGGGGATGAGGGGGGGGTCAGTTGGCATCAGGGGGGCTGGGCAGGAGTCACAGGGGTCAGTTGTCATGACTGCCACCAATACCTCCAGCTCTAACTCACTAGCCCCCATTCCCCTCCCATAGAAGCCAGGAGTCCTGGCGCCCAGCCCCCCTGTTCTAACCTTTTTGAGGGAAGGGCACCCTGAGCCTTTTTGAGGGAAGGTCGAGATAAAAATTGAAATAATAAATAATAAAATAAATAACCCACTAACTTGCAATTCTCATGCTTTTTGAAACATGAGTGAGTTTGTAAGAGCCTTAATACATCTCTTAAACCAAAGTTTTTTTGACCCTAGAATATTTGTATGATTGTAAAGCACTCTGAGTGCCATTTAAAGGCAGGGGAGCACTATAGAAATAAAATATTACTAAATACTAAATAATAAGTTGTTTGTTTCAAGAGTCTTGCAAAACACTAAAACAGGGTGTTTTTCTTAGTGCCTCAGCTCTTGGAGTCATGCTGTTTTATGAGAAACTCAGGAACTCCCCCCATACCCACACCAGAAAAGTAGTTCTGGGCAGTAAATGCCTGAACTAATGAAGTCTAGTTTCATAAGAGGGGCAACTCTATTTATTTAATTTTTTTATTTATTATGAATTAATTATTAATTATTATTATTATTATTATTATTATTAT
>QEPC01013006.1:2762078-2779245 GCA_003113815.1 Sphenodon punctatus | reverse complement strand
AAAGGAGAATTGGTTACCTACCTTCGTGAATTCCTTTCTCTCTTACTCTCCTGATCCTCCTCCGACCCTCCCTGCCGTACAGCACTCAGCATCTCATTTATACAACTGTTTTTTAACTTTTCTCACTTTTTGACCATGTTGGGTCCCAGTTCAACTGATTCTTAATATTATGTTCTTAAGGTATTACAGTTTTTCTCCTGAAGTTATGTTTTGTCAGGTGATACTACTTACAGGGGCACTCGGCTATACTATGGACTGAGGGACCGGGTAGCTCCTGGCGCGCATGCGCATAAAAGAAATTAAGTCATCTGCCTCCTATCGGCCATCAGCAGAGCTACCCAGCGGAGGAGGATCAGGAGAGTAAGAGAGAAAGGAATTCACGAAGGTAGGTAACCAATTCTCCTTTCTCGGTGGCTGTGCTGCGCTTATGGAACTCTCTCCCAGTGGAGATTCACCTCTCTCCAGATCTCCCCTCCTTCCATACATAATGTAAGACCTGGCTGTATTTCGCCAGGCATTTGGTGAGATGGGATGGGTAGTGGGTGTTCTTTGTTTTCTTTTTTAGGGGAAGGGTTTAAGTATTTTTCAGGCTTCTGTTGTGTTATGGTTTTAATTGAGATTTTATAGTGCATTGTATTTTATACTGTATATATTTCTTAGTTCACATTTTTGCATTGTATTAAATTTTGTATACCACCCTGAGCTGCCATTGGACAGGAGGGAGTGGTATAAAAATAGTGAAAGTAAATAAATATAAACAAACACTTTCTATATGGTTCCCAGTCGGTTCTCCCTTTGTCTGTTTCTGGATCATTCGCTCAGTCTCTGGATGTTACTGATAAACTCAACTACCTTTCAGTAACACTTCATCTATATTACCATTGTCCTGCCTATCTGTCCCAAAATCTGCTCTACTTAATGTTTTGGGCTCACATTTTATTTTCTACTTTCCAAACTTAACTTTTCTTTATATTGTCTCCACATACAAATTTCCCCCTCATTGGACTCCAGATTTCTAGACAACTCCACTCCAGACTTGTCATGCCTAACATAATGGTTTCAAAAGTACAAACGTTAATTCACATGAAAACCACAATATATGTGTGTTACAGACATGTTGTTTTCATAAATCCTGTCACAGTCTCCTCTCTCCTCTTCTCATCCAAACCCGCCACCTGACTCCTTGATTCTATCCTTTCTCACCTCATAATTGCTATTGTCCACACTGTTGCCCCCTCTCTGTTGCATACTATCTACCTCTCCCTCCCTACTGGCTCCTTTTCTTCAGCCATCAAGCATGCCACTGTCTGCCCTAGCCAGTAACGGTGTATTGGTCTAGTGCTAGCACTCTGATACTGAGTCGTGGTTGCATCCTGTACCTTTGCCTGGGGGCCCTGATGCCCTGCTTCTTCCCCATCCCTGTGGCTTTCCACAGGTACCCTATCGAGAACAACCCCCCCAAGATCTGTCACCACTGGATTGCAGGCACTCCTATTACAGGGAAGGTTGGGGAAATGCTGCAGAGAGATAATTTCTTTGGTTTTGATTTCATTTAAATGTTATTAAATATATTGCATACGTTACTATTACTCTGAGGTAGTGAGTAAAGCGTCTGAGATATTTCCCCAAGATTTACTGACATACGCTGCCTGTGTAATGGCCTCTGGGTCCCTGATTAGTGTAGTTTTGTAGGTTAGGGCAGCTGACATTAGGAGCAAATATCCCTCAATAGCTAGAGATCCAGAGGGGAGTCACACATGAATAATGGCAATCTATTGACTTCCCACTGTGTAAGATCATGAGGGAAAGTCAAAAGAGTTGTTGATTTAACCTCAGGTTGGGACTTATATGTTGGATTGCTCGTCCAGTTTATTTTTGTAAGATGTAAAATACTGTGGGTTATTGCCTTTATACTTTTGTCGCTTTTAAAAATATTTGTTTTGGCTATGGTGTGAGCCAATGCCTAATAATTTTTTTTTTAGTTAGCTTATGATTTGTTATGAGTACATGCTAGGGATATCACATATAGTTGAATTTCTGATAATGATGAAATATGCTGAAATATGCCTAATGTAGATTGGTATTAAGCCATGGATGTTGAGTATTATGGTATATTGAAATATGCTCAAGATAGATCTGTATTGGGCTATGGATGCTCTGATCATGGTATATGGTATGCATTTCTACTTTGCATTGTTGTTTTAATTACAGGGGTGTGTTTTTTGTCTGTCCCACTGCTCCGTTCAGGAGCAAAGACTGTATTATGGTTGCTTCTTCAGATAATTTTAATTATTATTTTGCATTTTCTTTTTCTGTGTTTTATTTTGTTTTTATCTTTAAAGTATTCTTTAAGTGTATTGTTTATTTAAATGTTTTGGCAATGGCGTGAGCCAATGCCAAATAAAATAAATATTGATTGATTGTAGTTTTGTAGGATAGGGCAATCCCTGATGAAGAACCCATTATTTGCACTCTCTATTGTTCGACTCCCCTGGGTGGAGGCACTGAATCTCTAGAAGTTGGAACCCCCATTTGTAACATGAGCTCGGGGCCACAGAAGCCCCTGTCTCAGCTGAAGTGGGGGACATCCCAAGACTTCTCATGCGTACTTCTCAACCTGTCCCAATGAGGAGAGAGCAGGGCTTACACATAAAAGAATTGGGAATGAAACCCAGGTCTCCTGAGGTGCAGGCCAGTGCCTTAACTGTAACACTAGCCAGCTCCTCTCCTCTGCCCCTCTCTTGCTCCTGTCATGTAACATCCGAGCCCCTAGAAGCTGTGTTTTTAAGGCAGGCTTTTGAGGCCAGGTGGTGGGTGAAGCTTGCCTTGCTGCTACCCATGTCAACTCTCCCTGTTCTAAGCAGCCCAGACCCCTTTCGTCCACAGTATAGGGAAGTCTGCAAGTGTCTCTCTGGCTGGCGAGTCTAGGGAAACTGCAGTGATTGAGCTGAATTATTGCTTTGGCATTCGTGGGGCATGTTGCTGTGAATCAATATCTCACCATAATGATCTAATTTGGCTGCGTTTCGAATTGGATAACAAGGTTGAATCCTCGACCAGACCATCCTTCATCCATTTATACCTTCCCCCTCTTCAGGAAGGGAGGGGCAACCCTATCTCATTAACTAGGAGGCAGGGAGTAAGAGGGCTGCAGAATTAAATCGTCTACAGTAATTGCCAGAGCATTTCCATCTTAATATGGGGGTGAGGGACTGTCCCACTTATGGCAGCTTGGTGTCAGAGCGAGGCTGCTCAGCTCGGCATGGCTGCTGCGTGGGGATCAGAGGCAGAGGAGAATGAGATTGCATGCTATTCAGGCAGTGACATTTCCATGGGGCCGGGCTCATTCATCATGAAAGTGCTGTTGATATTGTTATTGAGTCAAGCTGTTAACTGCTTACAGCCTGCCAGCCGCTCTCACTGTGACCGAGGGGTGCTGCGCTCTGCCCTTCTGGAGTGTGAATGCCAGTAACAGAGCCCTGCTGGGGGAGAGAAGAGTGCTAGGGATTCCCAGCCAAGATTTTTGCATCAATCAGAGTCCATTCAGAGCACTTCTTCCAGCTGGACACCGACCCCCAAACCTAAGTAATTTAGGCAAATAGATCAAAACTTTCCAAGTATCCGAACACCCAACAGTCTCGAGGATACTTCTCCCCCTTGAGGTGGGGAAGCGCTGATCCCCCCATGACACATGGGGAAGAAGGGACTTGCTCAAGATCACACAGGAACTCTGTGGCAAAGCAGGGAAATGACATCAGGTCTCCCAAGCCCCAAGCTAATGCTCTATCCACTGAGCCATCCTGTGTCATTTGTGTGCGTTGCAGGGGGGCTGGAATGAGGTGCATGTGTGTGTATGAGCATGGTCTATTGGTCTTTTGGAGCTATGCATGTAGTTCCACTCCCCATCAATGTGAGCTTCAGCCAAGCAGGCCTGCTGAGCAGGGTGCTTCAATCCTGGCAGCAGGTTAGGTTGTCCTTCCTCACCACGTTTGCCCCATGAATGGCAGGCTGGTGCTCCACCTACCCTTCATTCTTACCGCCTCTTTTCATAGTTCAGGGAGGCAATTCAGGCTTCCACTCCCACATGAGAGGCCTTAGCAGTTACCACCAGCTTGCTTTTCCGTTCGGGCAGGGACAGTTTTTTGGAGATGCTGAGCACCCAAAAACCAGTTATCTGTGGGGGCTGCAGGAAGGAACTCAGAGTTAGCCCAATTTCAGCCCAAACCTGGTGCTCATTGCTACCAAAACCACAGCCCTCTCACTCTTGGGCATCATTCACCCTATCATCAGCACATTCCCCACAGTAGGAGCCCAAAGCTTTGACTTCATATTGCTGTCATGATTGGGCATGAAAAGTGAAACCAGCATTCCTGGCCTTCTGCACACTCAGCAGGAACTTGTGGGATTTCTCCATTCCCTGCCTGATTAACATAGGCCTACAACCCCTTTTGAGCTTCTGCTAGCAAGGGATGATTAGACAGGCATGTACATGTTGAGCAGGAAAGTAGGTGGGCTAGTGAGTTTGTCAGAGGGCGCCCCCCCCCGCGGTGCGGTAGGCGGGCGGGCCGGCGCGCGCCCGCAATAAGCGGGCGGGTGTCTAGGCCAGCAGTGAATTGAGCGTGCTGGCTGCGGGGGGGCGGGGCACCGCCACGCTCTTAGGAGCGGCCCCGCCCCTACGCAGGGCGAGCTGAGGTAATCACTGGGATTGAAGGCAGGCGGGGGACCCCGCCCGGCCTGCCACAGCTGGGTCACACAGGGGCCTATAAAGGTTGCCGGCAGGGCCTGAAGCCCCTGCCGGTAATCGTGTTCGAGAGACTGGCCCCTTGGTTTTGCCTGGAGATCTGAACTTGCCTGTGGACTTCTGGAAGAGTGATTGTAGTTGTAATTGAACTCCCTTTGTATTCCCCCCCCCTGTGTGATCATCGTGCGAAGTGAGGAGAGAGTGGGTGAGTGTTTGGTTGTGAAGAGTGCTTTTGTCTTGTCTAGATTGCTTGGAGGTGTACCCCCTTGAACCCCCGCCCCACCTTCCCCTTTTGCTCTTGGGATCCTAGCTAAGTTATCCTTCATCAGCCCCCGTGTAACGTTGTCTGCTCCTACCCCTCGCCTCTGTTCCCCCCAGATCCTTAACCCCTGTGCCTTTCACTTGTCCCCTCCCCTGGCCCTGTTTTCCCTTCCCCCCTATTCCCTCACTGACACTCACGGTGCCCAGGGTCCCGTGTATTTCCCTGAGAGAGTGGGTCTTGTGTCTACTGTTTGTCCCTCCCTTCTTCCCTCTGGGGCAATTGGTTGCTCTCGTAGTCCCTATGATGATTCGGGTTGCCTTCTAACTAAGAGGGAAAGCCCACCTACTAACCTGAGGGACCGTTTACTAACCCAGAGAGATCCGCTCCTACGAGACTGCCGCCCCTTTCCAGGGAGAGGGTTCCTTGTGGTTATCCCATCTCGCACGTGCCTTTCCCTTCCTTCCTGCTCCTTTCCCCCCCTTTACCGTGACAGAGTTGGGGCTGTGTAGCTGCAGCATAGATGTGGCTCATATTTTTAGGGCAACCAAGGGGTGTTGCTTGATTCAAAGACTGTAAAAAGTTAATGCCTTCTCCCCATTTGCCGCAAATTAGGTGAAGGAATCTGTCTTAACACAGGGTAACCAGGAGGTCAGAGAGCTGGGCTGAGATAGCAGTCATCAAGCTTGTTAGAGACTAATTGTGGCCTTTCCTCTCCTTGCTGCATTATTCAGATGAGTGCAGCCAGAAAGGAAGAGGCTAAGCCTGGAGAATGATTACTGGAATATTGGGTAATAAAGGGTTCTGGGCAGGAAGGTGGCTAATGGAATGAGTGAGTTTATTGCCAAGGATGTCCCTTACATGCTGCCCCTGACCATGCTCACTGGGATATGGAGGGGGGCAGGCAGGGAGAGGAACACCCTCTTGGACCTCGACCAGTGGTGGACTGGACGCTTTCTGCTGAGCCAGGACAAGCGTTAGCCTCTCAGCTGTGTCACATGGGGCCTGTGGTGAGCTCACTGACTGAGCAGTAACCGTGCAGTGTGCGGACAGAAACTATCCTTGGAGACAGCCAGGTCACCAACAGATTACAGCTCTGTTCATGGCTTCAGTGCAGTCCAGGCCTGATTGGCAAATGCACAATGCACCTTTCTTATCAAATTCTAGCTCCTTCCTCCATCTCCTTCACTCTGCCCAAATCAGGTGGCTAACCATTTCTTAGACCGCTTTCATACCTTCAGTGGTGGCCAGCCCCATACAGACTTTGGCTCTGGGAGAAACTGTGAGAGCCAAAATCTGCACAGAGTTCGGCGGGTGTGAAAGCCCCCCGCGCGGCTTGCCGGAGATCACCCGGAAGAGTACAGAGCAGGGAAACCCAGCTCTGCAGTCTTCGCGGGAACCAAAATCTGCAAACCGCCAAAGATGTGAATGTGGTCTTGGTCTCAGGATGTTTATGCCTGAAAGCCCTGACTGCCAGACTCCACCTCCATCTCAGCCTACAGGCCCAACCCAGCAAAAGCATTACACAGTCCAATGTCTGATAAACAGTAAGGGTGGGACTTGGGCAAAATTTCAGTTCTTGGTTTTTATCAGTTTCAGTTCTCTGTCTGCTGGTTCTCCTATCGGTTCTCAGTTCTCTCAGTATCAGATTTTTAACTTTGCAGTTTCCCCCATTGACTTCAATGGGAAAAACTGCAATGTTAAAAACCTGATTAAAAAACAATGCAAAAGATCCGAGATACCAGATTAATCAGATATAGCCATTATCAGGTACTTTCAGTTCTTGGCAATACTGAAAGTCCCATCCCTAATAAACAGCAATGAATGACCCAACAAACTAAACCTGAAAGTGCTAGGATTCCTAAGAGAAGAACGTGCTCAGCAGAGCTGCAAAAGGTGAGCCGCTCAGTTCTGGGTCCCTTCAACTGCTCTTCCCATCCACCCACCAAGATGTGCCTACAGGCTGGTCTCTTCCCTTATCTATGAATAGGCTCCATGACATGCTCGCTGATGGGAGTGCATGGCTCTTTCATACCACCACAACCCCCTGGATGAAGGGAATGTACCGTCTTTAAGTCATGGAGAACAGGCCCATCTATGGGTGGACCATGGGAGCTATAGGAGAGATGCACCACTGCCTGCTGGCATGTGCCAAAGGAAGGACGTTGAAGATCCATCTTCCGAGACCACCAAAGTATGAGGTACCTTCAGAGAGCTCTCCTGGGAACAGAAGCCTCCTCTCAAGGAGAGGAATGAGTGATGGGGTCACTCTGATGAGATGTTCCATGCTGAAACATGCCCATGATATGTGGTGTGAGTGGCTGGATCTGAGCCCCAGGAGTGCAGCTGGATTCAGGCTGGGTTATTAATGCTATAAATCATGGAGACAGTTACGAAGAAGGCCTATGAGGCTAGTGCAGGCAGCTAGGAACGCCAGGAGGGAGGGGTTACAGCCACTGGAGTTGCACCAGTTCTCTGTGCAGCATGTTATTTTAAGAATCTTTCATTTTTATGACACTGCTGTCAGCTCCAACAGGAAAAGGGACCAAATGATTTCAGGCTGTTTGATTTTCTAAAGGCTCAGGCGTGAATTACAAGATGAGGGCTGTTAATTAAGACGGTTGGACATCAGCTGAGCTGGCGGATGGGGTAGGATTGGGAGAACAAGAGGGCTGCAGTGAGGGTGTGGGACATTGGCAAAACTGTGTGTGGGGAAGCTAGGACTGCAATAATGGAGGCTGTGGACCGGGGCTGAGGGGTATCACCCAAACTCTGTATGGGGAAGCTAGGACTGCAATAATGGAGGCTGTGGACCGGGGCTGAGGGGAATCACCCAAACTCTGTATGGGGAAGCTAGGACTGCAATAATGGAGGCTGTGGACCGGGGCTGAGGGGAATCACCCAAACTCTGTATGGGGAAGCTAGGACTGCAATAATGGAGGCTGTGGACCGGGGCTGAGGGGCATCACCCAAACTCTGTATGGGGAAGCTAGGACTGCAATAATGGAGGCTGTGGACTGGGGCTGCGGATGAGATTGAGCCGAGTGTGGTAGTGACTTTTTGCAGGTTTTTTCTTTGTCATTGTGCATGAGGCAGTTTTTAAGAGAGAAAGTCAAGAGAGCATGAATACCTACATGCTAAAGATGATTCCTTGCCCATTTCTGACTGTTAGAGCCTTCTGTGCATCCAGACAGGCCGTGGCACCTTTCCATGCAGCTGAGCAATCCCAGCTGGTATGAATGACTCTGCAACTGGACCAGCCCTGAGAAGCTAGGGCCACAGCCCACCGTCATTCTTCTCTTCACCCATGGGTGTCCCTTATGTAGTCTACTGTGTACATGTCTTTGCCCCCTTCTGGTCAATGAGAGGCATTCTTTGTCAGATCCCCAAAGGATATGGCAGCCTGCGGCGCCAATGGAGCGCCTAGTCCATTAGCTCAAATTATAAAGACTCGTACTGCTTTTAGCTCCGCCAGTCCCAGTTTAGTCCCCGGCGTCTTGCTCATTGTATATCAAGAGAACTTGGGGCCACATAAAGATGCAGCTTCCCTACGCCCCAAATAAATGGGGGAGTGCTGATGCAGCATGTGGACAAGACCAGGGTAGCTCCGTACAGTCCGGCCTCTCGCACCTGCCACACAGCGAGGCAACAGGAACCTTTTTATGCCCCCTAGCAGGGAGCATGAGCTTCAGTTTCATGCCTGCTTTGATTTTTTAGGGGGGTCACATGAATGGTCCCAAGGTGAGCTCATTTCAGGGAGGTGCCTCAGCTTCATTACTGCCTTTCACGACAGTAATGGCATTAGCTCTAGACATGACAGCAGAGGCAGCCATGGGGACATAATGAGGGGGGGGGGGGGCATCACCTACCTCAAGCGTCTCCAAGGAGGAGGAGATATTCCCCTCCACACATTCAGAGCCAACCCTGCTACTAAAATGGGTTTTTTATAAAATGGTGAGGAGTATGGGGACTTGGTTCTCTTCACTTGAGATTGGTAGAGGCATCGTG
This sequence comes from Sphenodon punctatus, assembly GCA_003113815.1. NCBI lineage: Eukaryota > Metazoa > Chordata > Lepidosauria > Sphenodontia > Sphenodontidae > Sphenodon > Sphenodon punctatus. The sequence continues at coordinate 2,770,237 of QEPC01013006.1, read as the reverse complement.
TGCTGCTGCCATTCATGAGGTGGAGCCACCGCCCTTCCTGAGTGGAGAGAATCAAGTGGCATTGCTCTAACTGGCCAGGAATAGTAGTTCTGGAGCAGTGCAGCCCTGGCCTCAGCCACGAGAATGTGTAGAGGGTAAATGGGAGGAGGGGAGAAAGCAAACAGAGGGGGGGGGGGGGCAGGGCTTCCCATTGAGGCAGGGAGAGGGGCAGCTGGAGTGAATAGAAGTGAACAGAAGAATAGGCAGAAGTCAGATCAGATGTGGCCACCTTTGCATCTTTCCAAATTTCAACAATAAGGGAAATTATGGATCTGTGTGTGTGTGTGTGTGTGTTTGTGTGTCTGGGATGTTTGCTTTATAGAGCTGTGAGGGTTCTATGGATCAGAGGTGTCTGTTCTCTGTTGCTCTATAGAGTTGTAGGGATCTAAATTAAGGAACATCACTTAGGATGCAGGAGATCTGGCATCTCTGCTTGCACCTTAGACATCAGACTGACAGGCTGGTGTGCAAAAAAAATGAAGGACAATGGCTGGTGTATGGTAATGTCTTGTAGTTCTCCTACTGAGCACTAGGCAGAGCCAAAATCCCTCCTTAAAGGAAATTGCTGGTTCTTTTCTCCTAATCGACAAGCCCCATGTGAATTCAGGAAGGTGAATGCAAGAGAGAATGGGTCTATGATCAGATTTCAGGTCTCCCAGCTGGCTATAGTGGACATTGTTTATCCTGGATTTACAATCTGCTGACCAACTGCCTGCCCCTCCCACTCTCTGTCCCCCCTCCCACACATACAGTGAAAAGCACCCTATGCAGAATGTAAACACAGTGCCTGGGGGATGCAGGGGTGGGGCAGGCGTGTGTGTGTGTGTGTGTGTGTGTGTGCTCTGAAGAAAGGAGTGGAACCAAGGGGAAAGGGTCTGTGGTCAGGGTATGACTTCCCTCCAACACCATCCTGGTTGTGCCATCATTCATGCCCCAGAGTAGCCAAAACCTTGGAGGCTTGGCTTTCAGGAGCAATCCTATGCTGGCTTCTGAGGAGTGTGGTACCTTAGCAGGACCTATCCTGTTCAAATATGCAAGTTTCAGCAACTAGTATAAGCCTACTTATGCTCGGCATCAGTAGGCTCCGTCATACCCTTGGGGCCAGAGTAAATATAAACTTCCTTGGCCTAGCTAGGCTATAGCCCCAGTGACTGACAGGTTTCTCGTCGTATCAGAGGCTAACCACCCACTAGGGTGGAGAGAAAGAAGAGCTAGTGTGTGGCTCAGGGGGCAATGGTGGTGAGTTTGGGGAAATGCCTGCATATGGGTCTCCAGAGCTGTCCATGGGGGGAGCCACCCTGCCTGCTGCTCATGCAATCCAGAATGAGGGCAGGTGTGGATCTGGACTCCTCCCACTGTTCCCCTCGTTCCTGTCTCTGATCCCTGGCTCTTGCCTGTTTCTGGCAGGCTGTAGCTGTCTCTATTGATGATAGCACGTATGCTCAGCAGCTCCAATGGGATGTAAGTCTTCTTTACTTTCTGTCACCAATGGTTGTGTGGTATTTCTAGGCCCTTTTCAAGAGCTGCTGCAAGCTCCACCCCAGAAGAGGCTGCATTGTAGTGCTGAGCAGAGGGATTTGGGTATCGGTTTTTCACCATGGGGCTCTTGTAATGGACTCTGCTATAAGGCTGTCTATTCTTGATTCTTCTGCCTATGCTAGTGCTCCCTGAGAGCAGCCCACCTGCAAGGATCAGATGCTGAGCCACAGATGTAGCATAAATATTAATGTTGACTGTGTGAGAAATAGCAGGCTGCCTCCTCGGGAAATGTCAGTGAGTGGCTGGGATGCGTGGCTTCCTCGCTCCAATTGGAATTGGCACCGCTCTGTGGAGGAGAGACCCACACAGAGCCTGAGGCTGTCTGATGAGGTCTAATCAATCTCCGTCACTGCAGGGAGTCAAGTTCTCGCTGGAAGAGATCTCTTTGGAGCAACAGGTTGAACCTTGAAAGCCTCCCCCTTGCACAGAGCCTTGGCGAGGAGCAGGGAGGTTGGCAAGCCTTCCTCACCTTTTCTGGGCAGGACAGAGCACTGGCCAAGTCACATCATCCCCACCCCCTCCCCTGTCATGGCTGGCTATTGGTGCCCAGTGAATTGAGATCATCCTGTTCCTCCTGGGCCCAGGGGAGCCAGCGGAACTCCTAGAAGCATGGGGTTTTCATTGGAAATGCCTCCGCTCCTTGCCTTTGTCTCTGCCTCTGAGTTCTGGAAACACTATCAGTGAACAGGGTCTCCAGGCTTCAGCCTAGGGTTTGTAACACCCCTCAGCCCTCCTGTTAATCTTTCCAAGTGAGGAAGCTCCTTGTCTTTGTGCCGACTGGCATTAACATCCTCCCTTTATTCCACACAGGTAATGCGCCTCCCTCTCCCCTGCCCTCCATGCTCCAAGCTGGCCTAGGATAGTGGGTGTCTCTGACCCACTTGGGATATTGTCTGCAGGACTCTTACACTTGATGTTTGTTGGGCCTCAAACGACATACGCCCATTGACTTAAATTGATCTCTGAGGTAAGTGCTTTGAGAATTGTGGCCTTGATGACCAGTGCGGCAAATGGCCACACATTAAGTAGCAACCACATGGTGGAAGCTTACCACATGCATTTCATTTGGTGGCGAATGTATGCTCAGAAGTGACTCTGTCAGACCTGCCCACACTCACATGATCCTGGATGATATTCCACTGTGCGTTGTTCCTGAGTACAAAGCAATGTCCAGTGCCCTTGCAGGGGGCCTTCCCTTCCATGTTTTCACCATGGTCCCTGGAAATCTGGAGGTCCAGCATAGGCTACTGGCTGAATTTGCATGCTACCTTGGTTATGTTAGTGAATCGTGTAACTTGTAGCCCCAGTTTTAACTGGTAAACAAGGGTTTTAGAGTATACCCAACCCATGGTAGCGGTTTCACACAGACAATGAATAGCAGATTTGGGCTGATAGCTCCCTGGAAGAGTATAGCGTGTTAAAGAGCCCTTTGTCTGAGCCGTGGCAGTTTGCAGCTCACACACTGGTCCCCACAGCTGGTTTGGTGGCTGCATGAGGGACCCCACAGCCCAGTCATATCCCCTTGGATTGTCTGCCCTCAGCCACTATCAGCAAACGTTAAGGAACACACTACCAGCTTAGTTAATTATCCCCATATTACAGAGGGGACGACTGAGGTTTGTCTCAGGGTTCTTGCAGTGAATCAGTGGCAGAGAGCGGAAGAAAACTGCACTGATGATGATTACCAGGTCTGTGATGCCGTCTGCTGCAGTCTTGGATGGGAGTGAGCCCTGGTGCCACGGACCGCCCCTGCTCATTACACAGCAGCTCATCGTGGCATGCAGCCATTTCCATGCTTCTTTGGCAAAGACTCTTCCGTTCCAGCTCAGTTTCTCTCACTGCACTCCGTCCCCAGGGATCAGTAGGACTGGGAAAGAGGTGAGGCAGTGGGTGCTTTTAAAGAAGCACTACGCGAGTGGGGGGGCGTGGTCACTGAGTGGTGTGGCTGCAGGGCATCCACGCATGCGGTGTGCGTGAGGAGCACTTCAAACGAGTGGCTCCCGGCATGGCTGCCCATCCGCAGAGGCGGCCACCCTGGCCCTCTTAGGACACTCCAGATTTTTCAGGAGTGCTCCATGCATGGCCATGGGTGGCTGCTGCATGGGTCACGCATGCCTTGCCACACAGCAACTTCAAATGAGCGGTGGGACGCATGGACAGTGTGGACATGCGTCTCATTTAAAAACAGCCAGAGTAATTGCCTAGCCCTTTCTGCAGTCCCTCTGCATGCTCTGTAGAATCATGGCTGCTCCTTTCCGGCTGTGCTGAGACTCAAGCTTCATGGATGCAGTTGTCAACTCACCTCCCATTTCACGTCTCATTAGACAAGTAACCAACTCTCCCCGAGTACATAAACTCTCCACCCCCGCACGGCCCCTCACAGGCTGATATACAACCAACTCTGCACATTCCCCTGGGGGCCTATAACACCGAGGGCTTGTGGCCTTCTCCAATGTGGCCTCATTAGATGACGACTGACGCTCCCGGTGCAGTGAGCATGGAGCGCTGCAAGGAGACCAGGGTAACTTCAACATGGGCAGAAAGAGGAGAGGAGAATCCTCAGGAGCCCCTTTCAGGAATCCCCCCTAGTAACAAGCTCAACAAGAGGAAGGCCTGGGAGAGATCCTAGGGAATCCATGTTGGACACTGGTGGAGCTGGAGGCATTTCAGTCTGGATTGGTTAGAGCTGTAGCAGGTGCTGTAGAGAACAGCCTGGCCTCTTAAGAAAAGAGATTGGAGGGAGCCTAATGGGGCTGGCTGAATATCTTCTGGGAGCAGATTGGCCCCCTGTCAGAGCAGCATTGTTCTTTGGGGACATAGCCCTCCTGAGGCAGCTAAGGGGAGAGGTGGGGAGTGTGTGGGGCACATATGTGTGTTTGTGAGAACATGTGGGGTGTGAGTGGGCAGTGAGAAGGTGGAAATGACTGTGTTCTAGGGGGGAGCACTGTTTGGCACATGTATCTGAGAGTTACAGAGAGGGCATCACTCTGTCTGCACATATTGACCAGCTACTGGATCAGGAATAGACAGGACTGAGAAATAGACACAGGGTTATAAACCCCAACTATGACAACTTCAAACCCAGGTGAAGTCTGAGAGGGAGGGGCTGGCCTTTTCTTATATAGGGGCAGCACTTATATAGCATGTTTCTGACCTGAATTGGAAGTTTATCAGCAGGCAGTAGCCACTCTCTGGCTGAAATGAGCAGCTAAATTGTCACAAGAAATGTTGCCGTATCAGGAATCGGGATCAATTTTCCGACACCAATGTGATTTCTCAATTCTCGTGCTACTGCAAAATATTGTCCTGCTTTACTGTCCTGCTTACTGTTCATTTACCACTTACTGCATTGCCGAGGGTATTGTTTTACTTCTAGGTTGGTTGTTTCTACATTTCTGAGCCAAGCACTGTGCAAGTAGCCCAGCCCTTAGCCTTCCCCCAGTGCCCCCTAACCTCCATTCCAATGCCTGCAATCCGAATTGTTGTTCTGTGTTGTTCCTTTTGCTTTAACCAATCTGCAACTGGATTGCAGATTAGTAAAGGAATCAGCATACCAAGCAATGAGTGACAAGATGTACAAAGGAAAATGGAGTGCAAGAAATGCAGTATTGCATCAGGATTACCTCTCAGGATTTGAAATGAATGGCAAAGCAGTAAACAGAGTAGTAAATAGGATTCCAGTAAGTGGAAAGTTGATAAATTTGAGAAATAAAATGTCAACTGAGATATTACTGAGTACCAAGAGGTTCTCGATTAATCCAAGATGGTATTGGGAACTGGGATTTCAACAAGATTTCCTGTTTTGGCAAAATCTCATTTCTGTCCTAGTCTACATTGCTACCGTCAAAAAATAAATCTGTGATTGTCACTACTTAAAACATTTTCTAGTGGGCCTCCATGTGGGGAGCCTGCAAGAAGGGCTTGGCACATGCACCTGCATGGAGGACTCAGCTCCCCCATGTGAATATGTAACACATGGGACTGTAAGTGCAGTGTGAGTACTCCTGCGAGAGCATGCGCATGTGTGGGACTGGAGTGAGAAAGAAGGATTTTTTCTTCCATCAAGGGGCCTGAATATAGCATACCCTTCCCTCCACTCACTCCTCGTTCCCAAGTATCACGTCAGTGAGGCCAACGTGGCAGCACATTGGTGACACAGCAGGGTTAGGATGTCGAGGAAGAACAGTGATGGGCATAATGAGAGGGAAAGCACAGGGACAGGGCTGGCCTTACCGTTAGGCGGTTTTGGGGTGGCTGCCCCAGGCCCTACTCCTCGGGGGCCCCTGCACTCGCGGGCCCCTGCACTTGGGGGCCCCAGCTCCTGGCCTGACAGTGGCTGGGAGCTGTCCCTGAGTTTCGGGGCCTCCCTGAGTTTCGGCCAGGGAGTGAGGGAGAGGCGGGGCCTCTGCCTTTCACTTCCTGGGCCGAGTCTGAGACAGGCAGCGGAGGGGGCCAGCGGGAGTGAGGGAGAGGCAGAGGCCCTGCCTCTCCCTGACTGTGTGCCCACCCCCCTGCTGCCTCCTTCTTACTCCCCCATGCCAAGACTGACAGACAGCAGAGGGAGCCACGGAGTGAGGGAGAGGCAGAGGTCTCTGCCTCTTCCACACTCCCTGGCAACTTCTGGTGGTGGCGGGCAGCGTGTCGGCAGATTTATTCTGCCGCTTCTGTGCCTGGTTGAGCCCGACGCAGGAAGCCAGCAAGCAGGCCCAGCGCAGGGCCCAGGAATGTGATGCCACAGCAACGGATGGGAGACGTGCCCCTGAAATGGCTGGGCTTGGGGATGGGTGGAGGGGAGTGTCCCTCTGCCCATCCCCGAGCCCAGGCCCAGGTATCACCCCCCAACTGAGCCTGGGAGCGCTCCCTGAGCTGGGGAGTGCCACTGGCGGGAGAATAGGGCTCCGCATTTCTCACACGCCCTGGGCCCCGCAACTCCTAAGACCGACCCTGCACAGGGATGGACTTCCCCTCTCAATTTTCTGTGGAGGAGAAACTATCTTCAAATTCAGGGCCATGGCCACCTCTGTGGAGATTTAGTTTTTCTAAAATGGCTGTCAAGGGGATGACTCTGCCCCATTTTACTTGTGATTGGTGGCTGCATTATGAATAGCCACAAATCACAAGTGAAGAGGGTGGAGTTTCCATCCTACCTGCTGTTTTGAAGAGCAGGCAGAAGCAAGCAGTGCACGGGCTCCACTGACAAGGGGACTGTGGCAGCCTGATTCTTAAGGGGGATAGCTCTCATGGCCCCAGCAGGAGATTGTGGGCCCAGAGGAGTGCAGCCCCCATACGTAGTGGAGAGAGGAGACTGGAGAGTAAGCCAGTGAGGGAGGGTGGCAATAGATTGGGGGACATATAGCTTGGCAGCAAGGGAAGTGGGGGGGGAGGGGGGCAGAGGGTAGGCTCTGCTCCCGTGAGGGATTAAATCCACAGACATTGTCTCCAAATCCTCTCTGCTTTTTTAGGTCACTTTACTCTCACTCTATAAATCTTAGTTCTGCCTTGATGACCATAAATGTTCCCTTGTAAGTCAGCCTCTGCCCAGCAACTACTTTTCTTCTGGGTTTATTACGCAAATGGGGGCAGAATGCCTGGAATCCTGGCCAGTTACATTTGCAGGGGTTGGGTTTCACTCACAAGTCCCCTTCCCCCTTTCAGTGAAGAGTATTAGAGTTGGAAATTTGGATTGAAATTAAGAGATTCGGATTCACTTGGTTCGTATCTGATTCGCTTTGGATTCAAATTCGGTTCTTATCCTCCCTCCCCTTGACTTCATTGGGAAACAACATATTCATTTCAGTGAGCCATTCATTCTAAACCACAATCCTAAAATGCAACTGAAGAAGCAGGGGTGGTGGGCCTCCTAGGGTGGCAGGGGCAATGCCCCTCCTGGCCCCCCAGGACTTCTCCGGCCAGTGGCAGCTTAAAAATAAAATAAAAAATCGGCCGCGTCGGCATCACTGTGAATGTGCAGAGCCATCTCGAAGAACTTTGTTTGTTTAGAGAGGCAGAAACCTTCTGAAGGTTTCTGCCTCTCTAAACAAAGTTCTTCGAGATGGTTCCGCACATTCTCACCGGTTCCTAAGGAAGCCTTCAGGGTCAAAAGGGAGACGTTCTCCCTTTATGCGGAGTGGGCGGCTAGAAGCGCCATCCATTCCGCATAAAGGGACCCTGCAATGAAAGAGTGCCACAGGGGGCACTCTTTCATTGCAGGGGCCGGGCAGGGGTAAAGTTCATACAGGGGCGCCCAATAGAGGCGCCCCCGGTATAAACTAAGAGCTGCGCATGCATCAGCAGCCCCCAGCCCCCTGCGCAGGCTGGGTCCCAGCCTGTGCAGGGGGCTGGGAGCTGCTGACGCGCACGCAGCTCTTAGCCTCCCTGAATCCCTTCCTCCCTCCAGTCTCTCCCTGGATGGATGGATGCAGAAGTGGCAGCGCTGAGGAGAGGAGCCGGCGGCCCCACCATGGTGAGTAAATTGCGGGGCCCGGGGTGGGGGGAGCGGTGGGGCACATGGGGGTGAGTGTGGGCACACGGGGGGAGGGCGGAGCAGGGGGGGACATGGGGGCGAGTGTGGGCACACAGGG
>QEPC01013006.1:2735612-2761489 GCA_003113815.1 Sphenodon punctatus | reverse complement strand
CTGCAAGTCATGTGATTTCAGTTGTGTTCAAAATGCTGGAAATGGGATGTGTGTGGTAAAATTGGACTCAGGCTGTGACTGGGGTGCTTTACAAGGATGGGTCCCTGTGTTTTGGGTTTATAAATTATTTATTTTAAGCTTGATATGCATGCAGACTGTGTTTTCTTCCATCCGATGTTAACCCTGGGAACTCCTTGCTGCTGGGTTATGCCATGCCACTGGCCTACCGTCCCCCTGGCTCCGCCTACCGTCCCGACCTTACTGCCCCAGTGCCCCTCCAACATCAATACCCACCTGCCGCCCCTGTGGAGAAGGGAGGGAAAAAACTCTTTATTTTTGCCCCAGCCTCTTACCCTATGTGTGTGTCCTGCTGGCTGATTGCCAGCCAGATTTGGCTGGCAACTGGCCAGCAGAAATCCTTCTTCTTGCCTCCTGTTCCCAACTCTCCTCCTCCCGCCCCCCTTCCCTCCTGTTAGCCAGCCCTTAGAGAAAACTCAGTTTCACTGAACGGCTTTTTAAAAAATTTGAAAAAGGGTGCTACAAGCCAGCCAGTGCAACAACTGAGATAAGAACCAAATCACGGTTCGTATTGCGGTTCTTATTTCTTATCTTGATTCAGATTAATCTGAACCAGCCAAAATTCGGATCCAAATTTCTCATCCCTAATCTGTATCTAAACCAAGGTGCTTCACCTGTCATTTGTCACCCTCATTCCCTATGCAACCCTTCCCTTTGCCCCAAGGAGCTTACAGACTAGAATAGAGGTGGGGGAGAGAGACTAGTGTTTTATCACCACTACGGTGTCGGACACATTGCTGGCACTATGTAAATACTAATACTCCCCTCAGCATCCGGTCACAGGTCCATACACTCAGAGGGAGATTTTCCCTCCCTAGCCTCTCCTGCACCTACATCCACCACACAACTTGCATCTGCTCCTTCACACAGGCTCTTGCTGGAGTCATTCCTCCTAACTAGCTGGCAAATTGCTCATATGTGCTACTTAGGGGCAGTAGGGGCCTCCTTGATGGGCCCTTGCTCTGTTCACCCCACCCTCTTACAGGATCTGTGGCACTTACCTGTCCCCTCCCCCCTTTACAATAGTACCTGAGCTGTTGGGGCAGCGGATACATTCGTGAAAGATTCTCAGCCCCTGACTCTTGTTATGTGCTTAGAGAGAGGAAGAGGATATGAATCACACAAGCAACCACTGGGACCTATAATGAGAGGGGCACATCCCAAGCAGGTTGCAAATAAGCCCACCAGTCACTGCTCTGGCTGCTGCAAACTGGGATTACAAGACAGGGGTCTGGGTTATAGCAAGTTGGGAGGGGGGGGGGAGGCAGAAAAGAAAGGAAAACAGACTTGGACACCATTTCTTTGGGGCAGAGATGGACCCATTTTATCTGTTGTGAATGCCTCTCTATGAGTGTGGCACTATGGGTGAAAGTAAACAAGACGATAGCCCACATTAGCACCCTCCAGGTGGGTGTTCGCCTGCCTGTCTACTAGGTGTTCACCAGAGGTTATTCTGCACCTCCTACTCACGTCATTGTCCAGGGACATCGTGGGCCCACTATGTAGGCCAGTTAGGGATGGGAAGTTTGGATTCATCTGTAACTGCATGAAATAGGCTGTTGTGGATTAATCTGAAACAAACCAGAACAGCGTGACAAGCCTGTTTTGGTTCAGTTCTAAAAAAAAAATTTAAAAAAATTACCGCGCATGCTCAAAATGACTGCCGGACCGTTCTGTGCATGTACACTCTTTTCCAAAATGACAACTGTGTCACTGCCATTTTGGAAAAGGACAGCCATTCTGTGCATGCATGCAACCAGTTTGCACAAGCGCAGACCAGCTGCCCCTTTTGAAAATGGTACGCATACGTAGAATGGTCCAGTAACCATTTTGTGCATGCACAGTAATCAAAAAAATTATTTTTTTATTTTTGCTGTGCTTGTGCAAATAGCTGCTGGACCATTCTGCGCATTCATGCCTTTATCCAAAAGGATACCACCACTGCCTTTTGGGGAAAGGGCAGCCAGTCTGCACATGTGGAGTGGCCATTTTGCACATGCACAGACTGGTTGCCCTTTTTTCAAAATGGTGGTGATGCTGCCGCTGCCATTTTGGAAAAGGTTGCACATGTCCAAAATGGTTTCCAGACTGTTCTGTGCATTTTTTATTGTGCAATAAGTTGTGCAGTAATTTTATTTTTCAATTGTTTTAAATACAGATCCGAAATCTGGTAACTTTGGGGAAGCTAAAATAAAACAAAATGAATTTTCATCCAAAGACCCACCCCTTCAGCCGGTGCATGCTAATGCACACCCACATTGCTACGACTCATTAATTAGGTTCCGCCAGTACCATACCGTCGTGCCTAGTGCAGCTGCGACAGGATAGGCTCTCTCAGCTGACAGGAGGTTACGAGTGGAGAGGGAGCGAGAGAGCTGCCATGGAAAGGGAGATCACAGCCAGAGAAGGCTTCTTCCCTGGCTGTGACAGTGCTTGCGTACTTGGGCGGCTGTAAGAGGTGAGAGCAGGGGGTGCAGGAAGGACCTTCTCCAGAGGATCTGCACCCGTACTCTGCTCTCTGTTTGGGAACGGAACCGAGGGGCGTGAGGCTCCTCTGGAGGATCCACGTGCCTCCTGCGCTCCCCTCAGTTCCTTTCCCAAATGGAGAGGGGAGTGCAGGAGCAGATCCTCTGGAGAAGGTTCTTCCTGCACCGCTCTCTCCCTCTTGCAGCCTCCTGAGCACATGAGTGCTGCTTCTGATGGAAAGGGGGGGTCACAGGCAGGGAAGAACCCTTTTCTGGCAGTGCCCCCCCTTTCTATCAGAGGCAGGGTTGGGGCGAGGGAAAGAGCTGAGTGGCACCACTGGTGGTGGCTACCGCCTGCACATGAAATGCGGGTGGGCTGGGGGCTGCCTGTTTATTAGTTCTACACACTAAAAAAATGTGAGTGGCGGCAGCATGGACCGAACACAGACTCCAGCGGGCTATTGTCTTGTTTGAAAACACTCTACAATTGTGCACAATTAAAGCAACCATGCAGGCTGCTGCATGTGCACCCTACTGCCCTCTGCTGGTTGTATCAGGATTGCACAGCTTGTCATATATCCTACACTGTGAATAGGTCACAGAGATCCACATAAAGTGCCAGGAATTTGCACTAGTGGAAGAGAAGGGTCTGTGTTCTCAAATTCCTATCAAATTGTTGACGTCCAAGTGATCCTGTTGTGTGGTAGGGACAACAGTGAACTCCGTCACGGCACTGTTGAATCTCAATAATGTTAATTAAGGTTATCATTATGGCTGCTGCTTACACAGCCAGCTGGTCCACCATGTGATCCGTGATGCTTCTTACAGTTTGCTGTTAGCCTTGGGGTGGGGAGCTTGGCATTGCCAGCTCTTGTGCTACTCAGGAGGGAGAGCTTGGGCCAGTGATCAGGGCTGCTACCTGTCCTTTAAGGAAATGTCCTTGACTTCAAAACACCCACAGCTCCTTAGTGTGTCTACAGTGGGTGTTTTTAGACAAGCGCCTCCCTACCCATTATCCACCCACCATGCATGTGAACTCCTTATCTTCCCCCGTCATCCTTCCTCTTCCCTGTCGATCCTCATTGATGGGGTCACCATCCTTCCCGTCCCCCAAGCCCGCAGCTTAGGCTTCATCTTTGACTCACCCCTTTCTTTTAAACCCTACATCAACTCTGTTGCCAAATCCTGTTGCTTCTCCCTCCATAACGGTGCTAAGATTTGCTCTTTTCTCTCTGTCTCCTCTGCCAAAACCCTTGTTCATGCCCTGGTCATCTCTTGCCTCGATTACTGTAACCTTCTCCTCCGCTCTCACCTTTCTCCCCTTATCTCCGTCCAAAACTCTGCTGCCAGGATCATCCACCTCGCCCGTCGCTTTGACCACATGCAGCCCCTCCTCTCCTCTCTTCACTGGCTCCCCGTTCCTGAACAAATCCTGCACAAGCTCCTAGTCTTCACCTATAAAGCTCTTCACAACCTTGCTCCCCCCTGCCTCTCTGCGCTAATTTCCCTCTGTACTCCAGTCCGTGAACTCCGCTCCTCCTCTGTCCCCTCTCGCCCTCCCATGCCTCCCCTGCTCCCCTAACTGCCTTCGTCCTTTCTCCCTAGCTGCCCCACACGCCTGGAACTCCCTCCCTGCCCACATCTGCCTCGCCCCCTCCCTTCGTACCTTCAAATCCCTCCTCAAGACCCACCTCTTCCGCTCTGCCCTCCACAACTTTTTGCTCCCCTCTCCTAACTCCTGCTGATACCTTCCATCCAGTAAAATCTGTTATCTAAGGTCTGTGTACTCATATTCTCACCACATGGACCAATCAGCCATCATTCTTGATGTAAGCAAGCCAAGCAGGTGCACCTGGGACCTCGCATCCTCGTGAGTGTTACACTCCTTGTCTTTCCCTCTGTTCCCCTTCCTTTGTCTCTCCCTCTCCCCATCTCTGAGATTGTAAGCCCTAGGGCAGGGACCGTGTCTATTCAATTACTTTGTAAAGCACTAGGTATATTGCTGGTGCTATATAATTGCTTGCTAATTAATAAATAATAATAATAATAATAATAATAATGTTTCAGGGGGATGCTAAGTGCAGCCCTCCAAAATGCACGATGGGTGGGGAGTGGTGCTTGTCTGAAAACACCCTTTTTGCAATATTGATCCATAGCCCTCTCCTCTCAGAGGTTGAGCTGTGACAGCAGTGCCATTAGGAGAAAGCTGGAACAGTCTTAAAAGGCAGGGATCAGATAACTCCTGGCGAGAGCCCACCCTAGGTGCAGTCCAGCCTCTGGGCTGTGCTGCCAACTCTGCACATGGAAAGGAGAGCCCAGAGCATTTGCTATGCAGGCACTCAATGTCCTTTGGCTGGTGGGAGCAGAGCTCCAAGGGCAGTGGAAGAAGGGCTGATAGAAACGCACAGGGCTCCCCACCTGTTTCATAAACAGGAATTGTTTTCAAGCTGCTGCTGCTGCCCATTCCCTCCTGGGAAAGGATTGTGTGAGAGAAAGAAAAAAGAGGCTGCCTACTGCTTAGCAACAGCAGCAACCTCCACAGCCTCCAGCCAGGGAGCTGGGACAGGAAGGGCAGACTTTAAGAAGAGTCATCACAGATACTAATAGATGGGAACCAGCAAAGCAACTTGCAAGCGAGGGCTCGTTCACACAGCACCTACGCACAGGGCTGTTGTTTAGCAGGGGAAAAGCCTGCCCTTCACCCAACATGGTACCCATGGAGGAAGGCAGCATGGGGCGTGTGTGCTCCAAGAGGAGCCCACCCCCCACAGTCCTTAAAGACCCTTTCAGGACTCCCCAGATCTCAGCGCCCTCACCTCCTCAATATGGTTCATCATGTCTCTCCCATCAGCACAGACTGATACACACACCAGCCCTTCTGAATACTGTAGCTTTATTTGAATGAAACAATCCACGTTGAGTTTCTACCGGTTACACGGTGGTGGACAGGGTGGGTGGGGGTAGAGGAAGGTCTATAAAACATTTCACCCTTTTTCAAAGGTTCCCTCAGTCCCTTTGTATTTTGTGCTTTTAAGAAGTTTGATGCTTGATGCGGTTCTCAATGCTAGCAAGAGGGTTGGTGTCCCCCACTCTGCACAATGACGACAACAATGCCCCATGAGGAGCAGAGCAGGAGCATGGTACAAGGTGATGAAAACACAGATGGTGGGGGGTGGGGGAGAGCAGTTTCCCTGGTACTCTGCTCAGGCTTTCCAAGAGAAAAACAGTCGAAGGGCTACCCCATGCAACCCCCAGCTAGAGAGTCTGTTTGTAGCTTCTTGAGGAGTCTCCGGGCTTCTGTCAGGTCAACATATTCTTTCTACTACTGGCCTTGATGACCTGGAAGCAGAAGGGGAGATTGACAGTTTATCTGTTCTGAAGTCACTGACATGGCTCACAGTTTCACCCAAGCTAGTTCTCTCTGAAGTTGAGACAGGATGTTGGTGTGATCACCTGTGTAGACGCAGTAGCGAAATCTCCAGGCAGGAAATGAAGTTTCCAGTGGTGGTAAATTCAAAGGGAAGGAACATTTAAAGCACTGTCAGAAACCTCCCTCACACAGCCAGCCCAGATCTGAGGAGCTGTATCCAAGTCCCAGTGGACTAGTCATTTGTTTGGCTGGTAGCTCCCTGGCCCCTTCTGTCTGTTTGGGAATTAGTCAAGGGGTTTCTGATTGAAAAACAAACCAAAGGCACTGGCCCAATCTAAAACCCAAACAGAGGTTTCGGCCTGATCAACACACCTGTGGTAAGCCTTGCTGATGGATCATTTTCCATCTTGGCAGCTGCCAGGCTGTGGCTATGATGTTCGACCCCAAAGTGGCACATTTCCAGCCTCCAAGGGAGAAAATAGCATTGGGGGATGTAATGAGAGAGCACATGGATCACTGAGATCTCGGAGCTTAGTTTGCAAAATCATGAGGTTCAGAGCCAAGGGGATACAAGTCAGCCAAGAGTCTAGTCCATTTACGCTCAGCAGCCCCGATGAAAGGGTTACTCCTCCTCTGCTTATACTCAGCAGGGAAGTGGCCAGGAAAAGTCCCCAGTATTGGGATGCTATCCCAGGTGAGCAGTGCAACTTTTGGAGATTCCCCCTATCCTGATAGTGGGCACATTAAGTACCTGCACAAACAATCCTGTAAACACATGAGAAGATTTCCAGACTTTCTGATGTGTGAACACTCTCTCCAGTGTAAAAGCCCCAGTTCCCAGCAGCTCTCTTTCACTCTAGGAAATCTCCAGCTCGCCAATTATCCTCTCTGTTACTGTCTGGGTGGCAGGACTTATACAAGATTTAAAATATGACAACCAACCAATAGTCATACCACTTAAAAGACATAGAAATTGGGCTCACTCTTTCATTGAAGCATATACACACATTCTGACTTGTCTAATGGCAGAAAGCACTATTGCTGCCTCCCTCCTATGTGCTCTTAAACATGCACCACACAACCTGTGATCATAGCTGTAGCTTCTCAGTGCAGCTCCACACAAGCTGAACGCAGGTGCAAGACAGCTGGCAATACAATGGCTTCCACCCCACTGCCAATGTTGGGATGCAGGACTGTCATCTGTATAACTGGTACTCAGCTCCCTACGGCAAGTGCTGAGTGCCCTCAGTTGGAGGGAGTTAGCACCTTCCACAAGGTGCTCAGCAACAGAAGGGACTGGAAGCTTTAAGAGCAGCCTGTGGGCTGAGAGCCAATATACTGCCTCCCACCTACATGCTCTTCCCTTGCAATTCAAAGCTGGGTGGTGGAGCAGCAGCTGCTGTAAGATGTGCACCACTGAAAGAGGGGGCAGGCACTGGCTGGCACAGAGGTCTTCAGCCTTATTTATTTATTTACATTTCTTAGCCGCCCCCTCATGCCCATGGCATAAGCGGCTGGACTGCTGCTTTCAGAGCAATGCTGTCTTTCCATGCTTCCGAAGCCTGCTGAAGGGAAGATTGCACACACCCATAGACAATTCTCAACCGGACTCCATCACAAGCTTACCAATTCTGGATTCAGCCAGCAGAGGGCAGTGCCAACACCTACACTGAATGGCACTGAATGGGTTACCAAGAGAAACCAGTCAGAAACATTCCTGCAGGACAGTGGCTTCATGCAGGGCATTAGAGTGTTGGAGGGGAGGGTCTCTTCACAGCTGCTATAGGCATCAGTAGTCTTATTGTCTCTGTGGGTCTTAGCCACTAGAAGGCATCATTTCACATACTGCTCCAACTGACACTACTTTTGTAGCCCTGGGACAAGGCCAAAGACTAAGAGCTGGTTTCTGTGTTGCAAACAATATCAAAACCAGGCAGCTAAGGCAGAGGGGGTTTGAGTGCTGCTGCTGTCTGACCCAGGGCTGTTTGCAGGTACCTGTGCTGAGTACTGCTTTCCTGGCAACTATTGGATGGGAGGAAATCTCCTATTCCACAAACCAAGCTAATGGAGGGTTGAGGTTTTGCTTCCCACCATGGAGTTAATAGCTCCTGTGTCAGCCTAAACCAAAGCAGTTCCTGTTACGGGTAACATAAGACACCACAGCTCTGCCTTCCTCTGAGGCAGAAAAGAACATATTTACCAGGCTTCTCCATTTCTAGCAGCTGCAGAGACTATGGATTCTCTGTCTTCTGTCCCTTTGTTCTCTATCCTGTACAGAAAATCAACTCCATAAAAGGGAGTGAGTTAAAGAAAGAGCTCCTATCCCTGGGATCTAAGCTCTGAATCCCTTTGCAGTTAAGCACAGGCTTCCCAGAGGAGTAGTCTCTGCAGAAAGTGTGCTGGCATTATGCTCTCTCAACGGAAGTCTTGCTCCTGCTGGGATTACTACCAGGCTGGGAGGGTGGGGGCTTATTCAACAGGTAAGTCCCACATACTCTCCTGGCCCAAGGCATCCTTGGAAAGTGCCCAAGGGCAGGTGTCCATGGGCACAGGCTTGTAAATCATTGCAGTAATTGGCAGCTGTAATTTGACTCAGCTTCCCCAAGCGAGGGCTGGGGTTTGGGGTCAGCAGTAAAGTTCATCTGGAAGATTTAGATATGAGTTTTCCTTAGAGATGAGATGGGGAGCCTCCTACCCATGAACCAAATATAGCCTGTGGCTGGTTTTTATTTGGACTTTTTCCAATTCCTCAGTCTGGCCCATGGATCCAGTCTATCCCACTCAAGCAATGAAATAGTGAGCTCAGCGAAGACACTGTGACCACTGTGGGGATGGATCCACTACACAGTTCCATGATCTGGACCCTCCCCATCCTTCCTGCTGCCTAAGTGTACTCTTTAAGCATCTCCACCCTCAACAAAAGAAATTGTACTCATTTTCAAAGTGTCTTAACCAAGGGAAAAGGTTCCCCACTCCTGCCTCTGAGCTTTCTGTAGAGATTTACAAGTTGAAAACACTTTCTAGCATACCAGTGAACCTAGTGTTATCTCCATTTGGCTGATTGGACCAAGAGAAGTTCAGTGACTTCCCCAAGGCCACAGGTGGAGTCAGGGCTTGAATTGGGATGTCCCTGTAGTCCCCCACTAGGCAATGCAAAGGGCCCCCTCAAGGCAGCCCCTGGCTAACCCAGGCTACAAGGACAAGTGGGTGCAGAGTCAAACAAGGGTTGTATATGGCTGGAAGCTAGACATTCCCATTCGCCTGTAGCTACACATCCGATTAACAAGCAATCTTTTACGTGGCTGAACTTTTGGTCTTGCCATGATTTTCCTTTTGTAAAGCCTCTGGTAGAATGGGAACTGGAAGGCTGTAGCAAGACTACATATAGATCCCAGCTTGCTTTGCTCATCCCCCTTGTACTGCATACAGGACCAAATTTTCTGGGTGCAGCACTGTTGAGTTAAAGATGAGGGGGACTCTGGGCTGAGTGTAGGACTCCAGGGTTGCCATATCTGTGGGCTCAATGACAATGCCAGACACACGGCCTCCACTGGGAGAGCTCCAGAATTTTGGTGCTGACTCTGAGGGAGAATTGCAGTGACACTGGGGGGAGATGTCCTAGGCGGCACAACGGATTGAGTGCTCCTCTCAAAGGGGAATGCTCGGAGACACTTGAATGCCCTTGCCTTCATGTCAGGCTGCCATTTGGGCTGGGGTTATCAGCATCCTGCTGATAACTACTGTCTCTTGACTGCTGTTTATTACTGTGGAGTGTAAATTGGTCCCCGTTAAAATGCAATTTCCAAAGCGCTATGGGAGTTGTTTCTCTGTAAATGTCTTGCTCGTTTATTAAACATCATCCAAGGCTGAACAGGGCAAATGAAAAACAATGGCAGGAAGGTAGCGATTCAAAGGCTGGCAGCTAGATCCTGATCAGAGAGTGCCAGCCCTCCCACTGGCATGCAAGGGATGGGCTGCAACATGCTCAGTGCTGAGAGGCAGGGGCACTCTGTGTCTGGGGGGGGGGGGAGCAGCCAGTTGCTTCCCATCTGGCAGAAGAAGGGCTCTGGAATTGAGATGAGGGGCTAATGAGTATCCAGCTTGCCACGACTTAGCCTTCTCCCTCACAAAGTCATGGGGAAGCCTTCTGGGAATAGAGCTGAGCAGCCTGGGAGGATTGCAATACTGCTCCTCAGAGGGCCTGGCCCATTTCCCTGGCACTGGAGTACCTGGCAGAGTACCCCATGGCAGCTGGCCTGTGAGAAGGAAGGAGGACTCAGTCAGTAATGGGTGTATCGCTCTCTGGCAGAGCTGGGATGAACAAACAACCCACGTAGCTTCTCCTCATTGTAAGTCCAGGGTTTGGCTCTCCTGGAGTAAGGGCAAGGGGTATACTGCAGTCATCACTGGGTTTTCATGCCTTCCTTGCCACCTGGCTCTGGGTTCTAGAACAACTCCCTTTGGCTCTTGTGAATGCTACTCTTGTCCTGGCCAAAGTAGCAGCAAATGTCTCTTTGCACATTCACAGGTGGAACTTGCTGCCCTCACTTGGCTATGAACCTGGGGGTAAACAGGTCCTAGAAGTTATCTTTTGCCAACATCTAAAAATAGGAATTAACTGAAACCAGAGAGACAGTACTCAGGGGTGTTTTTTCTAGCTGGAGAGTGAGTTAGAAACATCCATCCTGGAACAGAACCCAGTCCGTGATTTCCTGCAACCCTCTTTACCACAGGCTCAGAAACACAAGCCTCACACCCAAATGTACAGCAGCCCTCCTGCCCAAATTATGCCCAATCCCGGGCTCCACTGAAGGTAAGGTGGATCCCAGAGCCTGCTCTTATCTTGCTCCTGAGGAATCACTGCATCATTTCAGACTGGATTCGGACCTAATGAACTTTGTACAGTATGCAATTAACCTCCAATTATCCTGAATCACAGCTGGAGATTAAATGCAATTTGTAGCATGGTTATTACATATTAAAGAGCAAAGAATTTATGCCTGTTACATACGTAGATATATTTACACGAGCACACACCCATGAATCAGCCCTGCAGAGCCAGCATGACATTTACCAGCCTGCACACAAGGAAAACTCATTCAATTGTACTGTCTTCCCCACTCCCTGAAAACTACATCCCCAGGGGAAAAGGCAAGTAACATTTTAGCACAAAACCAGAACTAGAATTGCACAAAGATCAGTCAAAAAGTTTTAAAATTTGGCCACTGTTGTGCATTATAAAAGTCTTAATATTGTTTTAATAATGGAAAAGAAAATATTTTTGTGATTAACTCCTGAAAAGACAAAAAGATGCAAAAAAGTGTTTTGGATAAAAGCAATCTTGCAAGCCTAACTATACAGTAGCATTCAAATTACCTAAGTACCTACCTATAGGGTGTTAGCAAATGAGACAGTAGCCCCCACCAGGTGGTTCTTCGCCTGCCCGTTTATTAGGTGTTCACCCCCACCAGCCATGTGGCCACCATACAGCACCACTGGCCACAGCCCCCACTCATGCCCGGGTCTCAGAGCATATGGAGCCTGCCGTTCTTGCTAGCGAATACGGGCTAATGTGCACCCACGTGTCTGCGTCCCGTCAATTAGGTTGCGTGTGGTGCTTCACGCATACAGTTCTGCCAGCACCATAGAGTCATGGGTGAAGAGCGTAGAGCGTTCAGAGGAGCGACCGCTTCCAGCCCTCTCTCTGTTCTCACTGCCAGTGACACGCACATAACATCCACCTTAAAAGCCCAATATGTGCCATATTCAAACGTGTTCTCGCGGCTCATCTCGGTTTGCAGCACATGCCCAACCAGTGCTCCCTGTTTCAAAGCTGTTGCCTTCTCCAGGGCAACGTCCACAGCCTTTACATCACCATGGTCATGGTTCAATGACAGCCAGGCAGCTACCAGCACTACTACCTCCTCTAGAGTAACCAGGGCCTCAAGCCAAATGTGGGTTTGCGATTCACGGATTGCCCACAGAATCCCCCTCCCCCACGGAATCTCCTGCCCTGTTTCTCCCAATGCAGAATTTCCAGCCTGCACTGGGGAGACGCGGGGCCGGAGATTCCATGGGGGGAGGGGATGAAGAAAGCCTTGGGTGGGAGGGGTTTCCAGGGATCACCTCCCCCCAACCCTTCACAGCCTGGTAAATTAACTGACCTGCAGTAGCGGCTGCAGTGGCAGCAGCTTTATTCAGTGCGCTCCCCATGCAAATGACATCATCCGGCTGCGTTGCTCTACGAGGGCCCCACTGGGAGGGGCCAGGAAGTGGCTAGGAGGAGCTGCATGGGGAGCGTGCTGAATGAAGCTGCTGTTGCTGATGGTCAGTTAATTTACCAGGCTGTGAAGGGGGAGGCAAGCCACGGCAGCCCTTCCCACCTGATGCAGCGTGGGGGATGGGAGGGGAAGGCGGCCCTGCGCTGCATCTGGGAGGCTGGGGAGCCTGGTATGTTGAGGTGCAGAATTGGGTCCCGAGCTTCCCAGACTCCTGTGGAATTTTTTTAAAAAATTCCAGGGACAATTGGGGCCTTGACAGTAACTTCTCCAAAGCCTTTACATCACCGTGGCAACGGTTCAATGACAGGCAGGCAACTACCAACACCGCTACCTCCAGTGTTCCATCTCAAGCACTCTCCACCTATTGATCCACCCACCAAAGGTGTATTCTCTGGAGTGAGGAAGAGACCAAGGCCTTCATTGCTCTATGGTCCAATACCAACGGCAGAAGGTCCAATACCAACTGGTCAAGTGCTAAAGGAACAAGGCAGTGTTCCAAGAAATCTTGGTACAAATGACACTCCAGGGATACAACAGGGACATGAACCAGTGCCAGCAACAGGACAAAGACTTGCACAGCGGCTACAAGGAGATCCATGACAACAACTTCACCTCAAGCCATGGGCGGCAAACTTCACCATCCTATGATCTCCTGACCAGTTACTGTACATTGATGGAGCCATCCTGGTATCTTGCTTCTACAGCTGCACCTTCACCAGGGGTCACATTCATGTTTATAGAGTAGGTGGAGGAGAACAGTAAATTAATGCATCAGGGGAGGGCTTAATTTATACAGCTGTGTGATAAAAGCATTTACTGCTATCTAATTATGTGAGTTTTATTTCTTTACTGTGTTCACAGGTGGTCAGGAGAACACAGGGGAGCAGCAGAATACAACAGCACCAGACATGAATGGTATGCACTTGCAGGGGAAGTGGATGAGAAAGCACCATGGTGGGCCCGCAGGATGGGGTGGGGGAAGAGGCCCCACCCTGTAAGAGGCACCTTGGCAGATGGTGGGGGGAAAGAGTGAGAGAATGACAGTGCTTGATTTCTGTAAGTTCTTAACTCCTCTCCTGATCATGGGAGGAGAACCGGGTGCCCCAGAGATACCACCGTAGCAAGCGCCCCAGCAGCAACCTAGGCCAGGAACTCATCCCAGCTTCCCCCTTGAGTGGGTGGAGGGCTGTTACATTGGGCTGGAAGGGTGGGTGGGGGCTGAAACACTGGAGCAAGAAGGTGGGAGGAACTAGTGGCTTTCCTTGTTGCCTTGCTACAGGTCTGCCACTGCAATGGGTGCAGACTGAACCCCCTGAAACAGATGCCCAGTGGAAAGAGGACCTGCAGGTCCACAACTGGTGGTGTAGGGAGGATTTGGTGAGGGAGCTGCTGGGGAGACCATGTGATGGGCTGCCGAGATTCAGGATGCAATTCAGGGCATGGCCCGGGAGCACAGGCAGCTTGTGCAGCTCAATACTTTGGCTATTGAGGTCCGCCTGGACCGACCATGAAAGGACAGGCACTGGGCCTACCTCTGGATGCAGATTGAGCGGTTGGACAGCGTGCTTGAGAAGATGAGTAAGGAGATAGCTGAGATGTGGGCTCAGACTCAAAACAGTCTGTCCCAACTGATCCAGCTCCAGATCTCCCTTCTTGAGCATGTTGCTGCTGCGACCGTGTTGCTCAGGGGCAGGTGCCATTTGCTGTATGCCTTCCTAAAGCCAGAGCTTCAGTGGATAGGCAGGGTCCCCCAGAACAACAGGCTGCATGAGCACCCCCTCAAAGTAAGTTTCAGTGATGGGTCCAAAGTCCCCGGTATACATGTGGTCAAAGAAGGGGGATGGGTGGCAGATGCTGGCATCGAGGTTCTTCCCTGGGCACACGGCCAGCACATCCAGAAACCAAGCATGGTGGTCTGCTGTGGCCTGGAAAACTATGGAGAAGAACCCCTTGTGGTTCAAGTAGTTGTCCTTGCTATGGGGTGGGCAGATGATGGTGATATGGCTCCCATCGTTCACCCCAATACAATTTGGGAACTCCTCCTGCCAAAAGCCATTACCTCCATAGGGTCTGCCAACTGCACCACCTGGTCCATCAGCACTTCTGTTATCGTCATGTAAACCTCAACGAGGGTGGTGGCCACCGTGGAGGTTCCAACGTCGAATTTCCAGGCGACAGAGCATCAGGAGTCTGAAGTGGCCATGGGGATGGAAGAATGCGTCTCCCCAGGAGGATAGCACCTTCTCTCACCAGTCTGTGCTTTTCACCTTCACCCACACAAGCCTCTCGGAGGGCACAGCGCTGCAGATGGTGTTGGTGACTGAAGCCGCATCTCCTGACAAGTACCGTTCAGCACGCATCTTTCTGGGCTTCAGTCCTCCCCAGCACAGTCTGTTCTCGCTGGGGGAAGGCAAATGCATGGCACCAAAGGAGCTGCCTCCGCGTTGTGGCGTTCCCTGCTATCCTGACCATTGATTAAGTGAGAGCCCATTTGTGCCTTGCAATCTCATTGCGCCAATGGTTGCAGAAGGCAGGTATCTGCTGGATCGCTTACAGGTTCTGCTGAGGAGTAGTAACAAAGGTCTGGAGCAGGAGAATGACCACCAAGAAGTTCTTGGCTTGCATCTCCATGACTGTGGCACTGGCATCAGTGAACTGTGCAGAGCACACGCCAAATGTTTTGAAAAAAGTTTAAGAGATGTTGTTGGCTTCTATTGGTTACAGGCTGGCTATTGGCTGAAAAAGCTTTTACAAAGCTTTTGCAAAGACTTCTGCAAAGTCTTGCTGCATCGGCACTGCCAGTCCATGTGGCTATTAAACTGCATAGACATTTCTGTCACAAGCACTTCAGTGCACAGGCCAACTACAATGTCACATGCTAAACATGTGAGTGGGGGGCTGCATGGACTGAACTCATACTGCAGCGGGCTAGTGTCTTGTTTGCTAACACTCATAGTCTATATGCAGATACACTTTCTATTGACTCTATATTGGATTATGCCCATGTAGGAATATCCTGAAAACAACTTTACAAATATTCCAGCAAAGATCTCCCTGAAAACACGTATACCTTTCCTCCAATTACATACTATATGCTGGCATTATCTTGTCCATCACGGAGATGCAGCCACTTCTGGAGTGGAACAAAGCAGCTGTTTAGAGTCACATAGCAAAGATGAAATTGTAAATTAAAATCGTAAAGTAAAACTGTGTTTGTGGCTCCTGCCATTTAAGGAGGCAGAATATAATTCAATTTAAGGAATTCACGCTGATCAGGACACTGAATTTAAAAGGTGGAACAGTGCCATCTTTATCAGAATGAGTAGAGACAATCGCTTTATGTCTTCTCTGAATAGCAGCACAGCCCCTCCAAGCCTCAGGCCAGAGTAACTAGTGACTCCTCAAGCCTAGGGAACCACTTCCTGCAGCATCTGACATTTCCTTGGCGGTCTTCTAACCAAG
The DNA here is from genome assembly GCA_003113815.1 of Sphenodon punctatus. Taxonomy (NCBI): domain Eukaryota; kingdom Metazoa; phylum Chordata; class Lepidosauria; order Sphenodontia; family Sphenodontidae; genus Sphenodon; species Sphenodon punctatus. The sequence goes on along the minus strand of QEPC01013006.1, from coordinate 2,745,833 downwards.
TACTCAGACAACCCAACTCTACTTTAGCTACAGAGATCACAGGTTGAGGTGCCCTGGCCTCTGCATGACACTAAGGCTGTTTTTGCATGGACACACTCACACCCGGGTGTGCGGTGGGGGCATCCATGCAAATGCCATGGTGGTGGGTAGGGGGATGGGTGTGCGTCCGTGCAAAAAGCACGGGTGGTAGGTGGGGGTGCGTGCGCGCTCCCGTGCAACACCCACCTCCACCCGTCACCCACCCATGGAGCCATCCGGCAAACGAAGACGCTCTGTGGGTGGAGGTGGGTGTGCGCCCATGGAAAAGGCAGCACACCCACCTCCACCCATCACCGGCGCGCACTCATACCGCCACCCACCATGTTCATGCAAAACCGGCCTATCACTGCCTTTCACACACACACACCCCTCTGTCCTGCAGAAGCCAGACTTCTCTGCAGCTGGACTGGTTTCTCCCACCCTTTTTCTCACCACAGTGAACAGGATTCCTTCCTTTTATCCTTAATGTTTCTGACAAGCCAAGGCACTTGGGCTGACAAACCTCCATAAAACACGGCACCTGCTGCTCTCAAGCCACAGACAAAAGGAGAGGAAGTCTCAGATGACAATGGGGTGGACGGGGCTCCCTGAGATAGTTGAGGGCTAACTGGCTGATAAGCCTTTGACATCTGAGGCCATCAATTGAGTACATGACTGGAATGGAAATCAGCTCTCTCTTCCCAAATGCCATGGACTAGATTGTGATCCTGAGTACCATAGGCCAGCTCAGTGGCCCTTACACATTCCTAGATGGGCTGATGCACGATCCATAGGATATGAAGCTGTGGCAAAGCTAGGACAGACCAATGGCCATGGCAGTCCCTTCACCTAATCTACTCAAAAGGATAATTCCTATTTACTGCTCCTGTCCTCCTTCTCTTCCTTGCTGCTAACTGCATTGTGCCCCGAGTGGGGAGTCCCTCTCTTCACTGGTGTCATCACTGAAGACCAGGCCCTGTCCTTCAAAGCACAAGAGAAATGTCTGTTTACCAAAATAACCAAAGGGAGTAAATCCACAAGCCATTCTAGCCTTGACCCCACCAAGTCAAAAAGGAACATGGGCACCCTGTCCTAGATCTTCTGGAAGGCAGAGGATCATTTTTCAGGCTCTGACACACCAGAAGGTGGGAAAAGAACTTCATATGGATAGCCCTGCAGGGCTCTTCCCACAAAACAGGGGGGTGGTCAGTCTCTGCTGGAAACTGGGACAGATTGTCATCAAAAGATCCCACTGAATTGAGCTGCAGGGAATGTATCCTATTACTGTACGTAGGTTCTTGGTGAGGCAAGCAGATATGAGACCAGGAAAGGGGGAGATCACATGGAGGGAGTGAAGTTGGGGTTGGGGAAAAATAATGGTCCTGGAGGGAATGGACTTTTGGGCTGGTTAGATCATTCAGTATCTATTGGGGTGTCCTATATGGAGGATCCTCTCAAAGTCCAACCACCCAGCACCATTCCTTTGGCTGAGGATGGGACTCCTTTTGGATCCTGTCAGCACCACTCTTACTTTGGCCTGGAAGGTTCACTGAAGAACCATTCAGGATGCTACCCACCAGGAGCCTGAGAAGTGAGAAGCTCGAATCTGGGTCTCTTGAGTGTGGGTGCACAGGCTTCCCTCACTCAGTCTGAGGGGAAAGTGAGACAGCAGACATTAGGGGAAGCCGTGCACTGCAGAAGGCATTTAGTAGGTGAGCCTATTTTTAGTGACACACTATTGTCTGGAGATGCCTAGATTTAGCAGGCATTGGAGGGGTGAGAAGGCATGCGTGTGGGAAATCTATACCTGAGAACAGGCCTGTGTACCTCTGCTGTGCCCCTGGAGAAGAGCTGACAGGCAGAGTGTGCTTCAGGGGGGAAAAGTGCCACCTACTGAATCACCACCAGGGTGCATTGCTTCAGTGGGCACTGAAACACTTTGGATGTGAGCCACCTGTGCAACTACCCCTACTCTCCTCGGGGGGGGCAAAGCAATTTCCAGCTGTAATGAGGTCAGCATGGCTCCTATTGGCTAGCTCAGAAGAGACCTTCCTCCTGTGCTCATCTGGTACAGCAGGGCCTACCTAACTTGCTGGCCCCCAGCCAAGCTGGGGCAGCAGCAAGGCTGTGGTTGCAAAAGGGTGGGGACAATGAGTCAAGTGTCCTGAGACACCAGCTTTACTTCTTTCATTGGAACACAGACCACATGAAGAACGTCGAGCTCTTTCCCTTTCCGCACCCCACTTCTAAGCAGCAAGTAGTGGCACAATCCAGAGGACTCTCCGCTCTGGAATCAACTCTGTCCAAGCCTAGGAGCTTGAGTGCCTATTCCAGCCCTGCTTCCTCTGACCCCTAGTACCGCCTTGATGCTGCCAAGGTTGAGCTGTTATCTGTGAGCATTGATACAACTGCCATGCTGTCTCCACTCTGCAGCTAAGATGCCATGGTCACCACGAGTCCTTAGCATCCGAAGCAACAACTGCAATTTCAGTTCCATTCAGACTAGACAGCAGATGAGGGTCTGGGTTTGAAGAAGGGAGGTGTATAAAGGAAACAAATTCATGACTCTCCCCAGAGTGTGAAATAAATGATGAGCTGGGGAAAGGTGATAATTGATAAGAGAAATAAATTAACAAGGAAAGTTGAGAGGAGATCCTGGCTTCTGCAGCTTGCACTTTTGACACTTACTGATTGAATGAGGCTGTCAGCATGTAACCACCCTACTCTGCCCCTGGTTAAAGCCCTGCTCTGGTTCAAGAGTTCATCTGCACATGGATGGCAAGCAAGGAGTGCAGGGAGAGAGAGAGAGCTAAGCAGCCGAGGAGTGTTTAGCAGCTGGTACTGCAGCTGAAGTCCAACCTGGCTTTTCCACGCTCGACACAACCTGCATACCTGGTCCATTCCTCTGCCTTGTTCCTTGGACTGGAGTGAGCAACACAGCAGGGTAGAGGATGGACTAAAGCAATTTGCACATGGACAATTAAATACATGAGAGTCTGGAAGATGCAGATGGAGACGCTGAAGCACATGCAGCGTGGGCGAGATTCTAGGGCCACCAGCACGCAGGATGCCCCAAACAGAGGCAAGTGGGATGTTACTGGGATGGAGGCACTGCAGCTAGTACACAGGAGCCAGAGGCAGCAGGGAGAAGGCAGGACACGGAGAGCTGAAAGGGGAGCGCTGGGCTATAATTTCTCTCCCAAGCTGTGGCTCTGCAGTAAAGAAGGTAACAGTTCTGGTAGAAATTTGTGCTTTAATATATTTTGTTTTTGTTTAAAAGAAAGTTCCCACTTCCCTGAGGAAGTCCTATCCAGTGTTCCCAAGGAAACGTGGGGCTTTTTCCTCCATCATTCATCCTTTAAACTTGTTTCATTCCCGTTCTCTCTTCCATTCCATCTTTTGCATTTTTGTTTACGTCCTTCCTTTCTCTCTCTCTCTCTCTCTCTCTCTCTCTCATTTGTATTATTTTGAAGACATGACTTCCTCCAGGAATCCTTCATGTTCTGAGCCAGATCCCCTTGCATGGTAATGCTTGTCAGTCTTTGGTAACGTATGGACACTTTGGTGTGCCAGTGAGGAGGGGGAGGAAGAGGAGCAGAGGTGGCGGAGTAGGAAAAGAGCAGGAAAGTCTTGGTCAGAAGACAGGAGGGCTTGCTTGCCATCATCTGAGCAGCACATAAAGGAAGAGAGTCAGTGAGCTGCAGAGGGAAGACTTGTGCAGGGTTGGAACACCGCTCCCTGGCAAGGCAACCGCTGCAGGTCAGAGAGAGACAGAGAGAGGTTAATCATGGAAAACATACACACCCTGCAAAACAAGTTCATCAGTAAGAGGCTATGGCATCATTATGGGAGTGAATGTTATTCTTAACTTACCACCCAAAGCTAATTTTAAAGCTCTTATCTCAGAGATTCAGGTTCTAAATTTCTTAAGCCACAACATGATGCAAATAATCTTTTATTAACCATGAAAAATTGTTTATAAGCCTGAGATTTGTGGAACACATTTCCTGTGCTACAGATTTAGCCAAGTAATCTTTTCTCTCTGTGCCTCAGTTTTCCATCTGTAAAATGAGGGGTAACAACACGTCCCTACCTAACAAAGGCATTCGTTAATCATTTCTTCTCTACATAGGCATCTGCTTGAAGGCCCCTAAAAGAGGACTTCACCATGGTGAGATTCAAGGATGGAAGCTGAACAGCAACCGATGTTTCTCTCTCCCAGTGAAATGTTATTGGGGTGGCACCAGACGCAGGCAGAAGCCTCAAGTCACACAGCAGGAATAGAAGTATCCTTCTCTCTATTATTATTTATGTATTATTATTTTGTATAGCACTTTCATTGTTTAAAGTGCTTTACAATCCTTGTCTAGTTTACTTCCACAGCAACCCTGTGATGTAGGTCATTATTATTTATATTTTAGAATGGAAAACTGAGGCTGAGAGACAGTGACTTGCCTAGGGCCACCCAGTGAGTTCATGGCTAAGACCAAATTTGAACTCTGGTTGCATAAGTCTAAATCCAGCACCTTAGCCACTAGGCTACACTAGCACACCAGAAAGACATTGACAAAATTGAGGCTCCCAGAAGAGAACATCACAAATGAACATAGGATTGATCAGAGGGATCTACCAACAAATAGTGACTACAGAGCTCCACCTATATGTTGCGTCTAAGCAATGACTCAGGAGGGGCATGAGACCCTATAAAGTAGTTTGGGGGATGGGATGGAATAAGGAAGTGCTATATCATTAAGAGTCATGGGACAAAATAATTCCCTATGAGGCTTGGGAATCTTCTGTCCAGGGAAGTGGTCGGACCTTTAAAACTTGAATGGACAAACCACCAGAGCATACATTACAGGATATAACTCTGGATGAAATAAATGGAACTCAACACCATTAGTCTGTCCCAGCTCAGAGGCCTTGGATTTCTGGCCAGCTGGTACCCTCAGTCCTCCTATAATCAGGGAGGAGAATCCAGTTAGCCCCTCTCTGCAGGCTTTGAAGAACAGACCTTTGAGGAAAAGCTAGTTTAGGGATGGAGAGACCCGTTGAAGGCAAAGATTTGGCCCCTTCCAAGGGTGCCCTATTGACTAATGTTAACTGGCTCTGATGGGGGCCAGCTATGCCGCCAAAGCCCCTGGCATACGTATGTGAAAGGGTGGCACCTCCACACTGACATCAACACTGTTACATACTCAGACCAACACAGGCACATGCATGCACGTACGCATGTTTCCTAAAACCTCCCACCTCCAGTGCCCCCTCCCATACACTGATCACAGCAAGCGCTGCACTCACCCTTATTGGGACCAACTGGCTTCCTCGGACAGTCCCCCTTTTTCAGTGTGACATCATCAATGGCAATGTCCCCCTCATAGCTTGTCCCACGAACACCTTCAAAGATTAGCTGTAGGTAGAGAGACTGAGCAGTGAGAAGGGGAATGGAAAGAAGAGATACTCCAATGGCTTTATTCTACAGGACATCACATCTGCCCAGACACCGACCCACTAGTGCAAAGGCCGTCTCAGTGTTCTCCCCCATCTCTCTGCCTACCCTCCCAGGATGCTGTTTTATGTGCAGAATGGCAAGGGAAATAGCGCGACCAACGCACTGGCACGAGACAGAACAGGCTCCACTCATGCCAGAGAGTGGAGTCTCTGTGAGTCTCGCTCCACTGTGGCAGGATCTCCAGCATCCCCCATAGGGGTTGTGGGGCTCCTTTCCTAGCCCCACAGCTCAGCAGCCACAGAGACACAGGGTCTTTCAATCTCAGAGCCTGACAGTTATGGCTTCATTAGCCTGAACTCCCTCTGCTGTTCCCATGGTAACCAGACTCTGCCTGAAGCTCAGGGCAGGGGCTCAATCAACTCCAATTCCCCAGGGGGCAGGGCAGGCCCCATTATTCATATCCCATCACACAAGGAGTGGGGTAAAGACCACCTCCTCCTTACACCTCCCTAGCCCTGCATGGCCCCTACAAGCACTGCCCAGCTGTCCAGACACACCTCTCTGCAATGCTCCTAGCCGCATGCGGCAGACTCAGGCTCCACCCAAAGAGACTGCTGGGGGTGTAGGGGTGGGGTAAGACTTTGTAGGGGGTGGTCTTCCCTCTGAGTCTACAGCAGTGCTAGGGGGCGCTGTGTTGCAAGAGATGCTACCTTCTGGAGGGCTTGGGAAAATGCTACTATTACTAAGAATATAGCCAGTGCCTACTAGGGGGCCACGTTTCAGGGTTTTCAAGCATCATCTCTGTCTCACAGCTAAGCCAATAATTCCCAGGGTCAGTTGAGTGTCACCTACCCTATATTTTACCAGCCTTTGCATGTGCTGGAGGAGGGGAGACAGAGCTGGGCAGCATTATCCAGACCCAGCTGCCCAGGGATAGTTCCTTCCTGCTTTGGTTGCACTGAACGAGGGGAGCCTTGTCTGGCAACTCCTCTGTGCAGGGACTATGGGGTTGGCCCATCTACACTTCCACTCCCATACCCTACATCCAGCTCCTACCTCCTGCCCCTACCATTTTTATTAGCCAAACAGGAATGTTCCTTTAAATTTGCAAATATTTATTATGAAGCAATGCATGCAAATTAGCACTGTCAAGGTTACTTTGCTGGGAGAAGTGGTAAGCCTAGTGTCTACCCTAGCCCACCTAGGCAGCTATATCAAAGCAAATCATTGCCCAGGACAGCCCTCATGGTCCTCCCTCAAACAGCAAAGCAATAAGCACAGCCCTGTGTAAGTAAGAAGAAACCCAACAAACCAGGCACTTGTGAGCATCCCTACAATTGTTGTCTGTCTGACAGTTTCTAATGTAACCAACAGGCAGTATTTAAGCAGCCCAGAACTCACAAAACAAACCAGCCTGCCCAGCCAAGACTCAAACTAACACTCTAGTCTAGCAGACTCTTGAGCAGCTGTGAAGTAACAAGTTAGTGTTGCACAAGCCCACTGTTATTTAGAGCTCTGCAGTGACAGGCCAACAAACACTCAATAGCACTCACGTGAGTAACTAGCTTATTATTTTATAGCCCCCAAAAGTGTGCTAAGCAATTCACAGCTAGACAACAAAGCAATGTGCGCAGCCGCACCCCACACACACACAAGAATCCTGGCGATTTAAAAACAGAAAAGTATTCAGAGCAGAGCATTCAATCTCAACCCACCCTGCCAGAGCAGACTAACACATACACAACCCTGTTGGAACAAGCTAGTGTGTCACACACAGCCCAACAGGAACAAACTGGTGCATACAGTAGTGCTCACACACAGAGCCCTAGACGGACAAACTGGTATGTGTGTCCTAGCGCTCAAACATAGGGTTACCACCTTTTGCACTACAGTGATCTCTTTTATTGGACCAACTCCAATGGGTGGAAGTATGCAAGCTTTCAAACCGCACAGGGTCCTTCGTCAGGCAAGTCAGGAGTTAGAATTGGAGACTGAGCAAACCGTGAGCTATATACAGAGATTGGAAACAATGGCAACGGGAGGGGAGAACGAGCCCCAAGTAGTAGGTCTGCAATTCAAAAGGGTGGAATACAAAGAAGTGGGAAGACTAAGAGCTGCTGACGGTAAGTAAACTTAAAGCTTCCTGTAGCTGAAGACACTCATTACGACTTACAAATTTCTGTAATGGCTTGTGAAACCCATTTCTAAACTGAGTCCATTGTTCCTGTATCTAGCAGGGCTATGCATTTTTGTTGCCAGGCTCGCCTTTTAAAGGTGTTGCATAGGTTTCCTTTTAAGACAAGGACAGAGAGGAAAGCAAAGTGGTTTGAATGATATCTTTTATTGGATCAACTGCTGTTAGTGGCAATAAGCAAGCTTTCGGGCCACGCAGAGCTCTTCCTCAGGCATGTTAACGTAGCCAGTCAAAAATATATAAACTGAGCAAATACAGGTCAGTATATAAAGAGGCAGGAAAGGGTGGGGTTAGGTAAGACAAGGAGACTAGTGGGGGTGAGGGTATTTGATAGGGAGAAGAGTGCCAGACGTAAAAAAACAAAGTTATAAAACAGGGCTGTTAAGAAGTGGAGTGGTCACTTTGTGAGAAGTGAGTGCCAGCAGTAGAATCCGTGCTCTTGTCCATGATCTTTTTTCTGTGCGAGTTCATGCATTTGTTCAAGGGTTGATGGGTTTCACCTACATAGTTCCCATGGGGGCATTTAGGGCACTGAATACCAGTGTGGCAGAGCTGAGACACAATAGGGCTCGGGCCCTTTGAGACTTAGAGAGTGGGGTTGAAGCCATGCCCACTCCTGGGATATAAAGAGAGGAACCTGAAGAGGAGAGGCAGAAGCTGCCTGGTTGTTGAAGGAGACTCATCCCTGTTCCTGAGCTGAAGGAGGCCATAGAGTAATGACATGAGGAGCCTGACTCTTGGAAGTGAGCTGGTTGTGTGAGCCTGCCGGAGAATTGCTACCTGGCCAGGTTTGGGCTCACTGTGATAAAGACTATAGTGTAAAGTAGGAACTATGATGGATGGTAAAAATGAGAATAAACTGAGTGTTGCTAATTCCCTGTGAGACACTGTGAGGTAGACTTGATCCAGACAACACTTTTCCACGGCAAAAACGTGCTCCAGCTACAATCAAATTTTTAGATTTATAGTTGTAGGTCTCTTGTATTTGGAATAGTTTTCCATGGGGATGTCTGGATGCTGTTTGCAGTAGAGATGTGAAGACAAGTTTTACATCTACTGTTCCAGCAAGGCCTTGCTCCTGTAGGGGTGTTGGTCTCCTGGGTGATGGGGAGTTTGCTCTGGATAAGTAGCTGAGAGAGATTAAGAGGTTGTTTGAACATCAGAAGAAGGGGTTCTGGCCAAAATGGGAGTCTTGGGGCCAAACTGCAAAAGGTGGCAACCCAGCTCTGCAGGAACAAACTGGTGTGTCTCTGAGTGCTCACACCCACAGCCATGCAGGTGTCCCAGTGCTCACACACTCAGCTCTGCAGCTCCCAGGTCTCATTGGAAACTTACCCCATGTGTGACGCACTGTGGGCAAGTTCTCGCAGGAGCAGGCCAACAGCAACTCAGCGCTTCACCACTTGTTCACCTGGGGCTAGCCCTGAAAGGGTTAATAGGGAGCCCAGGGAGCAGAGATCATATGACTAAGCTGTATGCAGGTCATGTGACCTAGCGGGGACTTTAAGAACAGAGCAAGCACAGCCAACGGCGGTGTCAGCTTGGTAACAGCAGCATGAAGTGCGCCAAAGCCAGCTGGAGACATCCTGCTGGGGAGGTAGGAGGGATCCCTACGTGAGAGGACAAAGGGTGCAGGGAGGCCCTACGTGGCAGAGCTTTAATTCCCAGGAGATGCCAGGAAAAGAAAGTCACTGGGGAGGCCCCTAGTGGAAGGTAGGGCACTCCTTGTGCCTGGATAGCCGGCCAAGGTTGGAACATCTGGTAGCCCAGCTAGGAGAGCATGTGCCAGTACCAGCTTGGCTGAAGGTCGCATCTGGAGGGAACCTGATGATGAGGCTGGCAAGATCCATCTGCAGGCTCTGAGGGCTTGGCCTAAGGCATGGGCCCAGAGAGGGGCAGTAACCATGGAGCAAGGCTCGGAGGCAGCAGGGGACAGTAGTGACTAGGTCCCCAGAGTAAAGGGGGCTACTGGGTAGACCCAGGACCATCATAGGAGCCAGAGGGTGTATACAACCCAAGGGCTGAATACCTGGAGAAATTAATAGGTCTCAGAGTCCCTAAAGGAGGATTGCGGGCAACTGGGCAAGGAGGATGCCCAACCTCCAGGTCCTAGAAGGAGTTGGCTAGCTCCAAAGGGGTGTAAGTTAGAGTCGCCTGGGAGACTAGGGGGCTAGAGACCCTCGAAGCGCCAGGGTTGAGACTATAGGTCCCTGAGGGGCCCATAGAAGGGCTGATTCTCCAAGGAGAGTAAGGCATCAAGCCAGTGGGCAGGGAGTGTAGGTCTTGGACTGGGGGATCTTAAGTGGACTGTGGAAGACATCTTAGGTCTTTGAATGGACACAGCCCAGAGACAGCCATCCCATCCGGAACTGTAGCAGACACCCAAGCACCATGGGTGGAGGCCCACTGCGGGACCATCCTCACTGGGAGCCACTTCCCCAACAGCAAGTAATTTCTGTGGTGGTATCGGAGATATCCCACAGAGAGAAGAACAGCGAGTGCCATGGGATGAAAGAGAAGACCCTTCCCCATAGGCCTTGAAGTAGAAAGTAAGCCT
>QEPC01013006.1:2711375-2735572 GCA_003113815.1 Sphenodon punctatus | reverse complement strand
CCTGGAGCTGGAGCGCCACTGCCCGCTCAATAACCTTCCCTAAAAAGGGAAGGTTAGAGACAGGTCGGTAGCTGGCGAGCGCGTCCACATCCAGCGATGGTTTCTTCAGCCGGGGGCGCACCACAGCCTCTTTTAAGCAAGGCGATAACCTCCCCTGCTGAAGGGACGCATTGACCACCCTCGCCAGCACCGTCCCCAACGTCTCCCCGGAAGCTTTTATTAACCAGGACGGGCATGGATCTAGTCATGCAGCATTGCAGCATTGCAGCCAGCATTGCAGCCAGCTTAGAGGAACTAAAGCTCTAGAAGAGAAAGGTGCCTAGTTGGCAAGAAGGCTGAGTGCGAGGTGAAGACTGGGGGGAGGGGGGCGTCATCAGCGTGACACCCTAGCTGCTCGGAGGGACAGAGAGGACACTTTGGGCTGAGTGAGAGATGGCCAGGGCACTGCAATTATGTGGAGTTTATGGACAAGATCTCCCTCTGGAAGGGGGACAATGAACTGTGTAAGAGAGCACCATGGGTGGGACTAACCGTTATAGAGAGCTAATTCCCCAGCGAAACACCTGCACCGGTAAAGGGGGCATCCCTGAGGCAAGCAAGAGCAAAAGCAGAACACTGCTAGACAACCAAGGAACAGCCAAAGGACTGGGAAGTCAAGATGGTGAACAGTGAAAAATGAGAGTGGTGCTGGTCCTGCAAGGACTTACGGTAGGGTGGGGCTGTTGTGCATCACACCCCAGCAGACTAGTTTGGGCTCAAGAGCATATACTAAATTGATGCTCTTGTACAATGAAATTAGACAATCTCTGTAATTAAATAGGCTGCACTTTCAAGAACTGAGCATGAACTTTTAATTGCACTCCCTGCCCACAGCATATGGAAGAAGGAATCTCCATGTGCTTTCTCTGCACTTGCCTATCCTGTTACTGTGCTGCAGCAAACTCCGGGATGTCTGCTGATGGCTCCCCACTGGGTTTGTCAGGCATGCAAGCTGAGGGGTGGCTGGCCTATGGGACTCCAGTGCCTGCCTACCTGGAAGGGTCCTGGAGGGTTGATGGGGACGTGTGCTTGTTGCCATGAATTCCCTCGGTTCCCACTGAGCGACCACACTTGGGTGTCAATGGCCCCTTTGTTCCTCACACGAACCAGGAGATTCAAGGAGCCTGCAATACAAGGACCAGACACTGGAATCACAGATTGATCTACCAAGAACCCTAGGGTGCATTGACAAGGTTTTGAAAACCACAATGTACAGTGGCCCATGTTCCATCCCATTACCTCCAATTTGCATAATTTGCCCAGAGCCTTCACAGGAAGGGTGGGGTAGAAATTGAATGCATAAATAATAAATAATGTATAAATTAAAATAAATCATTTCTCTACATTGTGCACATTTTTTGCTGTCTAAGCAAAAAAAAACCTAACATGATCTCTGAGACTCAGACACACACATTCTGAGACAGCCACGCTCCCCCACACTCTGACACATACACGCGCTCTGATGCACACACAGATTGTGGCGCTGCACTGCCCAGGACTGGCTTTCGTGTTTCCTGGAGGCGCAATATTTAAATAGCCCTGCCTAATCTATCCTGTCTGGCCACCTTACCCCAAGTATTTGTTTTAGTTCTATGGCAGCTCTCTCTTCTCCCTCATGGGCCAAGATGGGGCCCAGCTATATTCAGGCTAGATCTGAGTGCAGCACCTTCCCAGTGAGTTGTGTGGATAATAGAGTGTGGGATGCTCCAAAAGCATGTCCCTGCTAACCTTAAAACACAGGGGGGGAATAAAGGCTGTGAGGCAAGCAGGCAGGAAAAAGCAGAAAGTCATAAGCAGTTTCTCCTCCCTAGTCCCAAACTTCCCATGCAGACCGGCATGCCCCCACCCCTCCTCCAGTTGTTCAATGAGGGGCAGGAATCCTGGGCATGGTGTCTGGTCTGCTGGGAGCAGCGCCAAAGGGACTGCATGACTTGGGAGGTGGGGCCTGAGCTGCGCAGATCCGTCAATGCCATTTCAGAAGCCCACCCCCCAACCCCCCATCTATCTTTTCCAATGTATGGGTTGGGTCTGCACTTAAACCCTTTGCAACAGCTGCCCAAAGCCCCACTCAACCTGGCTCCCCAACACTATCCTCATAAAGGACTTGGGTTTTGTTTTAGTGCATCTGGTCACCCATCTGTAGGGACAATGAATCTGCTTATTCCCCACTCTGGGACCATAAAATCATACGGCTGGAAGGAATCACAAGGGTTTTATGTAGTCCAGCCCCCTGCCATTAAGCAAGACCCACATACCTATACCATCTTTGAGAGATGCTGGTTTACCCTATTTTTACTCCTCACTCTCCCTTGGCAAATTCCTACTTGTCCTGGTAGTTAGAAAATTATCCCTAAGGCTTACCCTAATTTTTTTCTCCTCTATGTTAAGTCCATTGCCTCTAGTCCTGTCCAGAGCATGCACAAAGGCAACCTACATATAGCAAAATACAAGAAGCCAACAGACCACCAAGCCTACTGTCACCGATCCAACAACCACCCAAGTCACCCAAAAATCAATTATCTTCAGCCAAGCACCCAGACACCACAGAATCTGCTCTGACGGACAGACCCATGATGCTTACCTCACCTTGCTGAAAACTACTCTCATGAAACAAGGACACTCCAACAAGAGAAGTAGACTGAATTATAGAACAAACCACGCAAATCCCTTGAGAGAACCTGTTAGAATACAGAAAGAAAGAACCCTGTAACAGCTCACCCTGGTTGTCCCCTACCACCCCACACTGGAAACTATATGCTATAGTCCAACAGCTACAACCCATAGTTGATGGGGACAAAACTCTAAGAAAAATCTTCCCTGAACCACCTCTTCTGGCCTTCAAACAACCCCATAACCTCGCACAACTGATCATCTGGAGCAAACTACCCACCACCCACGACACCCCAATGTTAACAGGAACAAGACCTTGCCAGAACAGTAGATGCAAAACCTGCCAACACATTTCTACCACTGCCACTGTCAACACCCACCAAGGAAAACCATTCCAAATAGAAGGCAACTACACCTGCAAATCCCAAAGGGTAGTGTATTTCATTCGGTGCACCAAATGCTGCCATGGAAACAACAGTGGCGAAACCCAGCAACCCTTACACCTACGTATGAACTCTCACAGACATACAGTTTTAAACAAAGTCACTGACTCTACAGTGGGCAGTCACTTTCCCCAGCACAACCAATCCATATCAGACCTCCCAGTCCTCATCCTCAAAGGCAACCTGCACAACACCCTCAGGAGACAGGCCTGGGAACTAAAATTCATAACTTTTTTTGACACCAAAAATAATGGACAAATTTCTTCAGCCACTACAAAAACCTGTAATATCTTAGTCTACTGCATTTTTACCTTTTGCTTTCCACTCTACCAAGTTCCTCAAATATATCATTCTAACCACTTTGTCCCCCTCTCTGTAACTGTCAGACTCTGTCAGCTGGATACTCTACGTCTGTTACTGCTGTGAACCCAGTTCCTTTCATATGCGTATTTCCTTCACCTGATAAGCTATTTCCCACTATAATACTCCCAAAGTATATGTTTGCTTTAGCCGCATCCTCTCTATTCTTTCTTGGTTTCCTAACGCCAATATATAATTTTACAGCTTTGTTTTCAAATGTCTGGCACATCTCCCCCCAGTTACCTTGTCTTATCCACTCCCACTCATTCTATGCCTCCTCATATAGACCTGTCCTACATATGCTCAGTTTATAGATTTCTGGCTGGCTACACTATGTGCCTGAGGAAGGGTCTTGTGTGGCCTGAAAGCTTGCTCATTCTCACCAACAGCAGCTGGTCCAATAAAAGATCTCATTCAAACCACTCTCTCTCTCTCTCTCTCTCTCTGTCACTTAGGACCAACATGGCAACCACAAAGTTATTATCTGACCCTCAAATCAGGCCAGCCTAACCTTCCTACCAGCCAGTCTGTCTGTAATACACCTAAGAGTGTTTTTAGATGAGTGCGTGCTGCTCTGGGCCCCCTCCTGCATCAGCTGTTTGTCAGGACAGCTGGGGAGAGTGCAGGATGCTCCAGTGGCCCCCTCCTGCATCAGCTGTTTTGTCAGGGCAACTGGGGAGACTTGCAGGACATTTAAAATGCAGATTAGTAAAACCTCACATATCGAAGTTTTACTAATCCAGGAGTTTCTGCGGACAACTCACAGAAGCATTTACACAAGCAGTAATTTGCATATTTAGCTGCAGTCTCACAGGTCTTCATCTTGTCCAAAAACACCCCCAGTGTGTTCTAGAAAGAATACTCATGGCAAGACATTTGATCTCAATACATAAATGGTGCTGAGGTGCAGGGGCGTAGCTACCATTGAACAAACAGGGACATTTGTCCTGGGGCCCGTACCGGCTGGGGGGGGCAATATCCAAGGTAGCTTCCCCACCCCCCTTTTTCTTTTTAAGTTGCCACCTGAGCTGGCTAGGGGCCCTTTCGGCTGCTATGTGGGCCCCTCCCTGCCCGCGTTTGCAACATTATGTCTGACACAATGTCGCAACCACAGGCATGGGGAGGGAGGGGCCCCATGCAGCAGTCTGCGTCAGGTCAGGTCACATTCACAAGTCTCACGGCTCGGCTCGCCCTCATGGTGCCGCGTCATGAAGGAAGAGTCCTCTGTACCAGTCTGGACCCGCTCCAGGAAGGGCTCAAGGAGGCCCAGCCAGAGTGGGAAGGTGCCTGGCAGCATGAGTGGACACCTTCATGCTCTGGCACTCCCCGTATTGAGCCGGCCCAGCCTGCCCTGCCCCCGGCCTCTAGGGCTGGTTGGGTGGGCTGGGGCAGCAAGCTGTGATGGACAGAATACACCATGGGACCAGCTTGCCACTGGGCCAGAAGATGGACGGGCCCAGCAGTAGACCACCAGCAGCACGCTGCAGACTCTGCAGAGAGCAAGTAAGTCCCGAGCACCAGCAGCCCAGCGCCCTAGGCCAGCCGAGCTGGGAGGCACCCCTAGGCCGGCTGGCAGCTTCACTACCAGCAGGAACAAAGAGGGAGGTGGGGTGGGGGCACGGACATTTCTTGTCCCTGGGCCCATCCCAAGCTAGCTACGCCCCTGCTGAGGAGAGGATTCCAGTCACGCAGTGCTTACTCTGCCCAGTTAGAACCAGTCCTCAGCTCCACAAAGAGAAAATCTCCCCATCTAGGTTTTTCAGCAAAAATTGGCCATTCCGTTTCTGCAATTTTTTTCGCAAAAAGGAAAATAGCTTTTCATTTCAGCTCTAAGGCCGTTTTTAGACGAGCGCGGCGGCGCCCGCGCTTGTTTCTTAAAAAAGCCGGCAGCCCGTTCCACACGTGACGCTGCCACCGAATACGCGCATGCGCAGCCGACGCGCATCCATTTCCGGGCGCGAACTGACCGGGTCAGCGATCGAGGCTGGTCATACGCGGCCGGAAATGGAAGCGCATCGCCCGCACATGCGCGTATTCGGTGGCAGCGTCACATATGGAACGGGCTGCCGGCTTTTTTGAAAACAAGCGCGGGCGCCGCCGCGCTCGTCTAAAAATGGCCTAAGAGTGTCTGCTTTGGGTATGTCAGACAACAGCAGCAGGAAAGCAGAATAGTCACTCATTATTGCAACTCTATCCTCACTGGCCTGTGTTCTACTGATATTTCCTTTTCAGAAAAGGAGAGGCTTGAGACTCTGCCAAATGTGAGATCACAGTGAGGGGTAGGCATACACCAAAACCCCAGTCCAAACAATGGAATGCTAGTTCTCCTCTGAATTTAGCTCCCTCTCTAAAAAGAGTGGGGCAGATTATTTTATTAGCAATGGCCCCTTTGTGCTGCTGACAGTGAAATCTGAATGCAAAATTCTCCCAGAGCGGGATAGGATTCTCTGCTGGGCAGAGCTGTGGTGCTGGCTGGGACTGCCCTTCTGCCAGCCCTCAGCACAGCAGTTGGGAGTGTGAGGCAGTGGGTGGCTTTAGATGGATGTGGGGGTGCTCAACCCCAGACCAAAGCTGCTTTTAGATGATCGCGCGGTGCGCTTGCAACCCCGCGAGGAGCGATTACACGTGACGCCGCCGGCAATGGCGCGCCTGATATGGCGTCGCGCATTCTTTTCAAGTCGCGAATGACCTACCTCGATCAGGCTCCCGGTCAGTTCACGGCTTGAAAAGAATGCGTGGCGCCGCATCAGGCGTGCGATTGCTGGCGGCGTCACGTGTAATCTCTCCTCGCAGGGTTTTTGAAACCCCGCGCGAGCGCACCGCGCGATCGTCTAAAAGCAGCCCAAGTCTAGGACTGCACCCCCTGCTTGCAGCCAGGCCTGGATCCATTAAAAAATTGATCCAGCACTGCCGAGGCCCATAGTCTTCATATACGGCACCCCTCTTCCTCATACCATAGAGCTATGGGTGGATTGGCTGCTGCCTGCAGCTCTATGGAGTTGTCCGCAGGGGACCGGAGCTACAGCAGCTGTCCACTGAGTAGACCGACCGCTACTCATCCTCCAGCCAGTGCCCCAAGTTTGGGTGGCCTGCTTTGCTGGTGGTGCTCCAGGATATCCTGGCGCACTGCCGGCAGGGCTGGAGCGATATAGGCAGTGCTTGCTCCATGTGTGCTCTGCCTGCACATCTGGTGGGCCCGTCTGGGGGCAAGATGGAGCAAAGGCATGGGTGTGATCCCTGTAAAAGCACCCAGCGTGGCAGAGTGGGATTCTACTGCTCCAGTCCCCCACTAGCATTGGCTCCAACACAGACCCTAAAGCAGCAGTTTAAAGTGATGCTGTGTCCAAGGGCAGTTCTCAGAATGAAGGCATTGTCAATAGGTCCGTGGAACAGAATGAAGCTCTGGAACCAGGCCCGTATCTTCTCATCAGGCAGATACGGGCTGCTTTCAGCACCTCATTCATAAGCAACAGGGCTATGGGCACTAAACAGGCCAGGGCAATGCTTGCAGGTGGTGAGAAGCAGAAAAGCATGGTATATCTAGGCTGAGAACTGGAGAGGGAGACTGAAATCACCACCATTGCTCTTTGTCAGCACCAAACAAATAACCAAGGTGATTTTGACCTTTGCACACCAGTGTCACATCAGTCAGCAGGGAGGCAATAGCCCCCATCCATGTGGTTCTGCTGCTGAGAAGCACCTGGGAGGCTTCAGTCTGAGAAGCATCAGATCACAAGGCAGAGAATGTTTCTCCAACTACAGGGCTTTGGTCAGACTGTGCCTAGCCCATTTTGGTCTCTCTGGAAAACATCACGTTACAGAGCAGGGAGGTATCCCCCTCTCTACAGCACTGGAAGGAATCCGTGCAGGAAACTGTATGTAGTTCTAGGCACCTTATTGTCAGAAGGCTAGAGATAAATTGGAGAGAGTTCAGAGATGTGCAATAAAGATGATGAAATGTTTAGATTCCGCGTGGCTGACTTACAAGGAAAGGTTAAGAAGAATGAAATATATATAACTTGGCTAACTGATGACTAAGGCAAGAGATGGTTATTGCCTAGAAATATTCAGAGTGTCAGCATTAAAGAGTGAGAAGAATTGCTTACGATGGTCTAAAGGGCCAGAACAGAAGACTGAATCATAAGAAAAAGTCCCCAACATGATGGAAGCTAAGATTGTGGAGAGTCTCTGTCAGGAAGGAGTAAAAGCTGGGTTCTGTGGAAGGCATGAAAGTCTGGTTATTCAAATGCTGCACTGAGATTAACCATGAACTTGCAAGGAGGCAGGATGGAGCAGATGATCTAACAGGTCTTTCCATCTCTGATTTCTGTTAAATGAATCCAAACAGGAGAGGAAATACATTTTTCTGAAAGACAAGAACAAAACACAAAGATGATAATTCCCACAGAGCTGTGCAATTTGCACCATGGATTGACACCTGGAGCCAAGGTGACCCATGGCACAGTGCATCACTCCCTGGAGAAGTCAGCTGGCATCCCATGACCTTGAAAAGACCGAGATAAAGTCAGCCTAGGCTCTGCTGCGCAGGAGCACATAGTCTGGAATCAGAGATGCCACTATGGGAGCCTCCAGCACAGGCAGCTGTCTGCCATGGGTTTCTTTATGTCCTCCTTGTCCGCTGGTTTCAGAAACTCCTTGTGAAGGAATGTCTAATTGAAGACGAATGAAGCCTGAATCTCATTGAGGTTGTGGGGTGAATTGATGGTCCAAGCAGGAACTAAATAACCCCATAGATCAATGCCAATGAGAGTATGTTCAATGTGGCTAATTACAGCCGCCAGAGCTGCGAAGGTGAGAGGTGGAGAGAGAGGGGAAAATTAGCATGAAGCTGCCAATGAGCAAGGAATAAAAACAACCACCCTCTATTCTAACCTCATTCAGTGACTGCAGCTAGGATCTGCCACGTAATAGCCTGGCCATGCAGCCAGCGCTGGGACAAATCATCTGGCAAATGAACTTTGTCACCCCTAGGAAAAGAGGGAAGGCAAAATGGAAAGGGAGTAAGAAAAGCATCTGGAATGCAAATGACTGGCAGCTAAGCACTAGCCGTGAACTCCTGGCCTCATCCCAAACCAATCCGGAGCACCGAACAGCCTGCCTCTGAGCTGCAAACCTCTGCTCGACACCGATAGGGAAAAGGAGCCAGCCCAACAAAATCACAAATACTGCCCAGTACTGCACATTGGAGAATCTCAGGACTCTTTACTAACGCCACTGAGACCCACATCATCCCTAGGAAGTAGGTTACTATCATTATCCCCTTTATTTACATGAGGAGCTGGGGACACTAAGAGAGGAACTAATTTGCCTAAGGTTGCATGGCAAGTAAATAGAAAAGCTGGAAATGGAACCCAGGAGCCCTGTTTATTAAGATTAATTAATACTTAAGTCATTGAAGATCCTGATGGAAGGTGATAGAAGGGGGAAATTATTAATTATGTCGATGGTCCACTGCTCCACATTGGACTGGTTGCTGCATGCAGTCTATTCTCCAGCCTCGCTTTACATTACTGACATACATGGTTTCTTATTTAGAAAACTGGATCCTCATTGGCAGTTTGTTACCTCTTTTACTCCTCCCACCACCGCCTCTGATTTGAGTTTGGCTTTTCCTTAAAACACCTGCTTGGGATGCCCAAATAAGACAGTCCAAGTGTCTGCCACTAGATCACGACCAGTGGCAAAGACACAGCGGAAATCCCAGGGCACTGACTGTCTCAATGGTCTCTTCCCCAAATGGGGCAATATTGATATTTCACTTGTGAGTTGTATCGCTTCATCTTTCTTAATCAGAGGGGAGAATAAAGCCTGTAATAAGTGAAGAGGAATCAATTACCCCAGGAGTGAGTTGTACCTTCTGCTGGCTCCTTTAAGCTCAGAGCTGGCATTTCAGAAGAGTGGCGTATACACAAAAGAACACCAGCTGGGATGCCAGATACAGTAACCCAGGGGACTGTCTCTAAATGTTACCTGCTTACAGGATGACACGGTGTTATTTCAGTTTCAATGGGATGAAAACTTTTGTGGTTTAAAAGAAAAACAGCTGGCATAGCTGGCATGTTGGGTAAGGGAACATGGAAGGCACAAGACTTATCGACAGGCTGGATGCTGGGAATGAGGCGATACGAGAGGCAATGTGGACACTTCCACAGCAGTTTCATGCAATTAATTGCAGAGTGCAGGAGCTCATCCCACATCGGTACTGGGGCAAGGAAGGGCTGCAATACAGAGAGTTTGCAAAGACCCCAAAGGAGCATCAGATCTAAACTACGGACAGAAAGAGATACTGTCTGAACTGCAAAAGAGGGCCTCTCCATTTCTGTACTGTCTTTTACAAACTAAATATGAAACCCTCTCCCCTTGGAGATCTGCCTAAGCCTGCTCACCTTTTGGAAGAGATGTAAGACTCTTGTTTGGCCAGGCGTTTGGTGGGCTGGGATATAGTTGGGTTAGGGAGAGGGTTGGTGGGTGGGGTTTTAAATGCTTTTATATGCTACATATATGCTTATGGATGGTTTATGTTTTTATATTTTTATATTTTGTGAGCCACCCTGAGACTTGGTTGAAAGGGTGGGGTAAAAACGGAATGAATGAATGAATGAATGAATAAATAAATAAATAAAATAGCATGGGCCATGTTAGCAGAAGGTTTTCAGATTATTGTCCAGATACAAATTAATTTTAAGACTAGGTTTCTATTTGGGTTCAAGAGCACTGAATCTTGAAACGTATGTTCTCACAATACTTTTGTCTCAAAATGATGCATATCCTGTGCAATCAACTGATCACAGGAAATTTCACCTGCACTTAAAGCAAAACCAGAAATTAGGCTTCAGTATAACCTAAGACTAACATTGGGTGTTTTTACACACATTTCTCCTGAATGTTTGCTGTTACATCCTGAACTTTCTGTGTGTCTAAATCACTCACCCAGATCTTAAACATCCAGATCTTTAAACTTCAGCATAAAACTTCTCCCAGAACATATGTGTATAAAAAGTTCTCCTGGTAAACTGCTTTTCTCCAGGCAGCTGTGGTCACTTGGTTTCCATGGCAGCCTGTCACATCTACAGCTGCGGCTACTTGAGGCTTCCTCAGGGCAGTGTGTGTGTGAAGAATGCATCCAGAACTTACTTGTGGACTTGTAAACACAGAAGATTGAAAAATCCAAAACTTTAAGGTGTGTGTAAAAAAGTCCAATGTCAGAGGTGGCTGGGGATCAGGGATTCGATTCAGTTCTGTAGCGTATCACTGAAATTCAAAGTAATTATGATACCAGGCTATGTAAAGAGATAAATGAGAGACAGCACAGTGCATGGACAGTGGGGTGTATGTGTGTGTGTGTCAAAAGTTCTCAATCCCAAGAGCCGCACCAAAAGCCTCATATGGCCAAGACCGATAAAACACATGCACGTGCATACACAAGCTTCTTCTGCTTTGTGATTGGCTGGAAGAGCCAGTGCTCTGTAATCTTGGGACCTGAGATTAAGGAGTAGCTGTGATTCAGCTGCTGAGACTCAGGTGCAATGAAGTAAGATATAGGATCATTAAGACAGTCTGGGGCCCAGGACCAGTCCTGGCCAAGAGCTCCACTTGAACTGCTTGAGAGGTGCATGTGGCTTCTGAGCCACAGTTTGGCCATCCTGGCATATACGGTATATAGAAGGGGAGAAAGATACTGCAGCCTTGGAGAATCTGTCAAGCTAACTCCAGGGCCACTGACCCTGACCCAGCTCTGAGAGCAGGAGCCCGCTTGCCTGTACGCAGAGCCCCGAGAACACATCTCATCTTACTGTAACACATAGCTGATCATAAAGCACAATCCCAAACCTCAGTGCAGGCAAATCCCTGGAGCAAGCTAAAGCCCTCAAAAGAAATCTATTACTGTTCATAATCCTGAGAACAAATATGGGCCCGTTCTCTTTCTCATTTAAATGAATGATAATGAAAAGCAATCAGCGGCAGGCTTGTGTTCTCAATTATGGTGCTGTGGTGGAAAGTTACTGCTCACAGAGAGTATGTGTGCGTGTGCGGGGGGGAAACGATCATATTTGTGATGGAGGAAGAGAAATAATATCAAGCTGCACTGAGCTGTAATTTATAGGAATGTAATTTGTTTCTGTGCCACAATAAGATGTATTTACTCTTCCATTGTCTCTAATGATGCTTTGTACGACAACATGTGTGCAATAAAAACAGGCACAGCCACTCAACTGCTTCCTGATTCTGCTTGCTCAAGGTTTCATTTTGCTGCCTCTTTAAAGAATGGGATTCTGCCCAAGCTCTCTGGAGACTCAGTCCTGTCTGCATGATCACTCATGCCAGACAGAAGAGCTAATTCCAGACAAAGGCCCTTTTAAAACGGGCCGCTGCTGAGGGGCAGGGGGTCCGTGGGTGCGCCACTGCAGGGGCAGCGCAGGGGCACGGGTGCAGACAGGCATACTCCCATCCCCCATGCATGTAACAACCTGCATTTGTGCCAGTTGCTCCACGTGTGGGGATGTGTAGGTTGCGGGAGTGCACACCCACACACCTCCACATTTACACGGGATGCTTCCCCACATGAACAATGGCTGTCCATGCATGGGAGCGTCTCATGTAAAAAGGGCCAAAAGCACCCCACTCCCTCTCTGCACCCAGCAAGACCTAGGTTGAAATTTCTGAGGGGTCTGTTTCAGTGGTCCAGTTAGTTTTAATATGACTGTGCTTGCTGCATGGTAGAATGGGGTAAGAATGTCACATCATCCGTTATAATTATAGCCTGACACAGGCCAAAGTATGTTGCCATCGTAGAATATCTTTTGTTTTACGTAAGATCTCAGACCTTTTTTGCATCCTGTATTATTGAGTTAACCTCTGTGGTAGATAAGAACTAGTATACTGAACTGGCTAGCCTGTAAGCTAACCCCACTGCTTTCTGTGGGAGGCAATCAGAACTTCTCAACTGTATGTCATAGGCCTTATACTGCTAAAATATATGGGCGATGTTCCACAAGCTGCAGCCCCTTTCTCTTGAGCTAAAGAAACAATAGGATCTGTGTTACATCCTTGCTCTTGCCAAGACATTCCAAGTGGCTGTTTTCTACAATGCAAACAATAAGGAGAATATTCCTTGCACAGCATATGGAGGGAGATTTCTGGCCTGGTGCAAACAACTTTGCTGGCTGTTGTCATGGATTAAAAAACAAACGGGGAGAAGTTCTGATGTAAGACAGCAGAGGACAACATGGAAAGAAGTAATTCCTTCAAACAGTACACACAAGCATAACCCTCAGAGTAGGAAACCTCCCTCCCCACTTTAACCCCCCTGCTCACAGGGAAGGCTAATATTAGTTAGGAGGTACTTATCTCAAAGGAAGTATGAGAACCAGCCCTGAGGACAAGGTCCTGTGTTTGGTGCAGGCCTGGGCACCATCTTTTTGAGTGGCTTCTCACCTCTAGTCTTGCTTAAATCACCTGCTTTATATGACATGTGAGAGTTGGGGTTATCCTGCTTCCCCAGTTCATCTGGCCTACTTGTCAAGACATTTGGAAGGTTAGATGTTGCCTGATATTTTCTCTCAGCTAGACACTTATTTATTTTGAGCCCAGCAATGTAGAAAATAAATAGGAGCTTGAACCTAGCAAGTCTTTCAACACCTGTGTTCCACTGAACAATTCCCTCCCCTGTGGAGAAGGGCTGGGAGAGCATGGGTTACAGCATGGTGTCTCAGCCTGTGCATGAACCATTCTCATTCCTATCTACTGGCTTGTTACACAGGAATTCCTTCCAGTCAGGAGAATTAAGGTCAAAAGGACTTTAGGAAAGCCATCACCCCCAAGATCTGCAAAAGGTCTCAGATTTGCCCAACAATCTTCATGTCACATCAATTTGGAGGGATCTTCCTGACTTACTGCAGGAGCTGGCTGCTAAAGGGAAAGGCAAAACCCTTGTTGGCTTCAATAAAGTCAGGATTTCACCCATTCCTATTGTTGTTTAACCACTGATAGCATGTTTTAAAGCCCCATTCAAGACACAAAGACGACCCCTTGTTTACCAAAGGAGCTCACAATCAGCCTACATCATCTGTAAAACAGTAATTGAGCACTGCTCATATTGTTCTTTAAACAAGGCTTATCGATATCACATATAATATTTTACAGCATCTGTCTGCAAATTCCCAGTCCACTTGGTATCTATCATCCTTTTAGGTGTGCCATAATGAGGAAAGGGGAGACACTTCCATTCTAAGTACTTGTTACCCACACAATACAGTAATTGCTCCTTTGGTCTAAATGACTCCAGCTTGTTTTCAACCCACAAGGGAACTTGTTTGCCAAGAATCTAGGTTGCTGTGATAAAAAGTCATGTTTTTAAAAGTATGGGGATTTTTCAGATGCTTTTCATTAGCCTGGAATTATGTGGAAGGAGTTTGTTGAAACACAAGGACCTGGAACTGAAGCCGCTTTCCCACGATATGTTCCACGCACAGTTTGCCTCCGGGAAAGAATCCGGCAGGCAAATCATACACAGGGTTTGAAACGTGGGGGCACCCCCTGCGCATTTTTGCTGACAATCCCACGGAGGATTGCAGAGCTGGATTTCTCTACTCTGCAAATCCTCCGCAGGATCGCCGGCAAAAATGTGCAAGGGGGCGCCCCACTTTTAAATGCCGTGTATGCTTTGCCTTCCGGATTCTTTCCCGGAAGCAAAATTGTGCACAGAACATATTGTGGGAAAGCACCCAGAGGCAAAGGCTGCTCAAGACCATTAAGGACCTGCAAAGAAGCCTACAGGGAGAGATACTGAAGAAAAAGCAGACAAAGATGTTAGGAAATGGAGTTTGATTGGACTCTTGATTAAATTAACCCAGAGGGGGGTCTTACAAACACATTTCCTTGTCTCTGTGGCCAAGGGACAGAGTCACCAGGGGGCAACTATATGCATGCTCCTGGAATAAAGGGTTTTGCTCTGGGGACAGCAGCTACCATTGGGCAGTTCAGTACCGCTACACAATGGGTGCTGTTACATGGATGGCATCCACGGCTCTCATCTGTCTCACACCCTGGGTGGCCCGTCTACGTAAACGCAAGCCACCAGAAGTGCAGGCGGAGCCGAGCAGGCGCTGCCTGATGTGCTCCAGTCCTACCAGAGGTGCAAGTCTGGGACATCCCAGAGCACCGCCAGTGGTGTGGGCTGTTCAAGCCTGTGGCATCGGCTAGAGGCAGAACAGTGGTCCATCCACTTGGTGGATGGCTGCTGCAGCTCTGCTCCTGGATGGAGGTTGTCCCGGACAATGCCATAGAGCAGTGGGCAGCAGCCTAGAGTGGTGGCTGATCCGCCTGAAGCTCTATGGTGTGGGGAGAGGAGCACCGCGCAGGCAGACTGTAGGCCACGGCAGCTGCTAGGTCCTTTTAACTACCCCAATATCTTTTGGAAGACAAACTCTGCTAAGTGAGGAATGCTCAGTAAATTCTTGCCTTGTCTTGCTGACAACTTCATCTTTCACAAGGTGGAAGAAGGAATGAAGAAGTTGGCTATCCTAGACTTGATCCTAACCCACAAGGAGGACTTTTGATTGATGAGGTGAAAGAACTTTGCAGGGAAGTGATCATGAAATGTTGGAATTCATAATCTTAAGAAAAAGGCAAAAGTGAGCATAGTCAAACATGTACCTTGGACTTTAGGAAAGCTGATTTTAATAAAACTCAGATAAAAGCTAGATAGGATCCCATGGCTAGATAAACTAAACAAAAAAGGAGTCCAAGACAAGTGGGAGTTTCTGAAAAATGAGATACTGAAGGCACAATCACAAACAATCCAATAAGAAAGAAAAATGGGAGACATCTCAAGAAACCAATGTAGCTGCACAAAGAGCTTTTTGATGAGCTGAGAATTAAAAAGGACATGTATCAGAAATGGGAAGATGGGACAAGTCACTAAAGACGTATACAGACAAGTAGTCCAGACTTGTAGGGATGGTGTCAGCAGGCCTGGATTTAGGGGCAGGCCCCCTAGGTCCGGACCTTGGGTGGTGTTTTCGGGGGTGGGGGGAGGGAGCAATCCCAGCACTGCCCCATCCCGCTCTGTTTGTTTTTTGTTTTCTTTTCTCCCTGCATGGCTAGAGGCTGCTGCCCGCAGCCGAAGCCTGCTAACTGGGTCCCCATTCCTCACTTGCCTCTGCCGTCTGCCTGCTACTAGTGCTGCAGCAGGAGACACCGATAGGACTGTGACATAAAGCTGTTTGTTTACAAACAACTCCTTGTTTACAAACAGCTGTTTGTTTACAAACAACACATGTAAGTGATCAGAAGGTTGTTGCCTTGTAAAGAAGGTTCTTTGAGATGGCTCCCAACATTCTCACAACTGGGTTGTGCATGGCATGCTCACCATATTAAAATAATAGACTACGTGATGGTCTCGAGCTCCTCTAGTATAAAAAGCACTCTTCCCCCTCAGAATGACATTTCCTTCCACCCCTTTCTAGGAATATAAGAAAAAAATCCCATGCGGAACTGGAAGGGTGGATGTTGTAAGACTGTTGGAGTCTTCTCCAATAACCTGGTTTACAAGGCAGCAACCTTCTGTTCTTCGAGTGGCTCCTCACAGGGCCTTTTTATATGGCTCCGCCAAGTGGACAGGTCTGTGGGCAAGGTGTGCACACAGTCACACACACATCCCCACTCACCGCCCACTCATTTGTACCCATGGAGCAACCGCTGTTTTTCCTGGTTGCTCTGTGCATGGGGATGAGTGGGAGGTGAGTGGGGATACGTGTTAGGCAGGCATGTGCACACACCCCTACTCACTGCGGGCGCAGGCGCCACGTTGTTCACGAGGGACTCCCCACCCATAAACATGCAGCGTGGGGGCGGAGCTCGGCTTGGGGGCAACAGCCTGAGAAGGGCCTAGGGGCGCAAAATTCCTAAATCCAGCCCTGGGTGTCAGGAAGGAAAAAGTAAAGAATGAGCTGAGGCTAGTGAGGGATGCGAAGAACAAGGAAAAGGTTCTTTTCAGGTATGTTAGCAGTAAGAGGAAGAAAAAGGAAGTGGTAGGTCTGCTGCTCAGTGAGGATGGTGAAATGTTAACAGGTGACCAAGAGAAGGTTGAATTATTCAGTTCCTATTTTGCCTCTGTCTTCTCCCAAAAGGGAAACTGTGTCCAACCTGGCAAAAGTAGCATGAATGATGAGGAGAAAGGATTGCAGTTCAGGGGACAGATAAGTTAGATAGATAGTTTATTATGCGTAGCCATAGGCCATAGCAATAAACAAATAAAAACAAAATACAGTGCAATACAAACAAGTAGTCCAAAACCTAGGTCTTTGGTCTTCCCAAGAGTCAACCCGAGACCTGTGCTGATTCCCATTAACCCAGATATTATAAGTTCAGCATAATCAATCAGAATTTTCAGAATTCCTATACAACTAAACTCAAACTCAGCCTCAGCCTAGGCAGAGTTGGCTATTACGAAAAGAGCCCCCTAGTTCAGGCAACAGTTGAGTGGACAGTGGGGGCAAAGGGAGATAAGCCAGAAAGGACTTCCTATAATGGATGGCTTGCAACAAAAAGGCCGCAGTATTCTTAATAACCTCACAGTGAGAGCTGTCAAGGATTAGTGCCAGCAAGACATGGTCTGATCTACCTGGGTGAGCCTTTAAGATAGGCCCTAAGTATTTTAAGCATATGTTGTCATACAAATGACAATGCAGGATGATGTGGGCTACCGATTCTACTTCGACATTATCGAACGGGCATAAACGGTCAGAATAAAGTGTGCCGTCTAGCCGTCCCTCATAGAAACGTGACGGGAAAGCATTAAATCTTGCACAACAGAGCAAATGCTTTGCCCTATCTGAGATGAGTGCGGTTAGATATTCTGCCACCTGCCCCATCTCAGGGATCCATTCCTGATAGTCTCTAAAATGCGGGCACAAACCCACCCACCCCAACTTCCAGTTGCCGACTCATGTCCCTCGAATGGGTGAGGATCTCTCCTCTGAGGGAATCTGGATGTTTATGGAGAAGATATTCAGGAGAGCACCCCAACCGTCTGAGTTGCAACTCCACTGCCTCGGACCATTTGCTGCTGAAGGTGTCCTTCCCTAAATCCCTCAGAAGTAGGGATCCCTGGCTGGAATGGATTTGGGTCCAAAATTTCAGGGCAGCCTCATTGGCAACCTGCGACCAGGGTTTCTGGCCAAGTTCCAAGTGTATTGCAGCCAAGGGAGTACCCGGGGGTACACCTACCAGCCTCTGCAGGAACTTAGATTGGACCCCATTAACCATATTGGAATAAAAGGGAGCCCACAGTTCCGCCCCACAAAGGAGTTTGGCCTGGATCTTAGAGGTGAACACCTGCAGGGCTGGGAGAACTGCTGATCTGCCTTGTCTGAAAAACAGACCATTGATTGCTTGGGCAGGAGCTTGGACTGCTCTTAGTGCCTTGCTGACGTGCTCACGCCAAGTACCAGCCCTGTGAAAGAGCACACCCAGGTACCGAAAAGTGTGGACCTGCTGAATGGCAAAACCCTCAACCGCCCAGGACAAGATCTTTGATTTAGGGGAAAAAACCATGATCTTTGATTTATCAAAATTGATGGTAAGTGAATTATCATGGCAGAAATCAGCAAATGCTCTTAGCTGTTGAACAAGCCCCACTCTAGTCTGAGAGAGCAGGGCAATGTCGTCAGCATAAGAAAGGCAGCCAGCAGGTCGTCCAGCAAGCTTAGGGGGAAAAAAGTAGGCCTCTGCCATAAGCGGAATGGCCTCGTTTATATAATAGTTAAAGAGAGCAGGGCCAAGGACACATCCTTGCCTAACCCCAATGGTGGTGGCCACCGAAGGTGCGAGATGTCCCAATGAATCCACTTGAACAGCGACAGAAGAGTGCGCATAAAGCGAGATAATTAAAGCCAATAGACGCTTGTCTATTGATGAAGCCTGTAGTTTACCCCACAGGGCAGCTCGATTGACAGAGTCAAACGCCGCCCTGAGGTCCAGGAACGCCACATAAAATGTCCCATTGCGTACCCTATATTTAGCTGCCAGATGGTAAAGGATAAAGCATTGTTCAGTTGTGGAATGGCCAAATTGAAACCCTGCCTGCTCTGGTGCTATCGCCTTTGTCTGGGTCATCCAATCCGTGAGTTTCCCCAATAAGTATTTGGCGTAAACCTTGGAAATCATGGACAGCAGACTAATGGTCTGGTAATTTGATGGATCCGTTTTGTATATAGGAATGATGACAGCCTTATCCCAGTGACTTGGGGCTACCCCACTGTTGTTTATAGCTGTAAAAACAGCAGCTAAAATAGGGAGCCACCAAGCCTTATGGGACTTAAGAAATTCCACCCGGATCAGGTCTGTGCCCAGGGAGCGATTATTGCTAAAGGAGTCAACCACCAACCCCACTTCCTCCTCCTTAACTGGAGGCCATAGGGGAAGTTCTCCTAAATTTTGACTTGGTGGAGACTGGGTCTGTCCACCCACACTGCCAGTATCACTGGGTGTCTTCAGACGTTACGAGATCACGGTGAACCACGGTGAATACCCACCTGTGGTCACCGTGTCCCGAACGTCTGTTTGGAGGCCGCCAGATGTTCGCCACGGTGAATCCCCACATGGGGTCTGTTTGAACCACGCTTCCCGGGCTAGCCGGGGGAATGTCCCGGGAAGCGTGGTCAAACGGACCCCAGGCAGGGACCAACGAAAAGTCACGTCTGGCCGCGCGCCACGGCCCGGGATCCCCAGCGGGATCCCGGGCCACGTCGCTTCCGGCCTGACGTGGTGGCCGCAATGGCCCCGTCGCCCACCCGTCTCCTTGGAGGGCGGGTGGCAGGGTGCGTGGAGGGGGCGGGGCCGTGTGGCCGCACGTTGCGCCGCGTGGCCCCGCCCCCTCCCAGTTTCCCCGCCGGGATCCCCCCAGCACGTCTGTTATGGCGTGACGGGGTGACCCCGGCGGGGAATGAAGCCGGTGGTTTCGGTACGGGGCCAAGCCCCGTAACATCTGAAATCACCCACTGTTGTTATAAAGTTTCTTATAATGTTCCGTCCAGAGCGGTGGGTCTATGGCTGGCCGAGGATTGAATTTGCGAGCCCCCCCAGTGGCCCCATTTACCACCTGCCAGAATCTTCTGGGATCTCGCCGATTGGCTGCCTGAAGTAAATTTGCCCACAGGATGTCCCCAAAGCCCCTTTTCTTTCCATTTATTAACTTCCTTTATTCAAGCCTGTAGGCAGCATACTCGGGGGGCAATCTTAGAGCCCCACTCTCCCTATAGGCATGATACATCACCTTCAAGGCGCGTCTGGACTCTCGGCATTCTCTGTCAAACCATGGCTGCCCAAACTTAGCCACTGATGGCTGTATTCCCTGCCCCATACCCTGGATAAAGGTGGAAAGCCCAGCAGATAGCTGAGTATACAGCTCTACCACCTTAATATCATTTGATGAAGCAAGCAATTCTCCCCGAAGGGAGCCAGTACGCGGCTCAGCCATATATCCCTCCAAGGCTAGAGATGTCTCCTCATCCCATCGTGGAGCCCGGAAGACTTCCAAATAGTCCAGGCTCAACTCTGATTCATCCTCGTGGGGGGTCCTATAATCCGGGGCAAGGGTATAGAGGGAAAGATTTAGAACTAGGGGGAAGATGATCTCCTGTCAGTGGCGGGCCTACCTGAAAATGGGTGACAAGGGGGAGCACCCTGGCTGAAACCAGGATGTAGTTCACCACACTGTGGCCTTGAGAGCCCACAAAAGTGTACTCCCCTACTTGGTCACCGAACCCAGAGCCATTTAGAGCAAAAAGCTCCTGGGCAATGAGTAAATTGGCCAGCCGGATGCCAGATGAATTAATTGAGTTATCTTTAGATTTTCTCTGGGCAATCCACTCTACCTGACCAACCAGACGGCCAGATGATAACTCTGCTTCAGTTTCAGTTCTGCAGAGGGGGTTTGGAGAGGATTGTCCTGGTCGGGTGGTCGGGGACTGAGAAAAATACAAGGAACAGGGGAGGGGGAAGTAGTAGGGGGAAAAGAGGGAAGAACTAAGGGGGGCCCGACGGATGGACCTTGGCTAACAAAGGGGAAAGAACACGTTGAATATACACTTTAGCAATATACACCCCCCCAGGCCACCAAAGGCCCAGCATGGGACAACAATTCGTCTGCCACAACCGCAGATGCAAACCGAATCAAAATACGATGTAAATCTGGGAATGAAGGTAAGGGAGTATAACGGTCTATAAGTCTTGGGGCAATTGAGTGGCCTAAAATATGGGCTAAATGTAGAATATCAGACTTCGATGACCAATCTCGTAAGAAGCCGGAGGGCAGGGGGGGTAACACAAAAACTCAACGCACAGGGGTCTAATTGCAGCAATCCCTGATTGTTTCCACTCGTGGGCCTACTGTCTAAACCCCCCAAATTGGGCAACCAAGGTGGAATTGGCCCCAAGGAGGCTTGGGTTCCAACTGAAACCAGTCAATCTTACATAATTTGACTAAATCAGCAACAATCCCCAATTGCAGCCTATGAAGGTCCAATTGCATGTTAATTTGCTCCAACTGGGCATAAAGCTTAGATATTAAAGTGCCGATAGCAAGGCACTGGTTACCCACAGCCTCCACCATGGAGGTATCGGAGCAATCAGGGAAGACAGATGGCAAACCCACTGTGGGGAGAGATGGCGGGGTGCCTCCTTCCCTGAGAAGGGGAGGGGCAGAAGTCAAAATGTCAGGCTCTAAGTTAGAAATAGAGCCAAACTGGGCAGCTATGTTGGATACCAAAAGACTGCCACTCCGACAAGGGGAAGCATCCTGCCCAATCATAGCCCCCACCACCACCACTGAGTCTTCCACTAAAGTTGCTGCAGGGGGCATTGGTGGCTGGTCGTCGGATGTTGAAACAGTAGGTGCTGCCAGCGACGGTGAAAGGAAGTCCTTAAGGGCTGGTTGCCAGCTTTTAGTCTGGGAGCGAGTTTTCACACCCTGCTTTCACCACCCCTTCACCATAGCCATTAATCCAAGGAAACCGTTAGACGTAAAAAGAAGAAACAAACAAAGGACTGCTGGCCCGAGCCCGGCCTGTGCCTAAGGCTGCGCACAAGGGCGCGCCCTTGTGCACGACGCCCTTAGGCGCGACGCACACCGGCGCGTGCCTACAGCGCCGCCGCAGGCTCCAAGGAGCCTTTGTAGGTGCTTCCGGGTGGAGGTGGAGATGCTGGCACCGCAGCTGTGAGGGAAGCCCCAATTAGCTGCCTGGTAACGGGAGATCAAGGTGCGCTGAAGAGGGGAGGGGGGGGGCTCGTCAAAGATGTCCCACAGTCCGAGCGGTGGCCGAAGCTGCCCTTACCCCCACAGCCCTAGCCCGTCTCTGGTCACACTGCCGCAGGCTCCAAGGAACCTTTGTAGGTTGCTTCCGGGTGGAGGTGGAGACGCCAGCACCGCAGCTGTGAGGGAAGCCCCAATTAACTGCCTGGTAACGGGAGATCAAGGTGCGCTGAAGAGGGGAGGGGTGGGGCTCGCTGAAGATGTTGCCCCCAACCTGCAGAGGCAGAGGATTTGGACTGACAGACCAATGCTAAGTGTGGGGGCATGGAGCCTAAGTTGGAATCAAGCACAATATGCGAGATCGTACAATGTCTTTACCGCTTACATGGCTCGCGAGTTAAGGCAGGAGCCTTAACTTACAATTTCCATGTTTTTTTATACCATGAGTGAATTTGCAAGCGCCTTAACAATTATTGTAAACTGGAGTTTTTTTATTATGGAATTTTCTAGCTTTTTTTTTTTGTTTTTTTTGAGGATCTGCCATACAAAAAGATTTTGCAATACAGAAAATTCCTCCGGCTGGCGCATTAAGGCAATTGAGCAGCATAACAGTAAAATGTCTGACTTTCAATGGCTCACCATGTACTGAAATGTGACTGCCCCTGGGATGTAGGAAGCAACAAACAGGGGTGCTCAACTTGATTTGAGCACCCCTAAGGGGGATTCAGTAGGAATCCTTCAGTCAATTTAGCGGAAATCGACTGAAGAACTCCATCAAGTTTTGCATCAGCTGCTTGCACTCTGATCATCAGACCTCATGGAATAGGGTTGTGAATAAGAACACATGAGGGTGATGAATCTATATAAGTCCATGGAGGAGCACCAGGACTTGTTAGCTCAAAGAGATATGCATTGACTGCTGTTATTTATGAATCTATCTTCATACATCCATATAGTCGAATTCCACACAGGTATGATGATCAATGGGAGAAAGTAAGAAGGAGGGAATTCAAGTGCATCTTCATTGTTGTATGTGATTTGGGGGTGTTGGGTTACTTCAGTATACCTTGTCCCAGGGGGGATTCCTTTGTTTAGTTTTAAAGAGGATTTGAGTCTATTTCAATTGTGACTCATGTATAAAGATAATTGTCATTTATTCATGCAGCTATCATTACTGCATAGCTCATGTGCAAAAGCAGGGGCTTTAAGGAAGAATGGGGGGGGGTTCATTAAGGAATGGATTCATCCATATGAATGGGCTTTGTGATTCTTAATATTATTTATTATTTTTTAATTTTCATAAATACAGAGTGGATTGGAATAGATATAATTTTAATTAGGTTTGTTGTGCACATTTTGATGTATTTTATATATTTTTTCTTCTTTCATTTTTTGAATGGACATTTATGTATATATTCTTGATATCTTCCAGGTGGCATTCCTTTTGGCAATTGGTGCCACAGTATATTTTTATTTGCC
Organism: Sphenodon punctatus; assembly: GCA_003113815.1. Lineage (NCBI taxonomy): Eukaryota > Metazoa > Chordata > Lepidosauria > Sphenodontia > Sphenodontidae > Sphenodon > Sphenodon punctatus. The sequence goes on along the minus strand of QEPC01013006.1, from coordinate 2,712,367 downwards.
CATTGAGAAAGGAGCTGTGCCCCAAAACGCATCTGGGTTGTATAGATGCAGTTGTGTTTTATGTGTTCTTTTTTATACAATACATGCTTATAGGCACATGGGGGCCAATCTGAGTATCAACCTTTTCCAATAAATTGTTAATCTTCCTTCCCCTCCTTTCTTCTCTTTTGTGACTGCATGTTGCCCATCCCCTAATTTGCATAAAACTGGTCTCTAATGTGCATAGTCCCTCCTAATTTGCATAGTCCCTCCTAACGTGTGTGAATGTAAAACCAAGCACCCTAAACCACATGGAAGGGAAAGCTTCCTCCCCCACTCCCCAAACATAAAAATGCAGACTGCACAGGGGTAAACCAACTGGTACAGCAAAGCTGGCACCATACTCACCAAAACCTCCCCAAACACAAAAATGCATGGCAAGACAGAGCTGGCAGCCCCCTTCCTAAACATAAAAATGCAGAGTGCGTCAGGGCAAACCAAGCAGAGCACCCCAAACCCTCCCCCACACCCCTCCCCAACCACACACTCCCCCTTACTCACTCTCCCAACCACACAGACACATTCCCAACTCCCACCCCCTCACTCCGACACCCCCAACCAGACAGACACACACTCTCTCCCCATCAGACACATTCCTCGTAGCCCCCCCACTAAGATTCCCCTAATCAGACACATACACGTCTCACTCACTCCCCCAACCAGACACCGCCCACTCCCCCTTCAAGCCCCCACTCCCCCTCAAATACCCCCATCAGACACATACACACTCACCTCTCTCTCACACACACTCATTCATTCTCTCTCATACACTTTCATTCTCTCACACATGCTCTCTCTCTCTCTCTCTCTCTCTCTCTCTCTCTCTCCCACTCCCCCTCAAATACCCCCATCAGACACATACACACTCACCTCTCTCTCACACACACTCATTCATTCTCTCTCATACACTTTCATTCTCTCACACATGCTCTCTCTCTCTCTCTCTCTCTCTC
>QEPC01013006.1:2679247-2708825 GCA_003113815.1 Sphenodon punctatus | reverse complement strand
CTATCTCTCTCTCTCTCTCTCTCTCTCTCTCTCTCTCTCTCTCTCTCACACACACACACACACACACCCCTTAACTATTCAGGCAATACTGTGCCTGGATAATACCATTAGATGAATTTACAGCTGGCTAAAGAACCGTATTCAAAGAGGGCTCATCAATGACTCCTCATCAATCTGGAGAGAGGTGTTGAGTGGGGTGCTGCAGGGCTTCGTCTAGGGATGAAACTCGTCTAGCCGGTTCTCAACGAGAATGGGAAGTGTCCCGTTTCGCCTCGAGATGAGGCAAAATGAGAAATATCACCTTCTTGCCGAGAACTGGTGAGACTTTGAGGGGCGGGGGAGGGAGGGGGCAAGCAGGAAAGGATTGAAGATTTTCTTACCTCCCTTCAGAGTCCATGACGGGTCCCCTCCTACCCCCACACTGCACCATTCTGCACCGCTGTGTGTGTGTGTGTATGTGGGGTCCCAACGCTCCTCACCATGCTGCTGGGCTTTCTGGCTCTGGAGTTCAAAAAGAAGAAAGAGGGGGGCAAGCTGGAGCATACACAGAGCAATGCTCCAGCTCTGGGCGCCCTTTTCAAAGATGGTGACAGCAGAGTCAGACAGCTGTTCTGTACGTGCTCAGCCCTGCAGACGCCATCTTTGAAAAGGGTGCCTGCAGGGCTGAGCATGTGCAGAACAACTGCTTGACCCTGCCAGCGCCATCTTTGAAAAGGGTGCCCACTGTCTGGAGCATTGCTCTGTGCATGCTCAAGTTTTTTCTTCTTTTTCTTTTTGAACTCCAGCGCCGGGAAGCTCAGCAGAGCAGCAGGACACACCCCCTGCAGTGGTGCGGTGCGACGCGACAGGGGGTCAGGAGGGGACCCCCCCCATGGACTCCAGAGGGAGGTAAGTAAATCTTCAATCCTTTCTTGCTTGCCTCCTTCCTCCCCTGCAGGTGCTTGCCTTGCCTCCCCGCCCCCCCCCCCGCCCATTCCCCCTGCAATAATTCACGAGATTTCCGATAGGGGGGCAAGAGTACCTGAGCTCTCACCCCCTTGTCTCAAATCTCATGAATTATCATGGGATTTTTAAAGGGGGTTAGTTTCAGCCCTAGCTCTGTCCTTGGCCCGAAACTTGAACATCTTTATTAATGACTTGGATGAGGGAGTATAGGGAATGCTTATTAAATTTTCAGATGATACAAAACTGGGAGGGGCAGCTGACTTAGAAGATAGAAATAAAATTCAAAGTGATCTTGATAAGTTGAAAACTGGGCTGAAACTAACAAAATGAAGTTCAACAGAAATAAATGTTAAGTTCTGCGTTTAGGTAATAAAAAACAAATGTACAAATACAGGATGGGGGATACCTGACTTGACAGCAATACATGTGAAAATAATCTAGGGATTATAGCTGATCACAAACTGAACTTGAGTCAGCAGCGTGATGCAGCTGCAAAAAAGGCTAATGCAGTTTTAGGCTGCATTAACAGAAGCATCGTTTCCAAGTCATGAGAAGTAATAGTTCCACGCTATCCTGTGTTGCTTAGACCTAATCTGGAGTACTGTGTCCAGATCCGGGCACTGCATTTTAAGGAGGGTATCGACAAATTGGAATGAGTTCAGACAAGGGCGACAAAGACGGTCAGGGGTCTGGAAACCCAGAGAAGAGAAGACTAAGGGGAGACATGATAGCAATCTTCCACTACCTGAAGCGCTGTCACAGAGAGGATGGCAAAGACTTGTTCTCTTTTGCCACGAAGGCAAGACTAGAAATAATGGGCTCAAATTACAAGAAAGCAGATTTCAGTTAAACATTAGGAAGAATGCCCATCGCCCTCCTGCCCTCCTCGGTACGGGGAGCTGCTCGCGGGCGGCACCTGTTGTCTCTCCCCCGCCTCTCACGAGGAGAAGGACACGTGTAGGGCGGAGGGGCACACGGCACAACACCCGGCGACGCGAAGCGAGCTCTCGTGAGAGCGGGAAGCTCGCGGCGCCATTTTGACCCAGGCCCGGATCCTGCCCTTTCCTTGTCTGGGCAGCACAGAAGAAGCAGTGTGCTCTCCAGGCTCGTGCGGTGAAGTCAGAGGCAGCGGTGGTTGGGAGGGGGCCCCCCGGTACAAAAGTCATTCAGTGTGGCGGTGCTACCAGTGCGGCTCCCCAGAGCCGTGGAAACTCGTCCGGATCGTCCCCCCTTTTCCTCCTACCACGGGAGCGTCGAGCCCTGCAACAAGCGGGAGCACCGAGCAGGCAAGAGCAGCGCCCCCCCCCCTTTTCATTTTTGCTGAGTGGTGCGGCGGCAGTGCTGCAGCCTACTAGCAAAGGGGCACCGGGCTTGGGGCTGCCTGTTTCCCATCCCCACTCCCCACACATTATAGCGTGGAGAGCTAGAAGGTGGGCGGGCACGGCAGGGGCCTGGCCTGTCTCCCCCCTCCTCATTAACGCGAGCAGCTGAGGCCCCCAGCAGCGGGTGAGAACCTGTGAGGGTGGGCTGCATTTGGGGGGTGGGCTTAATTTCCCCTCTTCCCCTTTCCCACTCAGCATGGGTGACAGAGGGCCAGCCGGTAGCGCACGTGATACCCCCCAGTGTGGGGGGTGGCGGGTGGTCTTTCCCCCCCTCCCATGTAAGACCCGGTGGCAGGGGGTGGGCATGGGGGTAAAGGGGAGCAGAAGGCGCCGAGAAGATTAAATAAAAATCCTACCCATTTGGTTAACCCAGTTCCCCCCAACCCGTTCACGTGGCGGGTTCCCCAGTTTCCTGTGAAGGAGGGCATTTGAGGAGGGGGAGGTTGTGGCATGAGGGGGAGTGGCACCAAGGTGCACTCTGTTAACCCACCTCCTTTGCTGGGGCCGTTGGCTCAAGCGAACTATTACAAAAATGGCGAAAGGAAACGGGGGCAAGAAAGGAAAGGGCCCAGCTAAGAAGGCCCATGGGGTGTTCGATATCTTGTTCGGCCTCGAGCATTTCAGCTCCCTGCTTGAATGGCTGGCGCGCCAAAGGACACGGTCTCGTTATATCATTCACTACATCGATGACTTCCTGTTTTTAGGGAGGGCGGGATCGAGTGAATGTGAGAGAGCCTTGCAGTTTTCAAGAACTGGCTGTGGAGCTAGGTGTCCCCCTGGCCCCAGAAAAGACAGTTGGCCCAGCAACTGTCCTGACATTTTGGGGAATTGAGCTAGACACCAACGAGCAGGTGTCACGCCTGCCGCTGGATAGGTTAACAGCGCTAGTGAGGGACATTGATGGCCTCTTGGAATGGCCCAAAGCAACAGTGAGGCAGCTGCAGGCGTTATTGGGTAGTCTCAATTTCGTTTGCAGGGTAGTGGCGCCAGGTCGGGCATTTTTGTCACGGCTTTACGAGAGGGTTGGTAGCAATCAACCGGGGTATTGCCACATCAGAATCACTGCAGAGATAAGGGAGGATTTGAAGACCTGGCGCCATTTCCTCCACAGCTTCAATGGCGTTAGCATGTGGAGATGGAGGTGGGTATTAGAGACTGAGCTGCAGGTTCAATCGGATTTGACTAGATCTCTGGGCTTTGGGTTATACTGGGCTGGCCGATGGTGCCCGGCACCGTGGCCGGCGCAATGGGCATGGGAAGGGGTAACTAAGGACCTCACCTTCCTCGAGCTTTTCCCCATCGTGTTGGCTGTTCACCTGTGGGAGAGGGAGTTCGCAAACAAAACAATCCTGTTTTGGTGCAACAACCTTGCGGTGGTCCGGTGATGGGGCTGGTGAGAGCGTTCGTCCGGCAGTGCCTTGGCAGGAATATTTTATTCACAGCCAGGCATGTTCCGGGTGTTAACAATGGGATAGCCGATGCACTCTCTCGCCAGCAGATGGAGCGATTCAGGCAGTTGGCGCCGGAGGCCAGAAAGGAACCGGAGGAACTCCCCCAGAGGATCTGGAGCATTGGACGGTAGAGATGTTCCAGGCAGTGCAGGGGTCATTGGCGCCTCGCACGAGAGCGGTCTATTCACAAGCTTTGGCAGAATTGCAAAACTTTCGTGAAGAAAGAGGATGGGGGACCCAATTCCTGATAACACAGGGCCAGTTGATCCAATTTGCCATCAGTTTGAAGAAAAAGGGGTTAGCGCCCCGGACAATTTCAGGGAAGGTGGCTGCATTGGCCTTTTATAATAGGCTGGCGGGTTTTCCATCTTATAGTGGGGATTTTTTAGTTAGGAAAATGTTAGAAGGGTGGCACAGGGACTCCACAAGGGTAGGTGACACCAGGCGGCCCATTACACCAGTAATTTTAACGGATGTGTGCCGGCAGCTACCAAATGTGTGTTTTTCAAATTTCGAAGCAGTGTTGTTTGAAAGCCTGTTTAAGGTAGCATTTTTCGGTGCTTTTCGAGTCAGCGAGATTATGGTGGTATAGTGGGCATACACGATGTTCAATTGGGCACCGAAGGCCTCCCAATATTACTTAAGGGGTCAAAAAATGGATCAGCGGCAACAAGGGCAGGTAGTTTGGTTGTCAAGAATGACTGAAAATCATTTGTGCCCAGTGAAGGCTCTCGAAGCCTATTTGGAGTTGTGTCCCCCTGGGCCAGGCCAGCTGTTTGTGCACAAGAATGGGGTATGGGTAACCAGGTACCAATTCTCGGCTGTACTCCGTAGGACACTCAAGAAATTGAATTTACCACCACACCTATTTGGTTCTCATTCATGTAGAATTGGGGCCGTGAGTTGTGTGGCAGTGGCGGGTCTAATCGAGCAGCAGATAAAAGCGATTGGCCGGTGGAGGTCCGGTGCATTCCGCTCTTACGTGCGCAGCGTCCAGCTCTAAATGGTGGATAGCAGAGTAATAAAAGTGGGGGGGCATTCCTCCGGGTGGGGGGGAGGTTAACCGTTGTTTGTCTCCCATATGAACTGAACTGCTGACACGGCAGAAGAGAGTCATGGGCCACAGTATGGTTTACTGGGCCAGGAAATGAGCGGGATGCTCGTACTAGGGAACCCAGCTTGGCCTGGGACACTTGGCCGACGTGTCGTGGAAAGGACGAAGCGGGATGAGATGGGCTCAGTTCCTGCTGGTGGTCCACGCATTGTCGAAGGAAGCGCATCCAGACGTGATGGTGATTCATTTGGGGGAGAACAACCTACCGGTGGAAACAGGTTTGCACCTGGTCACCAGCATTAAAAGGGACCTGATGGAGGCAAGTAGGGTTCTCCCAAATACAACGTTTGTGTGGTCTGAGATGCTGGAGCGGATTAGATGGAGAGATGCCGTGCGCCCCAGTAGAGTGGATAGGGCCAGAAGGAAGGTGAATAAGGAGGTGGCTAAGTTGGTGACCGACCTGGGAGGGCGAGTGCTCAGACACCCGGAAATTAAGTTCTCAAGGTCGCAGCTATTCCAGCCTGATGGGGCCACCTGTCTGATGAGGGCCTCGAACTTTACCTGAAGGCACTGCAGGAAATATTAAGCCAGATTCTTGGTGAGTCAGGGGTTGGGGGGGGCGAGACTAGCCAGCAGTCTCTAGTGGCAGGGGTCCTGCAAGTTAGTAAAGTTAGACGGCAGGGAAAGTCTGCTACCAGGTCATCTCCTTATGAGATGGGGTCCACGTGAATGCTAGAGCTTGCCTGGCCAGTATCACGTAGGACCCAGGAAGGGGTGGGCCAGGTCGCGAGGCCCTAGGACAAGGGCGGTCCAGGGTCATCGCGGGCTGCCCTTGCTTCCTTCCTTGGGTCACGGTAGGCAATGGCCTCCTAATCCGGCTGGGGGCGGCCAGGCAGGCGTGACATTGCAGCAGCTATAGTTAGCACTGTTGCGGTACTGAGGAACATCAGACCGCCTAGTTTACTCTACCTGAGTTATCAGTTAATAGTTAAGGTTGATAGGGCCCGGAGGGGCATAGCCCCCTCCTCCCCTGACTGGGTTTTAAATAAAGTCTGGTGCGGCCTGATTTAATCCAAAGGAATTGGTGTCTGTGTCTTTCCGGGGTGGGGGACAACTTCTTAATGGTAAGAGCTGTTCGACAGTGGAACAAATTGCCTAGAGAGGCGATGATGGGCTCTCTCCTTCACTGGAGGTTTTCAAACAGAGGCTAGACGGCTATCTGATGTTGTAGCTGCGAATTTCCTGCATTGAGCAGGGGGTTGGACTAGATGACCTCTGAGGTCACTTCAAACTCTATGATTCAATGAAAATGGATCCCTACACAGCTACAAGTGGGCAGACACGGGGGTGCACCTCCTAACTTGCTCTGGGATTGAGCACCTCTGCATCCGTCTAAACACACCCATTGTCCCATTCTCTGTCGTTACCAAGTCACTTTCCTTTGACGGGAAGGGCAGGGTAGTAAATTTAAACAAATAAATAATAATTGGGGAGTAACACACTGTACATACCCAGTGTGTGATTCTCAACCATTTCAGTCAGATACACATACACACGGATTTCAGTTTCTGTCACATCACGTTTCAGAGTCAATCAGCATTGGGGATGCATCTCCCAGGAGTGCCTCCAGTGATTGCAAGTTCACCTAGTTCTCCAGCAGGTTTATTATGTCTTCAAAGATCATACATGCTGACTGCTGGGAGAGAGTGAATCTGGCCTTCAGGGCCATCGACTAGAACAGGCTAGGCTACAGGCAGTGGCTAGAGGGTTATAGTGCTAGGAGGCTTTTTCGGGGATTTCCAGAGAACCCTAGAATAGAATTTACAAGAGCTCTGGTGGATGTTTGTATCCCAGTTCCTCTTCGGCTGAAGTTTATTATTATCCAGATTAATTATTACCATATCCTTTTGGGTAAGACATTTTGATGTTTGCATCTCTATTTTGTTACTAAAGAATGATTGTGTTTCCATAGAGACAACACGGAGCTCAGCTTTCAGATACCTGTTTAAGGTATCTAGAATTGTTTCCCAAAGCTTGCATTAGAAATGGATAAAGAGGTTCAGAAATAATAAGAACCCTCCCTTTCTCCAGTAGAAACTCAGCCTCTTTCAACAACTGAATGTTGTGGAAAGGGTCAAAAGCCTTAAATCTCCCTTCCCTGCCCCCTTGAATTTCCCATTTTTTGCATCTTTGCACCCGGCAGTCTCAAAGTGGCAAACAATACAAAAAAGAAGGGTCATTATGCTGGGATATTCCTGGAATAAGGGGAAATCCTGGGAAAGGAGATATTAGAAGCTTGGCACAAGGGAGCCAGTGCTAAGGGAGATTTCTCAGCCTGATTTTTTTAAGACTCTAGAGGTTGGGATATAATTAATTACCACTAAACTGGACTCCAGCCTTTCCTGGGGTGGTTTGCCATGTGCTTGCCTGTTCTTTGTGTTGTGACATGCTCAGCTGCCTCCCAGATTCTCCTCAGAGGTGTCATGTAACATGGGCGACCTCTCTCTGTCCCACCATCCCTCTCTGCTTTGATAGACATTCCTTTCATCTCTACTGCAGGAGACAGCCAGGTCCCCCACTCCATTCATGTCTCCATCTCCCCGTGGGAGACACTGCACTCAGCTCACTTTCAGTCAAGTTGAACTAGACATATGCTTCACAGGGATACAGCACAGCTCAAAAGAGCAAGGCAGCCAAAGAGAGAGAGCTCAGTTACCTCACTTCCATGTAGTGGCTTAGCTGAGTCTTCAGTCACAGAAAGTGCTTCTGGGAGCCAGTTAAGAACAAACATTCAGACAGAACTGGGATGATATCAAAGAGACCAGAATGTAACTGAGTTACATTTTATTGGAAAGGCCTACCGGTCACTTCTCTGTGCCCATCAGCACCCTCCCTTTCCCAAATCTCTTCCAGCTTTGGTCTATGGGTCTCCTATCTGCAGCTGGTTCCTGACTCATACTAATCTTGACGTAATGGACTCAGCTAGTCCCTCAGCAGATGCATCTTGCATGAGATCCTTGCCCATTGAAGTCTATGGGTCCTTCTGTCCTTAGAGGTGAGATGTAGAATGGCTGTGTGCACAGAGGTTTGTAAAAGCTGCTGCATATGAAACAGCAAGAAAGAGAATAGTGCGAGGTTCCTAGATTTTGCACTGTGAGACGGGGAGATGGAATGAGTGGAAATTGCAAAGGAGACAGGCTCTTCTGCTGGGATTTCCAGTCTGGTTCTGAAAAGGCAAGAGGTTGAGATGTTGCTCTCTGACACTTTCAAGTCCTTTCCAGTGGATAGTTCCACTAGCAAGTGATGAGGTGGTGACTGCATACAGTTGGCTATTTTAGGATTTTCAGTGTAGTTTTCAAAGGCTTTCAATGGAAGCCTAACACTCAGGTGCCAGTTTTGCTTTTGAAAAGCTGCCTCTTTATGACAAAATTTCCAAGCCCCTATTGATGTGCCTCACTGAGGGTCATGGGCTGGGATTGTCCGAATGTGGATCTTGCAAAAAGCAGAAAGTTTACTGTCTCAATCTTTGCCTCAGTGGCCAAAAAGATATATTACTTCGATACACATGGGCCATCTAGTATCACAACAGCTGTCTTCAGCCTGGATGTACCTAGAATGTCCACCAGCATCGCACTGTTACCAGAATGACTGACTGCACAGTAGGCATATTCTTCAGGGATGGGCCTAAATGCTTATGTTGTGACAAAGCAGTTAATGCTCCACCTAGACAACTGAGAAATGGCCTAGAAACATAAAAGGGGGAAGGAGCTGTGCAATTAGAGCTCCCATTTCCTTCTTTATTCTTCTTAAGTGCCTGATACGTTTTACATCTAGAAATTTTTGTGCTTGAATAATTGATGAAATATCTCATGCCCCAAGGGGTGGCCAAGTTGCAGCTATTAGTTTTACAGCTACTCAACCTTGTGCAGAGCTTAGGCAACCTTAAGCCAGGTCCACACTTGCAGGCAATTCTGCCTCCCCTCCAGGTGGCTGAGGCTGCTTTTAGACGTGCATGTGGTGCTGCACCGTAAAATTCCCCACCACGTAAAAAATCCTGCGGGCGGAGTTTGTAGCGATATAATATAGTTTTATTGATATCTTATGTTCTCCTGGTCTGAAGCCAGACCTAACCTTGGTCAAGCAAAAGCAAAGAGAGAGGGCCCAGAACAGACAGCAAGCCTGAGATGACTCAACATATGGATAAGGCCCCATCAGCATACTGACAAAGGCATAGCCAGACACTTAAGCGCCTGCTCCTGGCACTGCCACAGATGCTTAACAAGCATCCTACTCAACACACATTGTGAACAAACAAGTGGGACATTTGCAACTCTACTACCAATTCCCAGGTCAGGAAAGAACCATCAACTAAAGATAAAGATGATAATATGCTCAGAGCCCTTCCTTCCAGGAAGACCCTCTTTTGATGTGCTGAAGAACTATGTGATGTCACCATGACATGGCATCTTGCTATTACTGAACTGCACTCCAAAACTGTATAAAATACCTGGTCATGCAACATGGCTTTGGGTGAGGGCTGGTGGTCACCAATTTGGTGAATCATGTGGCTTCACTCCCTTACAGACCTTGCACACACGGATCACAACTTATCCTTGCTCGCCAGCAGCTCTACTCTCCAGCATCAAAGGGCCCTCTCCCAGACTTTTCCCTGAATCAGCCTGTGTGCTTCCAGGATTTGGCCAGTCATAGGACACGTAAGATATCTTTGTCTGAGGACTATCTGTATAATACTGTTTATGTAGTATAATCCTGCCAAGAATAGAAAACCAGGGAGTGCCATTCCAATAAAGTTTGTTCTGTACCACATTGGTGTGGTGTTTTATGACGATCTCGGTCTCATTCATTTATTAGTCATATGTTTAGACGTGATGTCACGCACATGATTAGCTTCTCGTGCACAAGCAGCTAATCGTGCGCGTGATGTCACAGCTAAACCCTGCCGGCAGGATTTTTTATGTGGTGTGGGATTTTATGGTGCGGTGCCGCTCGCACATATAAAAGCAGTCTGAGATGGACTGGTGGTCTCCCCTAAGGACATGCTTCCTGGCTGCTAGTTTATCTGCTGAGATTCAGCCAAGCTTGAAAACGAATTTGTTCCACCTGTGTTTGTACCCCTCTCAAAGCTTGTTTCCTGGAAGTACTGTCAAAACAGAGAATTTTAGGCAAATACTGAAGAATATTTACGGAGTGCAAATTCTGAATTTAAGATAGCAAGTAGCTGCCTTGAAAACATGATTCTAAAAGATATGCTTTCAATGTGGAACAGAAAGGTGGGTTAGGCAGATTGACTGGTAAAGAGAGGGACTGGTTGTGTGGTTTGAATGAACCAGAAATGCAGGCAACCTCTACTAAATCTGCCCTCCCCTGTCTTTGAGACTGTAAACTCCTCTGGGCAGAGACCAGATTTGTGCTTCGTGTGCAATATGTAAATTATGATGGTGATGATTAAAATCTAACACAGCAATGAGTTAAACTAATCCAGACAAAGAGCAGACATACTATGCCCCAATACAAAGCCCACTGAATGACATGGAAAGACTCATGATTTCTTCATGTCATTTTGATTGATCCTACACATCAGATGGGCTTGGATTCAAAGCCAGCTTGAGTCAATAAAGTCTTTCCCTTTTCAGTAAAACAACATAGCTAGCACTACAGCATTTGAACCTACAAGAAAATAAACAGATGCAACTGGAGTCTCAGCGGATCAAAATATACCAGAGTGTACTACAGCATAGGGGAGCATGACAGTGCATACTGGTTTACACATATGCTGAAATACATTTGCACAAAACAGTCAATTAACTAATTTTCAACTAGTAGATAGATAAAACCACAGTAAGTCAAACCCACAATGTGAGGGGAATAATTTGTGAACAGAAGAAGGATAAAGTGCAACAAATGATTCATTAGCCATTGTTCACTCCGCCTAGAAGGCTGTGTTAATCATCTTTGTCTGGAGAAATATGCTTTCCCCAGTTAAGCTCAAGAATGTAATCTTCACAATACAATTCTCCTGGAAGTAACTGAGGTGCATAACAGGACAGCAAGTGTAGGAGACAATCCAGATCTTCATCATGTGTCCCCGTTGTGTGCCGGGTGAGAGGCAGGAAGGAAGGACCTCGTTATATCTTGGCATTGCTGCTCCTGCAGGCAGCACTGATAAAAAGTCTAGATACTTATAAAGAGAAAGCCCTGCTACATAAGCAAGATTCACTCTCATCTGCCTAGGAACAATTATGGGGCAGGAGGAGGATACTGCAACTGCTCTCTCCAGCAATTATTCCAGTATGCAAATATCATGTAGGGTGGGAGCATAAACTAGTGGCTGGAATGGGGACTGAAAGGGGTCAGGTCTCCTGGGTTCTGGTCCTAGCTGTGAGAAGAGAGGGTAGTGCAGTGATCAGAGTAGGGAAATAAGGATTTCTTGGTTCTTTTCCCAGCTCTGAGGCTAAGTTACTTGGGACACCCATTCTCTTTTGTGCCTCAGCCTCCCCCACTGTGAAATGTAGTTAATGATACTAGTAAATGCATTAATGTTTGTAAAGCAATTTGGAATCTCTGAATGGGAGGCAATGAGAAATGGCAAAGGGTTATTTGGGGTTTCTTTGTATTTCCTTCTCCTATGGCAAAAAGGTGCTTGTACAGCCTGTAATGGCGTCAGGCTACAGAGCAGACAGGAGAACCCCGCCCTCCCATTCCCGAAATGGTTTCCTGAGCCTCCTGTTTTTTTCTCTCAGGGTCACAAGACCAGGGAAAGTCTAATTCTGAGGCATCAGTAAAAAGAGAGCCAAAGCTAAATAAACAGCCAAATAAATTAAGAGGAATGGGAATGGCCTCGAGAGAGAGAGAGCTCTCCTCCACCCGGCTGAGAGATATTCAACATCATCCTGCTCTGTTAGTTGCTGAATATTTTATACCCTGGCTACAAATGCTCCATTTGTATTCTGTTTCTCTCTTTCGTCATATCTATTATAAAAGAGCAGTGTCTGGGAACTCTCCCAGGGAAGATTTGCCTGGATGGCGATGGATATTTTATAGTCAAATTGTGAGAGCAAACCAGCTTTCGAGTCATGGAGGTGGGGGAGGCGAAGGTAATAAACGGGTTATTAAAAAACAAAAGCTGAATCTTTACACAGCATCTTCTGTTGGTGTTGGAGGACTCGGTCTCGGTCTCACTGCACTGGCGATGGAGCTGCCAGGAGAAGCTAGGGCTGGCACTCAGTCTGCTGGCCCTAGGATGGGACTGGGAAAAGAAAAATCTGGCACTGCGGCCTACTAATGCTCAGCTACTCTGGCACTGATAGGACAGCTACCAGACACATTGTACATGGCACAGAGGGGGCTTAGATCTGCGAGTAAAGCGAGTTGGCTGCCTTGCTATGGTCCCTCATCAGGCACTATAAGTCTCAGTTGAGTGGCCAGTGACTGAATGGACCACAGAGATGGAGCTTGCATTTCACCTTGGGTCTGGAAGGGGGTGCTGTGCTGGAGAAACCTGCCTTGCAGTCACTGGGTGACACCTACTCATTGTCTAAAGCACTTCATTCTCCAGGGACATTAAGCTTGACCCCACCAGCAGAGCTAGAGCCATTGTGCAAGGCTTGGTTTGCAACCTTCATGGAAGACAAACATTTTAGAGCACACGCTGCAGAAGGAAAAATGAAGTCCTCTGCAGAAGGAGAAATGTATCCTTAATGAGGAGATTGGAGATCTGCTTAAGACAAGGGATCATCAAGCCCAAAAGCCAGGCAATGCGAGTGCAGAGCTCGCTGATCTAGGGTCAGGCTCCAGAGGGATTTAAAGCAAGAGAGTCAGGAGACACATGGGTAGGTCTTAATGGCTAACCAACAATGTGATTTAGTGACAGGACTCCTTGCATAGCAGCTTTGGGGTCATACAGTGTTCTGGCTTATTGGAAACATTGTCCCCATGTCCCAGCAAATGGTACTATTTATTTATTTATTTATTTATTTATAACATTTTAACCCCACCCCTCCTGCCACTGGCAGCCCGGGGCGGCTAACAAAATCATCCATAAAAATAGAATATATCAAACAATAAAAACAACGATAAAAATGAGGAGACAGAAAACCCCATACCACCCCCCACCCTCACCCTTCTCCCTCGCCAAATGCCTGGCGGAACAGCCAGATCTTACAATTCCTGTAGAAACTTGGGAGGTCAGGGGCCAGACGGGCCCCTACTGGGAGGGAGTTCCAAAGGCGCGGTGCGACTACCGAGAACGCCCTGTCTTGCGTGGCCCTCCGGGAAACTTGAGGGACCTCCAACAGGGCACCCCCAGATGACCGCAGGGGCTGGTCCAGAACCCGAGTGAGGTGATCTCGCAAATAGGCAGGGCCCAGACCGTGTAAGGCTTTATAGGTCAAAACCAACACTCTGAATCGGGGCCCGGAAGACTATCGGCAGCCAGTGCAGAGATTGGAACACTGGTGTAATGTGCTCTCGGCGGCCTAGCCCCACCAGGAGCCGGGTCGCCGCATTCTGCACCAGCTGCAGCTTCTGAACCGTCACCATAGGTAGCCCCACGTACAGTGCGTTACAGTAGTCTACTAAAGGAAGAATAATTGATTTGAGACTATGATGATGGTATTATGGTAGCAAACCCTAAAATAGACTGCAATAGAATATCCAAGGGACTAGACTCAGATTTTGGGATAGATATGATTGGCCCATGTCACATGGCCTACAGCTCCAAAGGCCAAAAGGAAAAGAACACTTGAGCGTCCCATTCTCTCGCTTGTCCGTGGCTATATACGCAACTTGATTTTTCAATAATTCATTCACTCCGAGCTCCACAGCACCCACCTTGGGAAATCACCACACAACATTAACATTAAACAATCCAGCCACCTTGCACAAATTTAACAGCCCATTTGTGCTGTGAAAGGAAATCAGGGGCTGGGTGAGGGGAGGATAATATTAAGTTTGAACAGAGAAATAAAACAAGAGCTAAAAGCTTCCTTAAGGTGGGGGAATGGAAATGAAACTAGATAGCTTTGCTGGGTTGATGGAATCACAGAGCCCTTCCATCTGGATTCCTAGCAGCCAGTGGCGTTACAAGGCTGGTGGAAGTTCTGGGCCCATGTTGCCCCAATTATGGGAGGGACTCTCCCTAAGTGCAAGCAGGTGGGGTCCTCCTAAGCAGCAGCCCTCCCAAGGCTCTTGGCCAGCCTCATCCTCCCTCACGAAAGGTGCTGACCTGGCTCCCAGTGAGTGGCAGAAGCCCCACCAAGAAGGACGTTTTAAGAGTCAATGGGGCCAGCATGCCACCTCTGCTCACTCTGAAAACTTCCTCCTTGGCAAGGCCCTCTGCAAGTGGCTTGAGTGCCGCTAGAACATTTTCAGAGTGGGTGGGAGCAGAGTGTTGGCCATTTCCCCTCCTCTGCCCACTCTGAACGTTTCCTAACAGTGCTCAGGCTGCTTGCAGAGGGCCACCCTAGAGTCCCGGGCCTAGGTTCAATTGAGCCCCCTTGTTTACTGTAGCTATGCCCCTACAAGCAGATTCAAGGCACAGATGGTTAAAACGCCAACCACCACACAGCAACATCCAGTTCATCATACACATCTCTAAACCAAAATCAGGTCTTCAGTGCCACTAGGAAAGAGTGCCGATTATGAAGAGAGCCCCTTGCCTGCTCTGCTCGAAAGGGGATTCTTATGCCCCCTGCCAGACTAAGCAGCGTTACCTCCCCTTCTTCTCTCAGCCTGTCTCACCCAATTCTGGAATGACAACGGGCAAAAGCCCCTGTGGGAGAGTCTGTACTTTCCCCTCTTCCACAAATGATCCAACTCGCTTCAGCATAGGTTTCCACTGCCTCAGCCAGGGTTTGCTTTACTGTTGGTTTAACAGTATTAAACAAAGGAACTGCAAAACTGAAACAATCATGTACAGCAGGGCTTCTCTCCCAAGCCTATTCTGGTCAACTACACTCTCTCGCAGAGATCTGGTACCCTCTGGTTACTGAAGCTGTGGGTTTCTACTTCCTCCTAGAGCCAGTTGCTTTCCCAGCTTCAACGGACCATTATCAGCCTCCCATCTGGGAGGGCTTCATCTGGGAAGGGGAGGACTAATTGGCTAGAAGCAGGAGAGATGAGCCCATTCATTCTTGCAAGGTCAGCTCACCCGAAGTTATTTGAAGAAGGGATGAGTATTGTAAATCACATATGAAAGTCAGCAGGAAAAGCTGACAGCAGGAAAAGCTCTTGATCAACTGTGGATGACCTAATGGGAAAGGGTTAGGAAGATCTATATACAAAGCTGCCCACAACTCTTACACCCCTGACCAAGGGTTGGAACCTGTGTTGGAGGAGTCCAGAAGATTCAGGAGAAACTGGTGCAAAATGGGACCCATAAAGACAGAAAACGTTCAGCACAGACTGCCACTGAGAGTACTAAGCCCACTGCTAGGGCAAGTGTGAACAGGCACTGAGGCCGCAATCCTAAGTGGTTTGTGGATTGCAGCCTGAGTTTGTAGGTAAAATCTAAGTCCCCCACTGCAAATCTAGGAGCAGTGACCTTCACCTCTTCACGCTGTTGGGAAGCAGTGTGCATTCAAACCGCCAGGCATTCAGAATGCTCCCGATTAGCCAGGAAGGTTCCAAATCCTAGACCTTAGACCATCCTGCCATGTTAAACACAGGAGACATGGTGCAAATGGCTAGTCTCTAGAGCAGCAGTTCCCAAACCTTTGCCTGTGTGACTCCGCCATTTCATGACTTGAATCCTGTGACCCCCCCTAAGCCACGTAGAGTACATCAAACTTCACTCAGGATTGCAACCCCATCTGCGGATGATGTGACCCTACTTGGAGTCACGACCCACAGTTTAGGATCTTGTGCTCAATAGCACATTCCACCCTGATGACATCTCAGGTGCTGAGAAAGGGAGCTGTTAGTTAACCCCTTTTACCAACAGAGGGACATACTCCTGCCTGGGCCCTCAACTCTCAGTCAGGTTCCTGTCCAGCAGGTGATTAATAATCTGATGCGCTGTTGGAAGAGTGCATCTATTATTCAAATTAATAAAATTATAATCAAGAGGTGATGAATTAGCAATTGCTCCTTGAGTGAATGTGGAAACTCATTAGTGGTTCAGGCACTTCTATGGTGCATTCACTAAGCATACTGACTCCAAATTGGCAGTTGGAGGAATAGGATCAAGAGGGAGGGAAAGAGAAAGTAAGCCCCCCTCAGCACAGCTTTGCCCCTTCAAACCCTTCTCTGCAAATTTCCTCTATCAACTTGCTGGATCTTATTTCCCTTCTCCTAACCACTGCCATAACCACGAAACAGGGTGTTCTGCACTGACAGACAATTGCTCCACTGAGCAATCCCGTGGGATCTTCCCCTACAATCTCCCCTGTGTTGGAAGTCCCTTCCACATCACATTGCACTGTTACAAGGAGAGAGAAAGGAATGCTTGCTATTAGAAGAAGGAACAAGGGGGTCATGAAACAATTAGGGAGTGCGGAGAGAGCAGGAGAGGAGATGAAAGGGTATGAGGCTGTGCAACAGAATAGAAGCGCCCCCGATGGAGAGGAGAGCATGGGTGAAGGCCTGCAGTGAGGGATGGTAAGGAGGGAGCATGTGTTTCTCTACAGGAAGAGAGTAGCAGAGGGATCCCAGAAACACACTATGAAGATGCAGTGCTATTGTTAGGGGCAAGGGGGCATTGTGCTGGTGTCATTTCATCCGAAAGCCCGTCCCTACTAAATGGTGCCCCAGTAGGGAGACAGAAGATATAGCTAGCTTACAGAAGGGGAGCCATTTCAGATTTGATTGGGGTGCAGGACAACTTTCAGAAAGGACTCAGGGGCCAGGTCTTTCATTTTTTAAAAGATGAAATGTGAAAAGAAGTCTATTTTAGGCTTGATGTGATTATTTCTATATTTTAATAGCTCCTATCAAGAGACTGGAGGAGCTCAGTATGGTATGCAACACAGGGGGAGCAGGAGGGAGGGTAATGCTCCCTCTGCCATCCCTAAATAGTAGGGATGGGAATTACAGATTCGAATGAATCCGTAACTGCCTGCAACAGGCCATTACAGATTTATCTGTACCAAACCTTAAAAAGCCCTGCCAGTTATGGATCTGGAGTTATGGATGCGGATTCCCCCCCGTGGAGTGGTATTTACTGGCCTCGGAGGGCTTGACTGAAGCACTGCCACTGGTGTGAGGTCTCCAGGAGGCTCCCTTGCCGCGGCACGCTCCCTGCTCTGGCTCACGCATGTGAAAAACGGCCACTGGGGCGGTTTTGTGCATGTGTAAATCGGCCATTGCCCTTAACCAAAATGGCAGTGACATCCTTTTGACTGCTGCCCTTTTGATTAAGGGCGGCAGCCATTTTATGCATCTGCAAAACGGCCCCAGCAGCCATTTTGCACATGGGTGATCCGGAGTAGGGAGTGTGGCGCGGAGCATCTACAGCAGCGGCGGTGTTTCAGTCAAGCTCTCTGAGGCTGGTAAGTACCACTCCGGGGTCATGGGAAATAGGGGTGAAGGGATGTCAGACCCCCCATGTCTCGGGGCTAAGAACAGGAGTACAGATCGGTTTCCCATTGACTTCATTGGGAAAATCTGAATCCATAAATCCGAACCCATAATTAAATCTGGAAATTACAGATCTCAATCTGTAATAGATCCAAATCAGTCATTTCATCTGAAAGCCCACCCCTACTTAAATGGTGCACCAGCAGGGAGACAGAAGACATGGGTAGCTTACATAAGGTTACAGCTTGGTGGGGAAATGTTGCCCTGTAAAAGGAGGCCTTAAATCTAGAACTCGCAGCCCAAGCTTTGCTGCTCCTTGTGGGGCTGCAGAAGTTTATTTGATAACGATGAAGAATCTCAGTGTGGTGAAGTACATGCACACACTCACCAGCAGCAGAAAGTGCTGATAGATGAAGGACTGGAGGGCATCCCCCTACAGCAGGAGTGGGCCAAATCCAACTCACAGTTGTTCTTTTATGTGGTCCTTTTCCAATTCTATTACCTGGCCCATGGATCCTGCCCCTACCCTCAAGCACTGAAGAAGTGCACTCAAGGAGAAAGGCGCAGAGATGAGGGCATGCACTCACGGATAAGATATGGATCCAGGGTAGAGTCATGATCTGGACTCCCGCTTCCTTCTCCCATCCTGGGTACTCGCCTTAAGCACCCCTGTCCCTATGCCTATCTGGCCTGCAGAGCTTGTACTATCAAAGTTGCACACAGGAGGGGAAAAGTTCCTCACCTCTGCCCTATAACAACATGCAGCACTTTTAAAAAAACATTCTCACCCCCGACCAGTGTTCCCTTTTTTCCTGTGAGTCTCTTCTTCAAGTTTACTCACCTATGTGCCTCCCAAACATATGGTAGAAGAAGGAGACGCAGTAGTACTTGGCAGTAATGTTGTACAGGGGGCTGATCAGCCGGGCCTTGTCTCCTGCCACACGGGGACGGGAGGCCTCAATGAACATGTAGTAACCTAGAGAGCAAGAGGGAAAGGTGGGGTAAAGTAAAGCACTGTGCTTCCTCCCTGAGGACAGCTCAGAACCAACATTTAGGGTGGCCTTGGCTTAATAGATGCAAACATGTCAAGAAGTGCTAAGAGAAGGGCCTCTGCCAGTTCCCTGAAGCACCCACTGTTTATTTTTCTCTGTTGTGAAACTTTACCTCTTATCCTTAGCTGTTTTTTTTTCTTTCTTTTAACCAGTTACTGACTCATGAAAGGCTCTCCCCCATTGTCCCTTTACTAGTTTTCTTAAGTCTTTGATGAGGGTGACCAGATATGCAAATTTTAGAGGACACATGAGAAATACAGATTGCAGGTCTCCATTGGCTCCAGTGCAGCCCTGCAACCTGTGTTTCACATAAGTGTCCTCTAAAATTTGCATATCTGGCCAACCTGGTTGTCCAAGGTTTTCCAAATACACTATATCAACTGGGTCACCCTTATCCACATGCTTATTGATACCTTCAAAGAATTCTATTAAATAATGCAATTAATTAATCTGCAATGGAGGGCAAAGACTTCCAATAAAAATAATGAGAAGGATTCTCAGAGATGTGAGGGAATTAGTTTGAAACTACAGGAGTCTAACTGGTGCCCTTCAGACAGTTTTCCTCGTGTATAGAACAGCTACAGGAAAAGCAATTTACTCAGATAATCAATGGTAGATTTCCACCTGCTCTTCTTTCAGTTTATTACTCCCCTTTGTACAGAAGGAAGGATATAACCCTGCTAGAAGAACATTACAGAAATAGTCCCTTTCAAGCCAGGATCTCACCTGATGCTCCTATAGAACTTCAGAGCTTGAGCACTTAGAGGAAATCACAAAGCAGCTAGGAACAGGCTGTGTCAAAGAGAAGCACTGAGCGTTTTTTACACTCAGTTGTCTATACATTGTAAATATCAGCCCTCGGGGCCTCACAAAGATCTTGTCCAAGCATATCCTGATGCAGCAGAGATCTGATGGATAGACTGGAGACCTCAGCAGGCTTCTCCTAAAGCAAACATCTGTCTGAAAGCAACTTTGTCATTTCTAACAGTGCTGGAGAAGTTTCCTACTTGTTTCTCTCTGCAACTTCAAAACAAGCATCAATGGAACAAGGGCATTTGGCAGCAGCCAATTAGCCAGTAACGAGGACTAATGCGCTTGCTATTCTTCTAAACAAAGTTGTGGGTGTTTTAATTGGGTATTTAATGCTAATTAGTAACATGCAAATGAACTGCCTGTTCCCCACACCCCATGCAGAGCAGATGTGTATGCCTGGAAAGCAGATCAGCATTTTGTACACAGATCCCTGGCTGGAGTAGGGTACTAGGGGTTTGCAAGCCCTTGCTGAGGGTCCTAGGAAGATGTAAAGGCCCCCTTGTCCCTCCAAAAAGTACAGTGATGCTGAGGCACTAGGAAAATCTAAAGCCTTTATACCCTCTGATGTGCCACTGTTGTCTCTGGGTGGACCTGTGTTGACAGTCCGCTTCGGGTTATGGTTTAGAGCATTCTGGCGGGTCCAGTCGAAGTTGTCCATCTTGTCCTGAATGAAGCCACAGATCTTGTCATCGTCAAAGTGGCAGGTGTTATCTGCAGGTGGGGAAGAAGGGCAATCAATTGCTGATCCCTATTGCTGATATCAAACTTCCCTGTCTGGAGATTTCACTTAGGATGGAGATGGGACAAAAAATAACTGCATAGCAAGGCATTAAAGGAACTAAATATGCCAACCTTGATTAAATAAACAAATCTCAACGGTTACAATGGTCCACAAATAAAGGCATAAAGACCAAGGACTGAGCTTCAGAGGAGCTTCAAAGAGCCAATACTATAAGGCTAAAAATAAAAGGGACGCTTCAAAGCTAAATATAAGAATTTTGCCTGCAGTGGCAAAGAGTAAATTGTTTAAACAGAAGTCATTGGGTTTGATTATGGTTTACGGGTGATTGTGTTTATTGGTGATTGATATGTTTCTGTATTTTATGTTTTGCTATGTCCTTTGTGTTAAGCAATAAAAATTTAAGTAAGTAAGTATATATAAGAAAGGTTTCCTAATAAATCTACTATTACCTGAAATTACCTCCCCAAAAAAAGGAACATTGGAAGCCGTATTATTTGCAAGATTCCTAGATCTCCCTTATTTTAAGAGAATATCCCTCATTTCAGAACCCCACAAATCCACAGAACCTAAAAGATATCCCTAATTTCAGAGCAGCACATTTTTGTAGAACATAATGGGCATCTCATATTTCAGACCCCAAAAACTCCATAGAACTAAGGGTGTGCATAAGACACATCATTTTTGTTTTCATTTTTATTTTTAAAAACCCATTGTTTGGGGTTTTTTTAATAAAGGACGCTACAGTTTAATTTATTTTTCATTTTATTGAAAATAATAATGCCTTTTTCAAAATAGCACTGGCAGCATTGGCACCATCTTGGAAAAGGAACAGCCCTGGTGGCCATTTTGCTCATGCACAGTTATTTTAAAAATATATTTTTAATAAAATCAAAAACATAAAAACAAATTAAATCAAACGAATGTCATTTGCTTATTCATTCATTTTCATTACCTTAGTTAAAAAAGGAAAGACTTCATTCATTTTCATAATGGTTTTAAACAATACAAATTGCACACCCCTATATAGAACCTAATGGACAACCCTTATTTTAGAACTCCACAGGACATACTGCTTAACTACTGTAACTTCCTCCATACTTGTCTCCTGTCTCACCCCCCCTTATCTCCATTCAGTGCTCTGCTGCCAAAGTCATCCACCTTGCCGGTTGCTTTGACCATGTTCAGACCTTCTCTTCACCGTACACTGGCTTCCCCTACAGGAACGCATTCAACACAAGCTCTTGGGCTTCACCTTCAAGGCTTTTCATGGCCTTGCTCCCCCATATCTCTCCGCTCTTGTATCCCACCACACTCCTGCCCAGGAGCTTCGCTCCTTCTCTGCCTCCACCCTCACCTGCTTGCAACTTCCCTGATCCTCTAGCATCTTCGCCCCTTCTCTCTTGCTGCCCCTCATGCCTGGAACTCCCTCTCTGGATACATTCGTTCTGCTCTCTCTCTCCCAACTTTCAAATCCCACCCCCGTTTCATCAGGCTTTCCCTGACTCATCATGAGTGAAATTGCATCCTCTTCCTCCCTCCGAATCTCTTCCCTAAGGGCATCTTTTGACAGAACAGAAAAAGGGTGGCTAAGACCTTGAACACGTTTACCTGTTCTGTGTAAACAAACACTGCAACATTTTTCAGCCCCTCCTTTGCCCCACTTTAGGCCCTCATTAAACTCTGCTCTGCTGCCTGAATGTTTTCCGGGATGCAGATGAGTGTTTACAGCACTTGGGTGTCTCACATTGCGTCTAAGCAAATGCGAGGTGTGTTTATGCAGAAAACTCCCACAACCTCCTGTTTCCGGTCATAGAATACAGTGCTTTGGTGATGGGATGCGTTCTTACTCTCTATGTCCACTTTAACTCTTTGGTTCGCTGTGATTCCCTGCATTTAAAGTCCAGCCCCTCTCCCCCTGCCCAGGAACAAAGGGTTTTCCTTTGCTCCTTTCTCTCCTTCTCCCCACTTAGGAGCAACGAGATTTCCTGGATCCATGTGAAAGACAAATAGAAAGAGTACACTGACAGGGGATAGGGTGAAAATATGGGAAGTGTGTACAGAGAGACTGTGCATGCAAGAAGGATGTGGGGAGGGGAAACAAGCAAAGGAGCAAAGGGATTTCCTTTGCTGACATGTTTTTGATGGGCAGAATAAAAAGTGTGCACACGGAGACTGCATGCAAGGAGGCAGCAGTGACGGGAAGCGAGCAAAGGGATTTTTGCGGCAGTGAAAATAGAAAAAAAGGAAGACAGATTGATTGGAGGAAATGTGCTGTCAATCATGAATGTAAGACCTATTTTCTGTGGTGACATTACTGCAACCTGATAGGGACTAACATGTAACAAATGTCTACCATGTGGCATGATGGACTACCATCTGGGACGCTAACCGGAGGCTGTGCATGGGTCCTTCCATCGGGGGGAGTATGAAACACCCATTACAATTGCGTGTAAGAAGTGTAATGTTGCAAAAGCATGTTCACTAGAGTGTTCAGAGTAGAGTGTCAACACCCATTGAACGCACATTCAAACACCCATTTCTGTTCTGTCTAAAGCCGCCCATAGTTAAGCACGTGCACTTGCATCTTCTCACACTCATGAATGTATCCCTGGGTATTTTCAGATGTTACGAGATCACGCTCAACCACGGGGAATTCCCACATGGTGATCGTGGTCTCGTAACGTCTGTTGGGGCAAACGGAAGCCGCCCGCCAGATGTTGACCCCCGTGAATCACGGGGGGGAATCACATTGAACACGCAAACGGAGGTCCTGCCCGGACCATCTCCGTTTGCATGTTCAATGTGATTCCCGCCTGTGATCAAGGGGGATCATCTTGTCTGTCCCCGGACCACGGCCCGGAATCAGCGGTGGGATTCCAGGCTGTGGTCAATGCCCCGGGGGGGGGGCAGGTGCCGTGGCGCCCGCCCGTCTCCCAGAGGGCGGGCGGCCTAGGGAGTGCGGAGGGGCAGGGCTGTGCGGCCGCACGTTGAGCCGTGCGGCCCCTCCCTGATTCCCCGCCGGGATCAGCTGGCACGTCTGTTGGATGTGCCGGTTTGATCCCGGCGGGGGATCAATGGGTGTTTCCGCGATGGGGCCAATACAGGCCCCGTCACGTCTGAAAATACCCCATGTCTCTCCTGATGTTCACCCTTGTCTCCCCCTTCCTTGTCTCTTAGATTGTAAGCCCTTTGGGGGTAGGGATCTGTCTGTAACTACTGATTGTACAGTGCCAGGTCCATCGCTGGCACTATATAAATAATAATAATCCCTATTTCAGACCCTCACAATTATATATTGTTCTTATTTTTGAAATTTTGATCTGGCAACTCTAATTGCTTGACGTATATTAAACAAGGCTGCATGAAAACATAAGATGTCCTAAAGGACATGGACCAAATAGGACATGACAGGTCTGCTCTCTCCAGCTTCTAGTACTCTATGATACAGGGTAGTCCCAGGATAATGAATTCCAGACCAAATGCTGACACCCCCAGATGCTCGCACAGAGATTTTGTTGAAGTTGATATGGGCTGTAATAAGAAAAGAGGGGGGGGGGGGACACAGTTGTAATAGAAAAGGGCTGAGAGATGGGCCATGACAATGAATGGAACACTGGTAGAACTTTATTGTTGTTGAGGCCACAGGGCCATAACAATACATTAAAACAACCCCTATAATGTACACACCAGAAATATAAATATCCCAATAAAAATCAAATAACTTTACAAATGGGGTTGCAATCCTGAGTGAAGTTTGATGTACTCTACGTGGCTTAGGGGGGTCACAGGATTCAAGTCATGAAATGGCGGAGTCACACAGGCAAAGGTTTGGGAACTGCTGCTCTAGAGACTAGCCATTTGCACCATGTCTCCTGTGTTTAACATGGCAGGATGGTCTAAGGTCTAGGATTTGGAACCTTCCTGGCTAATCGGGAGCATTCTGAATGCCTGGCGGTTTGAATGCACACTGCTTCCCAACAGCGTGAAGAGGTGAAGGTCACTGCTCCTAGATTTGCAGTGGGGGACTTAGATTTTACCTACAAACTCAGGCTGCAATCCACAAACCACTTAGGATTGCGGCCTCAGTGCCTGTTCACACTTGCCCTAGCAGTGGGCTTAGTACTCTCAGTGGCAGTCTGTGCTGAACGTTTTCTGTCTTTATGGGTCCCATTTTGCACCAGTTTCTCCTGAATCTTCTGGACTCCTCCAACACAGGTTCCAACCCTTGGTCAGGGGTGTAAGAGTTGTGGGCAGCTTTGTATATAGATCTTCCTAACCCTTTCCCATTAGGTCATCCACAGTTGATCAAGAGCTTTTCCTGCTGTCAGCTTTTCCTGCTGACTTTCATATGTGATTTACAATACTCATCCCTTCTTCAAATAACTTCGGGTGAGCTGACCTTGCAAGAATGAATGGGCTCATCTCTCCTGCTTCTAGCCAATTAGTCCTCCCCTTCCCAGATGAAGCCCTCCCAGATGGGAGGCTGATAATGGTCCGTTGAAGCTGGGAAAGCAACTGGCTCTAGGAGGAAGTAGAAACCCACAGCTTCAGGAACCAGAGGGTACCNGCCACCGCCTGTCCGTGGCTCCTTCCGGCCTCTGCCTCCTCCGGGGCGCATGCCCTCTTGCAGGTCTGTATGGGGGTACAGTGGGAGCTTCTGGTTAGGCTCCTGTCGGTTGTGGTCCCTCCTTCCATCCTGTCCCCTGCTCTGACCCACCTGCTCTCAGCTGCACCCGCTTCCCTCTTCTGGGGTGGCCCCATGTGCTGCTGGGTGTCTCCCGCTGGGCCATATTCCCCCTCCTGCTGCTGCAGCACCTGCTGCTGCACCTCCTCCTCGCCCTCTCGCTCCATCCTCCGCTCCGTGTCCTCCTCCCTCCCTTCCATCGCCTACTCTGCCAAGTTTCCCTACTGCTGACTGCCCTTTAAATCTCCCTCCGTGAGTCGCTTATTGTTGGTTGCCTAGCAGCGACGCTGAATGCTGTCACCACGTCCCATATACCAATTTAAACTTATTCGTCCAGTTGAAAGTATACTCTAAAAAATTATTTAAATATGTTTTACGAAGATCATCATAGGCCCCTTTTACACGGAGGGAGGGAGGTGGGGGGATGCGTGTTTGGCCATGGTGGGTGGAGGAGTGTGTGTGTCTGTTTACAAGGACACCCACCCACCCATCTCCACCCATGGAGCCTCCTCCGGTTTTCCGGAGGACTCCATGGATGAGGTGGGTGGAGATGGGTGTGTGATGGGTGGAGGTGGGTGTTACGCGGAAGCGCGCATGCAACCCCACCCATCCCACTCGGTGTTCACATGGGCGAACACCGAGCAGACACCTCCCCCGCCAACACGGACGGCCCCTCCCGCACACCCACCGGAACACCAAGTGGGGGTGGGGCCCATCCATGTAAAAACGGCCATAAATACAGCATTTAAACAAATAGTGGGATGAATCTTCGATATTTCTGTCTCCACAAATACATTTTCTAAAAGACACCTGAATATCTGCATATCTACCACGCAAGTACTCCGAGTCCATTAACTGAAAACTTAATTTAGTAAATGCTTCTCTTAACTTACAATCTTTCAGTTCAACTAAATATTTCTCATATCCAAAGCATAAGGAGAATATCTTTAAGTACATACAGCTTGGTCGTAACATTAGAAAGGTATAGCTACTGGGGAAAAACTGTGACTACTTAGTTGATGGAGGAGATAAATAAGTGGGGACGTAAGGGAGGTATAAAAATGAATGAATAGGCAGGGTAAGTAAATCAAGAATTCCTCTTTATGTGTTTCCTAATACAAGAACAAAGGGATACCCAACAAAATTAGGAGACATTAACTTGAGAAAAGATAAAATTGATAGGGAACATCAAGCCACCTGTTTCAGAACTCAAGTGAACCACTAGAGCCAGATTTTCAGAAGCATTCAGTTTACTCCTTTACATGCTGATTGCTCTTTTGAAAATCTGTCTGTAAGTACCCAAATTAGGAGGAAAGCTGGGCCAATAATGTCTCACTTGGGGGGAGTTAGCACCTTCATGAAGCATCTGGTATTGGTAGGGTTGACACCTTCATAGACGCTTTGACCCTTAAGGCGTAGCTGCCAACATTTCAAGTGGCCAAAGAGGGACAAGCCCTGTCTCTTGGCTAATAAGCTCCACCCCTCACTGAATAAGTTCCACCTCCTCACACCTAAACAATACACAAATCTACCAACATTCTAAGCGCACAAAGAGGAACAGAAACTCTCCTGCTTCTCATTCCACTTAGTTTCTGGTCATTCTGTCATCTCCCCTTTGTTCTCTCAAGTGATTTTCCTGAGAGGCAACCAGGAAAGAGGTACCCAAGGCCTGAATACAGATCTTTTGGTCTCTCTCCCCTGAAAGAGGGACAGTGGGATTCAGCACCCAAAGAGGGACTGTCCCTCCTATACACAGTTTTGGGAAGGTCTGCCTGAAGGGGGATGGGCCCCTTTTTGACATGGCCACACCTACTTTGGAGCACTGTGATCAAGACACAAGGAGTGGGACCATTTATTTATACTTCTAACCCACCCTTCCCCCTAAAGCTCAGGACAACATACAAAATATCAGAGAAGGGTTGGGACAGCATCTTTGCCCTGCCCCTTTCTGGTGTGGATCTATCCCCCTGAAACATTTTGCTTTTGGTTCTGGCTGGATGTCATGGCTCAAACAGTCCAGAGAGAGTGAGTGGTTGCTGTGTTGGTCCCAAATGAGGGAGACGGAGATAAAGTGGTTGGAACGATTTATTTATTTTTGGACCAACTGCACCTGTTGGTGAGAATGAGCAAACGTTTGGGCTGAAAGCTTGCTCATTCTTACCAACAGCAGTTGGTCCAATAAAAGATATCATTTGAATCACTCTGTCTCCCCCTCTGGGTCAAGCAGGACATGTAGAGGACTTACCTGGAATACATAATTTAGCTCTCTGAACTGTTGTTCCTACCCTATTTCCTTGGACCATTTTCCCCTTGAGGGCCCATCTCTACAGGGCATGGATAGCAGCCACAATATTAGGCCGCTTTTAGATGAGCAGGTTGCAGTTGTGTGACCCGTTCATGAAATTTTTCAAAATTCCACGAGGCAGGATTAGACATGACACGTCGCGCATTCAAGGTGGTCGCACATTGTTTAAAGACTGAGAACTAAATACCTCACACATGGAGGTATTTAGTTCACGGTCGTTAATCAATGCATGACTGCCTTTAATGTGTGTGAACGCGTGACGTATCACATCTAATCCCGCCTTGCGGGATTCTGAAAAATCGCGTGAGCAGGTCATGTGACTGTGACCTGCTCATCTAAAAGCAGCCTTAGGCTCCAAAACATGAGGAAGGAGAGAAGTTGAACTGTTCCAAACTTCACTGATATCCACACAAAGTATGTTTAGTTTACCACACGGTGTATAGCTATAATACGTGCAGCAGGTGCAGTTGCAGCGGGGCCCAGGAGTATGAGGGACCCACATGCACAGAGAATGCATGTTATGTACACACTGGAGTGAAGTGCCCCAGAAGGGGGCCCATTCCAACCTAGCTATGCCTCTGCTGCCACTGGTAACAGATGCTCAGTAGCTGTGGGTCCTGTCTGACTGGGGCAGCTGAAGCCCTAGGGAGTGCTGGAGTGAGGAAGACCTGTGAAGCACTGCCAGAGACTGCGGCGCCTGCCTGTACACTGACTGCTGCCAAAAGGAGCTTGGCTAGCCACTTAAATTCTGATTAACCCTGGTTAAGTGCTCTCCGCACAGTCCATTCATTTCTCATTAGCATCCTAATCCAAATTAGCCACTGTTTTGTAGTGCCGAGCACAGTGGTCTGCCCGGCATCTGGAGGAGAAGCTGGGATAGGATAAGACAGGAGCACAGGCAATCTGAGGCTTGGGGAAATCACACGGTTTCCATGGTTTATTTAGTCTCCAGCTCTGAGAGGCAAGAGGTGAGGTGAGACAGCAGCTGCTGTGCTGCCTTTCCAGGGGGGTTATGAGAATGTGATGGTGGAGCTGCAAGAGGCACTGCAACCCACTGCAGGTCCAGACAGGAGGTTTGGTATGAACCTTGTCTCTGGTGTGAAGTTGCTCCAGCACCTGACTGCTTCACCTCCACCAGGACTGGTCACTGTAGCAGCCTGATAAGCCCTACCAGGGTGACTCCTCGATCCATCTCAAAAGCTGCTGGTGATGGGATTGGAATGTTTGCTGTGCTATTACCCAAAACGCACTTATCACTCAGCATCTCAACAACTGGAAAAAAAGAAAGCAGGCAGCTTATGAGTCGTGGGAGTCGTACACAGTAAAGGGTTTGTGGTGCCGAGCTCTGCTCTGGGATGCGCTAGAGACAAAGTATTACAGTGATCTCTTTTATTGGGCCAGCCCAGTGAGTGGAGGCATACAAGCTTTTGGACCTCTCAGGGGGCTTTGTCAGGAGTTAGAATTGTAGACTGAGCAAAGCAGTGAGGTTAGTGTTTGCAAACAATGGCAAAAGGAGGGGACGGGACTCCCTTCTCTTTGCCAATGTTCCAGTCACTCCATATACCTCACTGCTTTGCTCGGTCTCCAGTTCTAACTCCTGACTTGCCTGACAAAGCCCCCTGTGAGGTCCAAAAGCTTGCATACATCCACCCACTGGAGTTGGTCCAATAAAAGAGATCACTGTACTACTTTGTCTTTAATGCCTATATATGGGATCAACACAGCAATTTTATAGACGCTGGGGCGTGGAACTTGGGGGATACACTGAAAGGTTTGGGGGAATGAGAGAGTACACAGAGCTCATTGCCTTTCTGTAGCTTGTTGTGCCTTGGGTACAGGGTTCTCTTTACAATGTATTGCCTTGCAGGATGGCACCCACTGCACTTACATTTTTGTGTACAGCCATGTCAAGAAGCTGCAGACTAGGAGGGATGGGCTGTATTAGGGGGATAGAAAGCCTGTGGCCAACCCCCGAGAGAAATTTTGGACTCCAGGGAAGATAAGACTCTGAGACCCTTACCTCTTTCTCTTCCCTTATGTAAGTGTAAAGGTAGGTCTGGGTAGGATTCGGAGGGGCAGGGCTACTGCTGTTATCTCTGTGCTCAGACCCTCAAGAGCTATGTCTTGCCCAGGCAGAGAAGGCAGCTTTCTGCTGCAGTATGATGACAGGGCGCAATGGGAAAAGCAACATAAGGTAGCAGCCCAGGACACAAGTTATTGTTATTTGTTATTGTTAATTATTATTTTATATATAGTGCCAGCAGTGGGCCTGGGGGTGAACAGTCATGACTATAAAGACTGGTCCTTACCCCAAGGGGCTTACAATCTAGAACGAACAAGGGGTGCCTTGCCTAGGGATGGGTGGGAATACATTAATGAAGCTGAGAGGTTGCAGGAGCATGTGCTTGGTGAGTTCCCTTAGGGTGATTTCAGATGTTACGTTTTCAGCATTCAACACAGTCAACCGCAGTCAAATGCGGGGGGGGGGGGGGGGGGGGGGGGGGGACGGGGCTGCCCCCGTGCGGCCCCTCCCTGATTCCCCGCCGGGATCCCCCGGCACATCTGTTGGCTGTGGCAGAGTGATCCCGGCGGGGAATCTCAGGGTTGTTTCCGTGA
>QEPC01013006.1:2627783-2679003 GCA_003113815.1 Sphenodon punctatus | reverse complement strand
TGGCAGAGTAGGCGATGGAAGGGAGGGAGGAGGACACGGAGCGGAGGATGGAGCGAGAGGGCGAGGAGGAGGTGCAGCAGCAGGTGCTGCAGCAGCAGGAGGGGGAATATGGCCCAGCGGGAGACACCCAGCAGCACATGGGGCCACCCCAGAAGAGGGAAGCGGGTGCAGCTGAGAGCAGGTGGGTCAGAGCAGGGGACAGGATGGAAGGAGGGACCACAACCGACAGGAGCCTAACCAGAAGCTCCCACTGTACCCCCATACAGACCTGCAAGAGGGCATGCGCCCCGGAGGAGGCAGAGGCCGGAAGGAGCCACGGACAGGCGGTGGCAGGTGCAGAGGAGGAGGAGGGAGCGGAGAGGCCGGCACCCTGGTGCCGATACCACCGGGGGGGTGGGGGTGTCAGTGGGGGCTCCAGGAGACCCATGACCTAATCGCTATCTGGGAGACACCCGAAATGCAGGTAGAGCTGGCTGTCAATGCCAGGAATGAGCAGGTGTTCGCCCAGATAGCCATGGAGATGGGGGAGGCCGGATACGACCGAATGCCCACACAGTGCCGGACTAAAATTAAGGAACTCAAAATGGGGTTCAAGGACATAGCAGACAACAACCGGCGCTCTGGGCAGTCGGCACGTGCCTCCCCCTACATGGATGTGCTGAGCCGGGTGCTGCACTGCAAGGGCTCCATAGTGGCCCGGCGCCCGGGTGGAGGGGGCGCCTGGGAGGAGCGGCCTGTGCAGGAGGACCACCCCCCTTGCAGTCGGAGGTCCCCATGCAAGCCCCAACGCCGGCCACCGACACCAGGGAGGAGATGCAAGACACCTCGGGCACATGCGCCCGACACTCCCCCAGCCCGACATTGCTAACATTCCTATCCATCTAGCAGGTGCGTATGCGTGGGGCTGTCCGGCCTTGCATGCCGGCAGCTGTGTGCTGCCCACTCCCTTAGCCTCCCTCCACAGCGGCCCCATTGTTCCCGTCCTGCCGTTATCTGTCGGCCTTGGCAGCCCGTCAGCCTGTGCAGCCCCCTTGCCCCGCATCCCATGCTGCCCTCACAGCCACTGCGGCTCAGACCCTCCAGGAGCTGTACCATGGCAGCTGCATCTCAGCCCGAGGTCCTGCTCGGCGGCTCTGGGGGCCCCATTCGGGCCTGGACCACCTGCGAGAGCATGGCCCTTTGCGATCTGTGGCGGTCGCCCATCGTTCAGAGCTGCCTGTGCTCCTTGCCCACCCGGCTGGATGCCTATCATTGTCTGTGCTTTGGTATACTGCGCTTTGGCTATGTCGTGACCGCTGGCAACTGCCGAGTGCACTGTGAGGAGCTGGGGCTTGCCCCCTTCCCTGAGGGGCACCTACCGTCCACTCTGGGGGGTCTTGCAGCATGGAGTCCCGCCAAGACAGCCTCCGCCCTGTGTGTGTGTGCCTTCCTGGGATATGTGACCTGCCTGAGTGAGGGTGGCCCTGCCGCGGCTGTGTCCTACTTCATCAGCATGCAGGGTGCGCATGGGTTGCCACGCTCCTGCGGGGCTGCCTACTACCGTCTGCTGGAGCTGTCCCATCTGCCCTGGCCTCCTGCGGCTGATTATGGCATGCCCCTTGCCCTCTGCACCTGAGCTGGCGGCCCTGTCTGAGGTGTGCAGCCGCTCTGATGTGCAACTTGGGATGAGCTGTGCAGATCCCTTCAAGGCCTTCTACCTGATCTGTTTCCACATGGCCGCCTGTGGCTTCTGCCGGGGTCTGTGACAATGGCCCCACTATGTGCACCTGCTGTCGTTGCCACCCCCTCCACCCGATGGGAGCCCCAGCAGCTGGGTCTAGGGCGCACCAGCCTCATCTGGCATCTGGGTGCCTCCTCAGTGCCTTCCTTCCACCTGTGGCCTGGGTGCTATCGCCACCGCCTTCTGCCTCCTTGGGACTGCTGGACCCCCTGTGACCCGTCTCCATCCGCCTGTCGCCCTCTTGCCTGGGACCTGCGGATGCCACCCCGAGGCCCTCCGTGTGGCCTCCTGCTGACGTGTCGCTGACAGCCCTCTATCTCCGTGAACTGCCTCCCCTACCCTTGCGCCCCACTCTCCTGCACCTGGTCTGGTGGCCCCTGTTCCATGGGGTTGGCGCCGCTCCCTTGCCTTGGTGGCCCTTGACCATGGAACGGCCTTCCACCGGCCCCGTTTGCCTTGGGGTGGTGGTGTCTGGGTGGCCCCCTTGCCCTTCCTCCCTTGTGCGGGTGTGTGGGGTGTGTGTGTGTCCGTGCCTTTGTCCGGTGCCTCCCCTCGTGCACTGAGTGTACTTCTCCGGACGCTTGTTCCGTGTCAGGACTTTGTGCTG
The DNA here is from genome assembly GCA_003113815.1 of Sphenodon punctatus. Taxonomy (NCBI): domain Eukaryota; kingdom Metazoa; phylum Chordata; class Lepidosauria; order Sphenodontia; family Sphenodontidae; genus Sphenodon; species Sphenodon punctatus. Next base: position 2,676,676 of record QEPC01013006.1, on the reverse strand, counting down.
GGTCCCCCCCTCCCGGACTGGGCCCCGTGCCCCCCTTGCTGCTGCCCCTTCTCCCGCGCCGTTTATCCTCGCGCTCCTGAGCTGTATGCCTCTTCGCCGGGCCGTTGCCGCTTGTGCCCACAATAAATGCCTGTTGTGCTTCACTGTGCCTTGTGTTGCCGCCTGTCTCCTTGGGCTGCTGGGTCCCCCTACCCCATAACCAAAAGGAAACAAACCACTCCCCCTCCTGCTGGGCTGGCCGTGCCGGCCCCTTGCCACCCCCCCCCCCCTCTCCTTCCGACCAGCCGTGGGGTTCCCTGTCCCCCCCAGTGTGTGCCTCCCTCTGTCCCCCTGCTCAGCTCCCCTTTGTTGTGCGGGTGTGCTGTGCTGTTTGTGTGTGTGCGCTTCTAGTTTTGAAGTCCGCGCGCCTTCTGTGCGGCTGCTGTTTGCAAGTGCTGCTCGCGCTGCAGCTCCCTTCCCCCCTCCCTTTGTGGTTGTCTTTCCTGGGCAGGGCCCTCCACTGTCAGTGGCTCTGTTTGCCCACAGGCGGCCATGTTTGCGGCCGCGCAACCCCGTTGCCTTGTGGGGCTCCCACCGCGGTTCTCTCCACCACGTCACATCTGTTGGGTTCCCCCGGCCCGGGTTCACTCCGGTTGGCCCCGGGCGGTGGTGCAACCCCTGTCACGTCTGTTGGGGCTGCGTGGCTCACCACGGCCCGTGGTGACGCAATTGACACCGGGGTGGGATTCACTGTGGTGAATCTCACCGCGTCACGTTTGAAATCACCCTGTGTTACAAGGGAGAAGACCACCCTTGTTGGTGCCAGGACCTGGAGTTTCACCTGTCCACCATCCTCTCACAAGGCCTGCCTGCACTAGCTGCCCTATTTTATCAACGAGTAGAGGCCTTTGACTGTCTTCACCTTTGACAAGCACAAAATTCAGTTCACTTAAAAATGGAAAAGAATTCTGCAGAGAAAGAGAAATAGCTAAGCCCAGGACTCTGAAAAGCAAAGACTGGAGAAGAATCAGGCAATCAAAAGGAGGAGAAATAAAGCAAAGGGAGACGCATAGGAGTAAAGAAGACAGATCAAAGGGGTATGGAAGGCTCAGAAAATGATCAGACAGCATGGCAGCAAAGAAGGTAAATGGAGGCAGAGAAGGCGATAGACACAATAAGAATGGGGGTGGAGAGATAGAAAAGGGAGGAAATGTTCCACCGTGTTCTGCCAGGACCTGTTGAACATGCAAATGCAAATAGCCAGTAGAGCAGTTAGAAGAAACGTATGGCTCAGGGCTCAGTGTGCCTCTGGCTGGGAAGAACAAGGAGAGTCCAGGTGCCTAGAGGACTGTAGGGGGTGCTGAGGAGAAAAGGATTTGCTATGAAAAAGATGATTTAAATGAAGATCTGTGTAACTTGTTAAGTGAGGCCCTTAACAGAATGTGACAGAAAAACTAAGCAGTCATGGGGAAGGAACCAGTCCCTGCCAATACATATGAGGAATGCACATTCACTTGATGCTGACTGCCAAGTACTTGCTCTGTGAACTTTAACATACAAGTTTTCTCCCCAGACTCTAGTGCTTCACATCTGAGAATATGAAGCATTTTGCAAATATGAATGAACTAGGCCTCAGCTCACCCTGTAATGTGAGAAAAACTCATTTTCTCTATTGGAAAGATGAGGAGACTCAACAAAGGTCACACAAAGAGCCAGTGGCAGAGTTTGTAATAGAATCCAGGAATTTTCAGTCATGTGCTTTAAAATACTAGCTTCTGCTTCCCCCCTTTCTAAGGGTGCTTTTAGACAAGTGGGTCACCGTTGCGTGACCTGCTCGTGCGATTTTCCAAAATCCCGCGAGGTGGGATTTAGACGAGCTGATGGCTGCAATCAGGCGCATGAAAGTCGGTTACGCATTGTTTGGCAACCGCAAATTAAATACCTCGATTGTGAGGTATTTAATTTGCAGCTGGCAAACAATGCGCGACCGCCTTTCATTCGTTTGATTGCAGCCATCGGCTCGTCTAAATCCCATCTCGCGGGATTTTGAAAAATCACGCGAGCGGGTCATGCGACAGCGACCCACTCATCTAAACACGCCCAAAGGCAAGCTACAAGACAAAGTAGCTCTGAAGAAGGAAACACCTGTTTCATGGGATCTTGGGATACACCTGAAAACAGGATGGGCCAAAGTAACTAGGGTGGGTTCTGTCTACGAATCTCATCTGGCATTCATTGTGCAGGACTCAAATACTGTCATAATCTTTAATGTGAGGTAGGGAAGTCCTACTAGCCCCATTATACAGATGGAGAATTAAAACAGAGAGAATAAATTATGTGCCCAGGATCATAGGCCCTTTTCACACAGACACTCGAACACTGATAAAATGGGTGTTACATTTTATTATACATGTTGCAGAGCACCCATAGAGCACACCTGCAGCCCTGCAACATGTATAATAAAACATAACACCCATTTTATCAGTGTTAAGAGTGTCTGTGTGAAAAGGGCCAGGGCCATTCAGGAATCACATAGCAAACCAAGAAATTGAATGCATATCTTTCAAGCTACAGTCTGGCATATTACTCATTGGCCAGTCTTTGGGCAGCACCTCACTTCTAGGCAGTCACGAGATCAAGAGTGTGTTTCTAGAAGTAATGCCTGGAAAACCCTGTTGGAAATAAAAAATGTAATGATCATCTGCATCCCAAAGTTATATGAGAGGCGAATCCTATTTCAAATTCATTGCATCTTTCATTGCTAAAATGTTATAGAGTAAGCTCATTGCATCTTTTTCTGATGAGCAAATAAACCTTCTGCTTAAAAATGAAAACTTTGGTTTAGGTATTAAGCAGGGAGAAGGCTCCCTCGAGCTTGCTAAATCCAAGGTGGGGGCAGCTGGGAAGTGGGTCCTCCCCAACAATTCTTCCTTCGCCTTGCAGGTGCCTTGCATGTGTTTTGCTGTGGCTTAAGCTGAAGATGCTGCAGAATTTGCAGACAGCGGAAGAAGCCCCCAGCCAAAGCCACATGGACGGGAACCTCTGCCATGTCTGTCTGTGATCGTTTCTAGGCTTTCCCCAGCCTAGATAAATGAAACGGAGGCTTTCTCCTCAGTCCAGCCCTGATAGCCTGGTTGCTGATGTGCATGTGCTGATCCTGACTGCTAATGTACACCTGAAGAAGAAATCTACTACAGTTCTAGACTACAGATGCCAATGTCACATACATAAATTCTTTGAATAATAATTATATTCATTATAACCATGATTCAATGGCTGTGGGATTGACTCAGAAAACCCAGATTTTATTCCCAATTTTGCCAGTAACTTGCAGTGTGACTTTGGGCAAGACACTTCAACTTCTTCCCCATCCCACCTCACAACATGAGTCAGTGGCAGAGCTGGGGAAAGATTTGTAGTTCTCAGTCTCAGTCTCTTAACCTAACTATTAGGAGCATTTCTCACTCCCACACGTTCATATCGGACAAGGTTCAAAATTCTCGGAAGCACCTGACATGGGCCATTGCCAGAGGTAGGGCTAAAATGTTATAGAGTAAGCTATGGATCAGACTATCATACATCTGTTCTGGTCAGAAACATCCTGAATACTGATCACTCTTGCTGCACACATAATATATCATAGTTTACTTTAGCATCATGTCTGGGGAGCTGTGCAGTGAAACTGCAATTATACCACGTAGCACAAAAACACAGCTCCAGAGGGGAATAACAGGATGGCTGAGAAAATAGCAACACTAATATCTTCTATTTCCTTAAGCAAGAATTCTAGGCTGTACATAGAGAGGCTTGTTCACCCTACACTTCTGGGTTAGAACATGGCAGATATTTAACAACGCACAGTAACGCATCACAAGGGTTTAGTTTAAGACATAAAGACTGTACCCAACCCTAGTGCTGGCTTTACTCCTGTCACATGCACAACTGCCCTAATGTCATTAACATTTTATTAGACCAGGAGAAAATGCATGAAGAAATAATTATATTAAGTGACTTTCTAAGTCTGTAAATTAATCACCATTATGTATGCCCTTCGATCAGGCTGCCATGGACATTAATCATCTAATCTTTGCCTTTCACTCCAAAGCACTGGGCATAACAGCAAACAAAGTGCCATAGTGGGTCAGACTCATGGTCCATTGAGTCCAGCGCATTCTGACTCCAACAGTGGCCAGCTACAGTAGCTCAAGAGAAGTCAAGTACAGGACATGGAGATGTGACCCATCTCCTGCTAACCACTCCCAACTACTGGTAGCCAGGGGTTTAAGCCTCAACTAGTAAGCGTTTATGGCTCTATCCCCTAAGAATGTATCTAGTTTCCATTTGAAGCTAGTTATGGTGCTGCCTCCTCTGGAAATGACTTCCACAATTGTATTGTCTGCTGAGTGAAAAAGTACTTCCTTTAAAAAAAAAATTAAATCTGCTGCCATTTAACTGCAGAGAGCATCCCCTTGTTCTCTGATTGTGAGAAAAGGCAAACAACAGGTCCCTATTTACTTTTTCCACACCACTTCTATCATATCCCCCCTTCATTGCCTCTTCTCCAACCTAAGCCCTAACCTGTTGAGCCTCTCCTCATATGGAAGTCAGTTTATCCGTTCTATCATCCTTGTTGCCCTTCACTGAGCTTTTTACAGTTCTATTATATTTTTCCTGCGATGAGGTGACCAGAACTGCATACAATATTCAAGATGGGGTCGTACCAAAGATACAGCAGCATTATGATATTTTCCCTTTTATTTTCTATTCCTTTCACAATAATGCCTGGCATTCGGTTTGCCTTTTTAACTGCTGCCGCACAGTGAGCCAGATCTTCAAGTAACTATCCACAGTGGCTCAAAGATCCTTCTCCCGAGTGGTCACACCCAGATCAGAACTAAGCATCATGTATGTAAAGTGATAATTATTTTTCCCTATGTGCATCACCTTGCACTTAGCAACACTGAATTTCATTTTCCATTTTATTGCCCATTTGCCTACTCATGCAAGATCCCTCTGTAGTTCCTCAAAGTCTGCCTGGGTCTTAACTACCTTGAATAATTTGGTGTCATCTGCAAATTTAGCCACCTCACTCTTTACCTCCTTTTCCAGATCATTAATTAATATGTTTAACAATACTAGTCCCAGTACTGATCCCTGAGGCACCCCGCTGTTTATTTCTCTCCAACTTGAAAAATGACCATTTAGTCCTACCCTTTGTTTCCTGTCTTTTAATGCCTACCTGATGTTTAGCTGGGCAACTGAGTGTGATGGCATTCCCTAGCCCCAATGGCATTCCCTAGCCCTCATTCCCTAGCCCCAATCCCTTGGGAGGGTAGTGATGAAACTAAAACTGGGAAGTGGGAGAATTTCACTCTTGCAGAGATTCACTCTGTTGATATACAGGGCTGGGAGCTTGAAAGCGTTGGCTGATTACATGGTTTAACTTTGAACATTGACACAAGTCTAGTAGCCCTGATGACTTCATCTCCTTCTTAGAACCAGAGAATGTAAAGTTGGAAGAGACCTCAAGCATCGTTTAGTCCAATCCCGACATGTCTGACTCTGAGGAGAAGGTGCAGTTGTCGACGCACCCCCCAAATGAGACACAGAGGCATTAGTTGGTTATAAAACTGGCCACACTCTGTATTAGGGTATCAATTCAAGGTTGGTGGGTAATTGCCCCAGCAATTTGGGTCCAGTATGCTAATCAACTGTTCTAACTTTTAACTGTGGGATAGTCCTGGATGTGCCTTCCAGTGACTATCCCTTTAACTCCAACTTCCCCTCTTTTGACAATAACCGAGTTTGGCCGAAAGGGGGCAATGCCCACTGTGGGCTTGAGTAAGGAGAAAGTGCCCTCAGGGTGTGAAGATAGCGCATGTCCCTCCTCCCCTGTTAGGTCACTACTCCCAGGGAGCATGACCCTTGTGCATGCTGTGCCCTGCATTACACAAGGTATCACATCCCCATCTCTTAAGGAGATCCCTCATATTCTATCTCCTTCCTGTTTAACATACCTTAGCATACTGGACCCCTGCGGAGTGCGACTAATGTCTTACCCTCATCTGTCCATTTACTCATAATTCTCTGTTAGTTTAAACACGAACCTTACGATTCAATCAATTGTTATTCAAAACTTATCATTGCCAAATTATTATTATCAAGAATTGTCAATCACTAAGCCAATTAAAATCAACATTCCAATAAACCTATTTAACCTATTTCGCACTGTTGAGGAGACGAAACGCACGACTCCTGCATACATTTTTGGATAGTCGTCAAAATTCCTCCTCGGCTCCCTAAAGGCCACCAGTCGAAACCATAGTGCGAGAGGGAGGGCTGGGTGGGGCTGCTTCTCCTCTAAATTTCTTTAGAATGGCGTGGCTCTAACCACGCTCAGGGAGTCAGCCCCTCCTACAAGGGGGCGGATCTCCCAGGTCTTTGCAGCACACAACGGCTGCCTCCACGTGGGTTGCCTGGCAACCTCCTGATTGGCGCTGGTAGGGCTTCTAGCTGCCTTTCCCTGCACCGCAACTCCTCTGCCTCTCAGACAGGACTGGGGGGGCACAACAATTGTCCCGTCGCCACTATTCAGCGGCGAAGGGAACTTCTATAAAGCAATGGTAGCCAAAGAGTCTACAATACAGTTATCCTCGCATCTTTAGCATGGTGGTCTAGCATCTCTCTCTAGATCTAGCATCTATATCCAACTATTCAATGCAGTTGACCTACTCAGATGAAGCTCTGGGTGCTAGGACTCGTGGTTTCACCCCTGTATTTGTATATAAAACAGTGGGCCTGCAGGGTGATCCTTATCTGGCCCTTATCAAGCTCTCAATGTGGCCACTAGCTGGGCACAGTTTGGGACACATAAGGAGACGATTCTTTTGATCCAGAGGCTACCAGGGTTTTCTAGAGAGTTAGGTGGAAATGAATGCTTCAAGTTGAAATCATCTTCTCTATGGCTGGTAAAGAAGGGAAAGCATACTTTGGACACAGAGCTGGACACTGCCAATTTGTTTAGCGTTTTCCAATGAGCCTTCATGAATGGGATGAAAAAGAAACGCAACAGCCTTCCCCACAAGGGAAGTAGGATCTGGAAGCACATTTAAGGGGACATGCTAATATGAGGCAAATCAGAGAATTACAAGGATTAGAGACCGAAAAACCATAGATAGGAGACTGATCATTGCCTCCAGCTAGGCTGGGAAAGGTGCTGCCCTGAGTCATTTGGGAAGGGCATGGTAGAAGTTGAAAATAAAATAAAATAAATAAGATAGGTCGAAACTCTCCCCTACAGAAAATTCCTAAGTGCAAGGGCTTGAAAACCTTTCCATCTCAACAGAAAGACTGTCTCATGACCTTCTAAGCAACCATCACCCGGACTCTACCCCACAGGTTCTCATACTATGGGTTATGACCTTAAGTGGGGTTGCACCATCTGTAAATGGAATCATGATTCTGAATTCCTGATTGCTCTTTGATATGCTCCATCATTAAAGTCAATAAGAGCGGAATCAATGACTTCAGTAGATGGAGGATTGTATCATCTGTATGTCTCCCTTACTACCTGGCGTCATGGGTTTATATTTAAGTCTCAAAATGGAGTCTCACAGGCAAAAGGTTTGGGAACCTCTGTTCTGCCCTAGCTGTCTGTGATTACAAATCACCCCTGCTGCAATGACAGCATTTCTTTACTTGAAAAGGGAACACTGGGAAAATTCTGAATACATTGTTACTTTTCTTTAACTCAGTGTAACTGCTGGAAACAAGGAAGCAGAGCTAACATGTAAACAACCCATTCCATATGAACCATCAGAAAGTGCTCCAGGGATGTACAGGGATGTTGTAGCTGTGGATTTCCAGCATTGAGCAGGGAGCTGGACTAGATGACCTCTGATGTACCTCCCAACTCTAAGGTTCTATGATGCTATTATATGTTTCTTTCTACCAGGAATGCAGGGGACTAGATGTATGGCAGAAAACATTCTGCAGAGCTAAGGTCCCTGACAGGACAGGATGGGGATCATTTCTAAAAGCCAGACATTTTGAGGACGCTACCAAGTTATGCTAGCCCTTCATGACGCTAATTTTTGCTAAACTGAGGGGAATGTGTTGATGGTCGTGTCCTGTTATGTTGTGTGTGTAGCAGGCTTAAAGGAGAGATAAGGTTTTGGCATGTTTTCTCTTGGTGATGTGTATGGTCTTGGTCACAACAAAGTGCTGTCTGGCAGAGTGATTTTAGTGCTTGTAAATTTCACCCTACATCAGAGGAAAGGAACAGTTCTGCTAGACACCTATGCGACTCAACTTTCCTCACATGACTTCACCTTACCATCCTCCCTGGGAGGTGTAGGGGGTGGTCTGAATGTGCTGGTGCAGCCTCAGGCAGCTTGCTCTCAGGAGAGTAGGAAATGTATGTGTGGGTGGGCTTGCTAGCTTCTCATAGCAAAACACACTCGTGACCTGGTGTCTGTCTAGAGGGGGTCATTCTGACAGCATCTCAAGCCCATCACCTGGAGGCTGGACTACTGCAACGCGCTCTACGTGGGGCTTCCCTTGATGCTGGCCCGGAGATTGCAGCTAGTGCAGAATGCGGCGGCCCGTCTCCTAACAGGGACGGGATGATGAGAGCACATAACACCGGTGCTCCGTGCACTGCACTGGCTGCCTGTAACGTGCCGAGCCAGATTAAAAGCATTGACCTCAGACACCGCCTCACCCTCCGTGACTCAGGACGGACTCTCCGATCCACTGGGGGCACCTTCTTGGAGGTCCCCTGCATAAAGTTGGGGGCTACAATGGAGAGGGCGTTCTCGGTGGCTGGGCCCCGGCTGTGGAACTCCCTCCCAGAGGAAGCACGGCTGGTCCCGAGTCTGCTGGCCTTCCGTCGGGCCTGCAAGACATGGATGTTCTCCCAGGCCTTCAGAGGTGGGGAGGGGAGGGTGGGCTAAATTTTTGTATGGGGGTATTTTAAAATTGGTTTTAAATATTTGTGTCGATTTTTATATTTTTAATATATTGTGATAAATTGTTCATTTTATGTTGGAAGCCACCCCGAGATGTCGTAGGCATAGGGGGCAGCATATAAATGGAATAATAATTTTAAAAGAATGTTAGGGACCTTTGTCACTTACCTGATGGGCTGGGATAGTTGATTGCTGGGAAAGGAAAGAGAAAACAGAAGTTTTAGAACATTTTTCAAAACCTAAGAACCTGGAGAAGAATAAAACTTGACTGAGAAATGTCCCTCCCCATTGAACAGACTTGGTGCTGGTGACAGGAAATCCCTGCGATTGAGTTTGTGGGTTTGCAATAAAGTTTTCAAACAGGGGAGAAGAACTGAAGCAAACTTTTTTCCCCCAGAGCAGGCCCCTGAATGTTGTGGGATTGGGGAAAGCACACTCAATAATTCCTTTATGGAACTCGGTGGAAATAAGAACATTCCCCACTGGAATTATTCCAATGGGGAAATGGGGAGAGATTACTATTCTATGGAAAACTATGGAATCAGGGTGTGCAAACAGGAATAAATTCAGTGAGAATGAGGAAATGGCATCCTGTGGGAAATCAATGAGGCACAGACTCATGAATGAAACTGGGAGACTGGAATCCATAGAGAAATTGAGGCATCTGGGAACTAATGGTAATTGTGGTTGGTGTAGAATTGCATGGGAATAGGGTGAGTTCTTATGTATTCTGAGGGAAACCCAATCTTCTGTGTGAGTAATAGCTGTCTGGGTATCAAGACTACCTATTGTTGTGGGAGAAAGGGCACTGTACTCCCTCAAAACTTGATGTATGTGTGTGGAAGCTGGGGTGGTGTGGGAGAGAGAGGGCGATACCTACGTTCTATGTACCGAATGTTGCGGACAGCCATGTCCCCAGCCCCAAAGCTGGTGATGGGTGTCAGGCGGACTTCGTAGCTCTGAGACACTTTTAGGTCATTCAGGACATACTCCAGCAGCAGGCCCTTCTCCATCTTCCGCACAGGAATAGATTTGGGGTGTGTGCTTCTCTGATTCAGCTGCAAGGACAAAAGCCAAAGCACATTGAGTTGTCCTAAAAGGGAGAGATCGAAAGGCTGTGTAGGCCATCTACAGCAGACCACTTCTCTCCTTCCTGTGCCTTCCTGCCTGACCAGTCAGGCTTGGTCCCTACACTATAGTCACATGGGCATTATCCAGTCCAGTGTTAACTATCCTAAGCGATAGGGCTTCCCCACTTCCCTTCAGATGTGATTGAGCCTGATGGATAACAACAAGAGGCCAATTTTTCTGATATACAGCTTCCATTTTTTACTTTAAATTTGAATTTCACTATCTTATTAGGTTGGAATAGCAAGAGTGGTAGCTCAGGAGTGAGGGATAACCACAGAACAATGTTTAAGGAGAGGTCAGGACTGGAATAATAAAGAAGTGTGGATAAAAGACTGAGGTAGATAAAAGACTGAGCTAAAAGACTGAGCTGTGTGTCTGGGATCCAGAACTATCCTCTGCTATCCTGGCGCTTCTATTGCTCTCATCACCATACTACCCGAGTGCCAGCCAATAGTGTATTAAATGAAAGGATTGGCAGCACACCTATTCCCATTCCCTCTCGCATCCCTCTCAAATTCAATCCCATCTTCTCTTACATCCTTTGCTCCAGGAGAGCTTTTTCACACAATCCCTTCCCAATCTGGTTCTAGCTGTAGCAGTCTCAGCCTGTGTCACCTCCACAAAGCTCAGTTCATTCACAAAATGCAAAACAGTAGCAAATTCTAATCTAGCCAGAGCTAACTCCCTCTGTCTTCCTAATGAAGCTAAAACCCAGTCCACAGAATGGATTTGGCTACAGTTCCCAGCTAAACCCTGAGAAGCCAGGTTGTTGCAGAATTCTCCCAAACTGCCGGGATTAGTACAGGAGGCATAAACCCCTTGTTGAACCCTGCGGCTTGGCTGCGTGGCTCCCAGATGGTGAATGAAACCTTTGCTTCCCCTGAAACAGATTAGGCTCCATGTTAATTGAGAAACTTGCCTTTCCTTCAAGCAGAAGAGCACAACTGTTTGGATAGGAATTCCTCACCTATTTTTGCTTTCCTAAGCAGGGCCCATGCAGGTTACCTTGGTACGGCTGAGAGCCAGGGCTGGGACAGTCTCCCTGGGAACAGGACACACAGAGTATGACCTTGGTACTGGAATACTGTCAGGATCAGCAGTGCCCCATCTGCACACATGCACACTGGGTACGGATCCAACTGGCATCCCTACAGCCCAGCCCTCCCATCTGTCAGTGCATCTCACACATGCTCTGCCAGGCAAGAGCGTATCCTGCTTCCAGCGTTAGCAACGTTGAGTGCGCTGGCACATACCATACTAGCAATTCCCTAGAAGCACTGGGGAGGTAGGAGCCAGAATCAAGGTGATGTAGGATGCCAAGATGGAGGGATATTTTGCATCCCTAAGTGGGAGCTTAAAGAAGATATTTCGCTTCCTCAGTCTCTGGGCACAAAGAATAAGCAGTTGTGCTGAGAAAAGGTCAGGAGACATTTTAGATGAGCCACCCACTGGAAAATTTGAGGCAATTCAGATCCACTTTGGAGCATCATGGCTTTTGTATTGGTTTTGTCATTGGCTCAGAGTGCCCCTTAGCAAATCACAAACACGGCTTCCTAATGTGCTCAGGTTTTCAACAAAGGGCTCCCATCTAAGTGCTGTCCATTTATGTTTTTGCTTAGCTGAAGAGCCCCAATGAGATCAAAGCACTGCGTAGCTAGTCTACTGATGTAAGAATGTAGAAAGCTTTTGGAGTCCTTGTCTATTTCACAGACACCAAGAGACAGTGGTGGAGAACGAGAGCTCTGGGCCCCGTTATGGTTATCTCAGTTATTTGAAACAATCTGTTCCTGTCCCTGCCCTGCCCTGCCCTGCCCAGCCTCACCAATGTGCTTCTGTCTTTATCTTTTAAGTTTTGTACTATCTGAAGAGAAACCAGAGCATGTGCTTCTGTCCTGCTATGGGGGCCCTGTTCTAAATATGAGAGGAGAGTTTTCTCCCCGTGTTTGTCTTTCCTGATGAGACTTTTCACGATTAGTGCCAAATTTGGTAGTAGCACTTATACTGGGGACATTTGTTTCTGGGGAACTGGGCTGATGCTTAGGGAAAGGTTCTGACTATAACAGAATGTTCTTTCCCTGGTATTGAATTATACATCTGACTGGAGTTCTCTTTCTGTAGTTTTAGCCACCATGTGCAAGTATTTAAAGTAATTTCCATGAAGGGGTTACCCACCAACCCATTTCATACAAGTGTAGCCCCCAGAGAGGGTTGGTGTAGAGGTCCCCTCTAGTGGTGTGAGTGGTGATTAACCACTCACAGGTTCACGAGCCCACTATTCTCAGAGCTGAGAGACTCGGCTCTTTTGGCTTAGAGGCTAGAGGCTCATGCAGATGGAGCTGAGGAGATCACCAGTTCTAAACTCCAACCTTGCCAGAGTAGACAGGGTTACACAAGTCACAGAAGTTCTAAAGGTACATGAAAGAGAGGGCAGCACAGGGATATTGTAGATGGCTTATACCAGCCCAGAGGGATTATAGGAGGTTTCAGAGGCTCAGCAGTCTAGGGCTTTATCCAGCAGAGAAGCTGTCAGCTGTTTTCCTGAAAGGCGCTAAGGCTGACTAGCAATTCCTTCAGTCTTCACCAAGCCCCCATCTTCCCAGGGTCAGAGGCAGAGACATACACAGGCCTAAACTTGCAAACTTTACTTAACGGGAGCCTGCTGAAACAAGCGCAGCTTGTCTTAAACTATATATTTTGTGAGATTACTGATCTGACCGTTCTAGAATCAGAGAGAAATCCTCACCCACGCCCATTAGAGATGTTTGGCTAATGGCTACAGTTCAACCTCAGGCCCAACAGATCAGATCAGACCCATCCTATTGAATTTAGTCAGGAATCTGTCCAAACCCAGGCTAAATGCTAGGGCGGGCTATGGGCTCTTTGATTTGGCTCAGGCCAGGCCGAGCTCCAATTAGATGACCCCACCTCTGTCAGCAACCTCCCATTAACTTCTTCAACACCAAGGTTCACCAAATACCCCTCCTCTAGTGCCGTGGAAGTCTCTGCAAAATTTTCATAGGACAATCACTGAAAAGTCTGGCACCCATGTACTAGTAGCAGCACAAACCCAAGCAGGCTAGAGTGGGGTGGGAGTGGCGGCGTGCTCCCTAAAAGGCTAGAGGGGCCACAGGCAGGGTTTAAAGGGAGACCTTTTGTGTAATAAAATTATGAGTGAGAAAAGGGAATGTCTCCCAGCAACTCTAGCCTGTTTGTTGTATAAGGTCGGATCATGTTGCACTGGTCAGTACATTAGGTCTGAGACCTGCTTCCAGTCATAGAGCCCCCAGACTTGCTTTCTACCATGACTGATGGCAACAGCTATCTGCAGAAAGAATTGCAGCTGCACACATCAATCTGGGAGATTTTCTTCCATAGAAACCCCAAGCTGCTGCCTCCATTCTCTCCCTATATAACTGTGCTGTGTTCCATCAGTGCTGTTCTGCTACTGTGCCTCACTTCAAACCTTCTTTCTCTCCCTGATCGCATTGGCCCAGCGCTGTGGTCTAATATCACTCCAGTGCAGTTAATAAAACACACACAGGCACCGAGCCTGGTGAAATGCCGGCTGCCTTATTAGAGATTCCGAATCCTCGGTGGAGGAGCTCACGCAGGACCCAGCAATGAGCTCATTCATCATTGGGCACGGGAAGCTGCCAGCTGGGCTGGAGCAGGAGCACAGCACAGCACTTGGTCTCATCTCTCTGCCTTCATCTCCTTCCATTCCAAGTAATGAGAGTGAGGAAAAAATACACCATTTCCATCAGTCGTCAACTGCCTGCTGCAGACATTACAAAGTGTGAGGATGGGGAGTGCCTGGGATGGTTAAAACTACCCACGTAAGAGGGTTGATGTTAGGGGTGGGCATTCAGAAGGAATAACAAATCGAGATCCATATTACAGATCCAGAACTTTAATTCTGGATTTAATTACAGATCTGTATTACAGATCCATATTTAAATCAATAATAAAAAAAGTTTAAAAATGGGAAAAATAATAATAATAATAACTGTGCATGTGCAAAATGCCATAGCTTTTCTTGTCCCTCACTCTTTTTTCACTAATGTCTGTGCTGGAGTGAAGTTTAGGGGAGAGGAAGCGCACAGCTAATCACAACTTCTCTTTGGATGGCATTTGGACCCAACAACGGGGGGAGGAATAGAAAGGTTAGAACATCACATGCAGTTGGGAGAAACTGCATCACACACAGGCATGCAGGAGAAACTTAAAGGGGGTGAAGCCTGCGTGGTGTCTGCGTGATTGTCATATTCTTCACAGCCTGGGTCCTGCTTATCTGCGGGGCCGCCTCACTCCCCATGTGCCCGTGCGACCCTTGAGATCGTGTGTGGGAGCCTTTTTGGAGGTTCCCCGGGCGAGGCGGGTGGCCACCGATGTTAGATCTTTTTCGGTGGCCGCCCCTGTGCTGTGGAATTCGCTCCCGGAGGAGGCTCGGTTGGCTCCCACTCTCCTGCTGTTTCGGCGTGTATGTAAGACCTGGCTGTTCCGTCAGACTTTTGGCGAGGGGGAGGGATGGGGGGGGGAGGTTTTCTTTTTTTATTGTTTTATTGATTATTGTTGTTCGCCGCCCCAGGCTGCCCTGTGGGCAGGAAGGGCGGGATATAAATTTTACATAAATAAATAAATATCTGCTCAGATGTACATATTTATCTTCTCCCTTTTTATTCACCACATTGGGTGTTTTCAGATGGACTCAGAGGCAGCCTGCCCTGGAGCTGCTCTGGGAGTGCACCACTGCATCCGTCCATGTCCAGTCCTGCCCTGGTTAGATTCAGATGGACCCAGCAGGTTCCCCAGCCCACCCGCACCTACGCACCATAGAATTGCAAACAATCACATGCGCAGAATGGTCCAACGGCCATTTTGTGTATGCAGACGTTTTTTTTTTAATTTGTAGATTTTAAAATTAAAAGGTAGGGAAGGGTGTTTTTAGCTCCCCCACCTACTTTGGTTTATATTGTTTCTTAGTCCTGTTTTAATATTTTATATTATTTATGAGAATTTTACTGATTTTATTGTATTTTTAATGTTGGAAGCCGCCCCGAGCTGCATGGCAGGAGAGGCGGGGTATAAATTTATGAAAATAAATAAATAAAATAAATAAACTGAACCACAACAGGCATGTAGTGGTTTGGTATGGATTAATGTGTAACTGCCCGTTATGAGCAGTTACAGATTAATCCGAATCCATAATGCCCATCCCTAGTTGATGCACACACAGAGGACGTGCACGTATACCAGAGCTGAAATTAATCCATGCAGCAAATACCAGACTTGAATTTGGCTGCTTCATATCATTTTGGTGAACCTAGGCACAAAGCATGGTTTGTGTCCGAAAATGTGTGCCCTTACACTGACAGCATCCAGTTCTGTTCTGTCTCACCCCTGGGTGGACCATCTGGGTAAAGGCAGGCCGCCAGATGTGCAGGCAGAACTCAAGTGAAGCAGGCTCTGCCTTCTCTGTTCCAGCCCCACTAGTAGTGCTCCAGGACATCCCAGAGCACCGCCAGTGGAGCAAGTTGCCCAGACTTGGGGCACTGGCTGGAGGCAGGGCTGTGGTTTGGCTACTTGGCAGATGGCCACTAGAGCTCCACTCCCAGCTGGAGGTTGCCCAACACCATAGAGCTGTGGGTGGCAGCCTAGAGCAGTGGCCGATCTGCTTGCAGCTCTATGGTGTGAAGGAGGGGAACACCACACGGCTGACTGAAGGCTGGCGGTAGCAGCTGGGTCCGTTTACAATGGATTCAGGCGCAGCTGCAAGTGGGCAGACACGGGGGTGCACCACTGGACTTGCTCCAGGGCTGAGTACCCACACATCCTTCTACAGACACCTTTTGTTTCCAGATTTGGATATCCTTTTTGGTTACTTCAGATTTGGCGTTTTGTTTTGGGTATTGTTGTGCAACAGTGTGACATACAACAGTGCTACTTGGCACTGTCCTTATGAGCAACAGTGCTACCCAGTGCTTCCCTGATGCGCAACAGTGCAATTGCCCTAACGGTAATTGAACATTCTAGGGCACCACTCAGGGCTCAGCCCTGGCAATTAAATTCCAGCAGGGGCAGAACCCCTCAAAATATTCCCTATAGAAGTGTGCACCCCCAAATGTGAAACTCCACGGAAACTGGCCATTACAGAGTTGGTAACAAAAGCCCAAGAACCCAAACAAATACCAAAACCCTGGATTTGTCTTTCATTAATGACTTTTCCTGTCCCACCCCCTGTGCTGGTTATTGTATAGATTAAATAACGCCTTATCCATGCTTTTGTAACCTCAAGGCTAAACTACTACACAATGCACTCTACGTGGGGCTGCCTTTGAATACTGTTTGGAGACTGCAGCTAGTGCAGAACATGCCAGCCCGCCTTCTGACCGGGGGTGGGGAGTGCGTGAGTCTCCAGAAGCACATTACACCAGTTCTCCAAAGTCCGCACAATAGTGTTCCGGGCACAATTCAAAGTGCTGGTTTTGACCGATAAAGGCCTTAACGGCTTGAGTCCTGCTTATCTAAAACACCGCCTTCCCCCTTACGTGTTGCCATGCTCCCTTAGGTCAACTGGGGGCGCCATCTTGCAAGTTCCACTACCTCACCAGGTTCAAACACAGGCACGCAGAGAGGTGTTCTCAGTGTCTGCCCCGCAACTTTGGAACTCCCCATCCCTGGAGGTTCACCAAAGCCTGCACATTTTCAAAAGACAAGGTAAGACCTATTTATGTGGCCAATTTTTTTTAGTGGCCAGGGATAGGGTTGGGAGGGGGGGGGGGACGAGAGCAGGGATTTTAATTGGAATTTTATATGGTTTATTTTTATTGATTTATCTCTCTGAGCCTGTGAGAAAGGGTGGGATATAAATTCAAATAAATAAATCACAAATAACTCCTGTTTTATATTGAGCAGAGGGACAGGGTTGTGTGGGGCTGCTAGCTGGACACTCGGATTCAGTTCCCTGCTCTGAGAAGCTCTGGGCCCAGCAATTCATTTAAAACAACAAACAAGAACAACAAATTAAGCACTGGCACGACTGCGCACTGGACTATTGTGCAGCGATAGGTGAACAAAGTATAGAAAACAAAACACCAAAATACAGAAGTAGCTGAAACGCCGAATGGAAATTAATAAAGTAACATGACAAACATGTGAAGACCACCTGACTGGAGAAGGTTCAGTCAAATATTCAGCTATGTATCTGAACATGCAAGTAATCTTCACAAATGCATATTCCCATATTCATTTCAGCTGCAGTATGTGCACACACCTGCATGCGTGGCCTTCCGCTGGGCCTGTAAGACCTGGGTCTTTGTCCAGGTCTTTGGGGAAGGAAGTGGGTAGGGGTGGAGCAGACGGGTAGTGGGCGGGGGGCTGGGTTGGGTTAGGGAGGGTTTGGGTATTGGTTATTTTAACCTGGGGTTTTTAGGTTGTTTTAATTGTATTTTTAGTTATGTGTTTTAAAATGTTGTTAGCCGCCCCGAGATGCTTGTAGCAGGAGGGGGCGGCATATAAATTTTAATAATAAATAATATAATAAATATGCTATCAGCAGCACAATCTCTCACACAGGCTGGGCCTCTTTTAACCCTGCTACGTGCTAAACGCCTTCTGTATTAACCTGTTTATGGGGGTGTGATACACCTCAATTAAATCACAGTTGAAAAGTATAAATATGATTGATTGGAAAATGACTCCAGTTTAACATAAAATAATTAGAATGTATTGTGTTCAGTACAGAAATAAATTGCCAACATGAAAGCCTATGGGGTTACTAGTGACCACCACTGTTACCACTAAAATCCCACAAGTAACGGTACTGGTTTGAACTGACCCCCCATTTTTGGAATATAAGATGTACAGAAACTGTAAAAGTAACAACATTTTCAACAAGTATTGAACATTACAAAGAAATAAATAGACTTGAATAGAAACCCTTGGGTCAGGGACAGCACATTCATATGCAAATGAGATAATATCTAGGTGATAAGTGTTAACATTCCAATGTTCTCACATTCATAAGGAAACAAAGATAAAGTGGGTGATAACTCAGCATGCAGACAGCTTGCCTGCATTTCAAGAGCCTGAGCTATCAAGTGTGTAGCCATGAGTTAGGGTTAACACCCTCACAGAGCTGTGATGTCATCAACAGGGGACAGTGGCCATTTTGTATGTGTGTTAGCAGTTGCAATAAAACCTTTGTGAAAATAAGAAGTCTCCTTGCCTTACCTGACCAGGGAGCTAGCACAGCAGTCACTGATTTTTAAAAAACAAACAAACAATGGGGGGTGAGGGGGGGATGAACCAGTCAGACACATCAGACCCCATATCCTTGAGGAATGCGAAGTGGTCCATGTTTGCTTTAAAAGTTTTATGAATTTTTTGTACAACTTCCAGGGCACTGTGCGACCCCATTTGCAGAGCAAGGGTTAAAGAACTAGCCCTTTGCCTTGACTTTTGACATGTAAAATGTGCTTCTTCCAGTACAGCCAGCTGGACAGTACAGGCTATTTGGAAAGAGACATGTTTTGGGATCTCAAAGTGGGAAGCAAACAAAGAGTTGGGCGGGCTTAGCTTCTTCCCCTACAATTTTTTTTTAAAAATCCCACAGGAGGTCCAAAATCAGGAGACCTAAATGTAATAAAGCACTTTCCGTTTGTAATCCACAAATTGTTATAGAGTTGTGGTTTTTTTAATTAAGTGAAGCTTTAACCTACAAACAGAAATAAAATGTGTGTCAACAACTCAGTGATCCAGCAACAGGAAAGGAGTCTGCCTAGCCAACACTCACAGCCCTACAACAAACCAGTCTGCGTGCAACAAAGCCTGCCAAAGTACACAAGAGCTCAGCAATCACAGGGCAACCCCATAATAGCAAACCAATGTGTGCATCCCAGCACTCTCAGCACAGCCCTGTAATGCCATAACACTATACTTGTCCCTTCGCCAGCCCCACTTGTAAAGCTGGGGCAAAGCGCTCTTTGACATGCTCCCCACAATGGAAAAATGAGCAAGGCGGTGCTGGGTATGGACTGTCTGAGCAACATCAGGGCTGTGGAGCCCTTTTATTATGTCTCCCCAGGGCAGGAAAACTAAAGGGCCCAGCCAGGGTTGCTGCGGCAACTGGCAGAAGGGCACGAAACATAGGCTCACAAGGCGAGACTTGATCCATCTCCAGCGCCAGCCTCACCTCAAACAAGTCAGTTGTGTGTTGGAGCAGCAAGCAGCGGGCTGGGGATCCCTGACTGAACAGCGGCTGGAGGCAAGGTGTTGAAGGCCTTTCAACCCATCCCCCATGGCAGCCGTCAGCAGAGAACAAGGCAGTGTGCTTGTTGTGTACTAGCAGTGAGTGAGGGACCTGAGAGGGGAAGATGTGAGAGACAGCAGCTCTGGTGGAATGGGGCCTGGTACCCAGTGCCAGTTCAGGCAGGAGTGAGCCTCGCCCTTTTCACAGTGCCTCCTCCAAACCCTACTCTGGGAGGGAGGGGACGGGCACACAACTGTGGGCGTTTACACAAGTATGGTCAGGCACTCCTCGCATCAAGGCTTCAATGTAGGTGCAGGGCAGGGCTACAGTCAGATGACTCCCCCTAGCGAAGGATACCCCAGTGTCTGAGCCCCAATTGGCGAGCATCTCCTTGAGGCAACACAGGAAAGGATCTGGAGGGGAGAATATATTGATATCTTTGCTCCTCTATTTAGAGACCCGGTCCCCGACCCAAACGATCGGGGCAAAGTGAAGGAAAAATTTAAACTGGTCCAGTTGGACAGTTCTGTATTATCTCTACCAGGCATTCCATCAGGCATTCCAGGGAAGGGCATCAGACCTGGTAAAGTACACAGATATAGTCCAACGAGTGTATGACTCCTACATCGAGGCTTTCCGGCATCAGGCAGCAATCACGCCTGGTTTGAGGTGGGACATACGTGCCCCTGATTTGGGGCTTGATTGCATGAGCAATGTGCCAAATGCCCCACAATCTGACAGCGGACACATCTTGGGCAAAGGGCGGGGTGGCAGCAATGAATGATTCCTTTTGTAGCGAAGGGTGGAAGTCCCAAGGGGGAGGAAGGCCATGCTAGGAGTTCAATAAAAATGGCAAGTGCTCCCGATCCCCCTACAGGTTTCATTACTCCTGTAAATAATGCGGGGGCTCTCACGCCCTGCAACCATGTGCTTAAAATTCAAGTAATTTGGTGGTAGGTCGAAGCAGAACCCACCAAGTTGTGGGGGCGGCCCTCATTCTGAGCCAGGCGGCTCTGGGAAGGGCCTCAACCCCAGTTCAGCCTGATGCACTGTAAGGAGCACTTAGACCACAACCAGATTTGGAGGAGGTTTATTATGTGGTCCAAGGGGTTTAGAAAACTTAAAATCAGTGTTGGGGTTGAAGCACATAGTCCACAGCTAAAAAAAGAAATAAAGGAGGGGTGGATAGCAGGACCATTCCAGGCCGCGCCTCTGGATAACCTGATAGTCACCTCATTAGGGGTGGTCCCAAAAAAGGCACCAAGGAAGTTCCGTCTGATTCACCACTTCTTCTATCCTGGGGTGGGTGGGGTTTCAGTGAATGACGCAATCCCCCGTGAACTTTGCTTGGTCCAATATGCTTCATTCGATTCTGTGGTTGAAATGATCAAAGTGTGTGGGTCAGGTGTGACGTGCTAAGTGCAACATGAAGTTTGCCTTCCGCCTGCTTCCGATTCACATTGAGAACTTCGGACCACTGGGTTTCCAGTTTTAGGGATCCTATTACTTCAACAAGGCCATGCCAATGGGCTGTTCTATCTTGTGCTTGGCCTTCAAGAGTTTTAGCTCATTGTTGGCATGGGTGGTCTGAAAGTGGGTGGGGTCCTGCCACGTCACGAAATATCTTGAAGATTTCCTCTTTGGGAGGAGGGCAGGCACCCAAGAACGCGCCGAGTTACTGGTAACATTCCAGGTGGTGGCAGAAGAGTTTGGCGGCCCCTTGGCTCCCAAAAAGACAGAGGGACCTGCGACCGAGATGACATATCTTGGTATAGAATTGGACATGGTGCAGGTAGTGTCCCAGTTCCTGGAGGATAAACTGGTGGCCCTGAGATGCACCATTGACAATTGTTTGGCAGCCAACAAGATTGTGGTGTGCCAACTCCAGTCCATCCTCAGGACTCTGAATTTCACCTGCCATGTTGTTGCTCCAGGCAGGCATTTATATCCCGGTTCCATGCCAGAGCATCTAGTAACCTTCCACCCCATTACCACATAAGGCTAACTAGGGAACTCAAGGAAGATCTGAACACATGGACCACCTTCCTAGCTTTTGCTAGAAGCAGAGCCCCAGGTCCATTCAGACACAGGGTGTCTTTAGACATAACCTCAATGGGTGTCTGAATGTGTGTTTTGACCTTGATATGAACACCGGTTTGGCCCTGTGTTCACCATGTGATGATGTTTAGACACACACCACATCATGGGGCAAATCAGTGTTTTGCTCGCCACCCGATCTCAACACGCAAGCACTGCAGCCTTGTTCCCCATGTTGTACGTGTTAACATAGCATGCAATAGCATTAGACTCAGCTTTCGCCACGTGTTTAGCTGGAACACGCAAATTGTCCTTGTGATGCAATGGTATTTACATTGCGTGTTCAACGGGTGGCCAAATTGGTGTTGGGATTGTTATAGTGCTTACACACAACAGCCAAACACGTGCTTAGGGGGTTTGGCATCTGATCTTCGTTATGTCTAAAGATACCCACAGTCAGTATATTTGGGGTATATTTCAGAGACAGCTGGTGTGCAACTTCATTGTCAAGTGGTTAGCTTGAATGAGGTCTAACTAGGGACCTGATGTTCCTAGAGTTCTTCCCGACTGTGGTGGCAGTCCATCTCTGGACTGGCGAGTTTGCTGACCACTCAGCAAAATTCTGGTGCAACAAAGTGATGCACGTAATCAACTCCCTGTCCTTGAAATCACACCAAGTCATGAGGCTACTTAAGGCACTTGGACTGGTGTGCTTGAGGAATAACATCCTTTTCACAGCCAAGGACATGCCAGGTGTTAACAACGGCACAGCCGATGCCTTTTCTCACTTCCAGATGGAGCAGTTTCAGCACCTGACACCAAGAGCCAGCAGAACACCGGAGGCCACGCCAACACCTTGTGGCCCCTCGGATCCTAGACCTCTACAAGACCATCCAGGGATCCCTCTCAGAATGAACTAGGGCTGCTTACTCAAGGGCTTTTGGGGAGTTTCAAGGGTTTAGGGCACAATTTGGTCAGGCAGTCAGTTTTCCCACACCGGAGGCCAAGATCCTGCAGTTTGCCAGGTCATCAAGACATGATTGCCAGAAAGCTTTCAGCTTTAAGTTATATGAATAGCCTGGCCCGGCACCCAGCTCCCAATGATGGATTCTTTGCTAGGAGGTTGATAAGAGAGCTGGCACAGAGAGCAGGGGAGGAAGGATGATCCCCAGGCCTCTGTTACATTACTGTTATTGGCTAGTTTGTGCAAAGTGTTAGTTCAGATATGACAAATTTGAAGTTAGACTATTTGTCGCTGCATTTAAATCGGCTTTCTTTGGGGCTTTTTGCGTCAGTGAACTTGTGGCAGAATCGTCAAGGGCAGTGCCCTAGCCATAGACGATATAGTTTGGGAAGAACAGACCCTTGTCCTGCGAATCAGGCACTCCAAGACAGACCCAGTGGGGAAGGGGCCAGTGGGTTAGATTACAGAGAGCAGGGGAAACTGACCTGTGCTCAGTTCATATCTTGAGGGATTACCTACTATTTAGACCCCCGCATCCGAGGGTCATTCCTATGGCACATCAACGGGGCCAGTCTTACCCGCCAACAATTTGTGGCAGTCTTAAGGGAGGCCCTCCACCTTTTCAACTTACCCCCAGGGGGATATAGCCCCCACTCATTCAGAATTGGAGGCACCACCTTCGCAGCAGCCGCGGGATTCTCTGACTCGGACATTAGGAGGGTCAGGCACTGGAGGTCAAACATGTTTCAGTCATATGTTCACCTGGTACCTCACTAACCTGTCTGCCATTTCGGACCCAGGTTGCACCAACACCCGCCAGGTGGTTTCAATTGTGGGCTGTAGCCTGGAACATTAAGTGGGAAAAGTTGCCGGGAAGACAGAGGTGGGACTTAGCAGAAGCACCAAAATTCTGTGAGAAGGGCATCGAGGCATGCATTGGGAACAGCTGTTACCCACCCTGCACGTTGCTGCTTCAGAGCCTCCACCTGACATACTAGTTCTGCATTTAGGGGAAAACAATCTACCAAGGAATAAAGGGCTGGATTTGGGTGGGTGGGCACTGCACCCAAGGATGCAGTGGCACTGCATCAGACACTCTGAGATTAGGCATACATGGCCAGAGCTGTTTTGCTCCAATGGGGTGCACCTTTCCCCAACAGGGATGGAGCTCTACCTTGGGGTTCTGAAGGAGCAATTGGTTAGGCTTCTCAGTCTTTAGGCTGGGTGGGGGTCAAGCAACAGGCTAAGCTAGTCCCTGGCTGTTCCTCTTGTGGTGTGGGTTCAGTAGTTTTAAGATGCAGATAGTTTCATAGGACTATCAGATAAGCGGGAGGCATCTCTTTAAGAAATGGGGATGCGGGACTCAGTGCAAAAGCAAGTTGCGGCTTAGCCTGGGGTCACATCCCTGGGAGAGGGAGTTGAGGACACCGTAGGGGCCTACACGGCCTCTGGCCCCACTCAAACTATTCTTTGCTCCGGTTTCTTGGAGGGACATGCTTGTCCTCCCTCACCCATGACTAGCGTCATGGGATGGAGGGGAAGGTATAGTCTGATAGGGTGTCTTTTTTAGACACAACGTTGTTCAGTGTTCTGTAACACAGTGTCCTACTGTTACAGTGTTTAGACATAGCGTCAACACAATGTTCACCCCAAACACTGATTAAACTGTCAAGACCTGGCAGCATTCACTTCCAGTGTTTGGGGTGAACACTGTGTTGATGGTATGTCTAAACACTGTAACGGTAGGACACTATGTTACAGAACACTGAACAGCATTATGTCTAAAGACACCCTTAATGATTTTGGAACTGGAACTTGAAGGTGCATAAGGCCAAGCTTCCCACCTGAGGTTAGATATTGTCAAGGTTAAAGTTGTCTGGACCCTTCCCCCACCCAGTTTCATTAATAAAGAGTGCGGCCGTTTCAACCCATAACATGTCTCCTTATCTAATTTGCGGTGTGCCGACAAACATCATGCACTGCCACACCATCACCAATGACTCTACAATAACAAACCAGAAGTTGAGTGTCATCAGCAGTTCATGAGCAACCCTTTGAGAACAAATCAGTATGGGTAGAATTACATTTCTTAGCCCCAACCATGGAGCAGGATCCTACGGTACCAGGCACTGCACAAGCATGTAACAGTCCCTGCCCCAAACAGCTAACAGTCTATGGTCCTTGGGGCAAGGGTATCTTACAATATGACGGGCAGCATTTGCACACAACCCAGCTAAATAACCAGCCTTGCACTTGTGAACAACTCTACCACAGTGTGCAGCCCTCACCAACAACCCCTACATTAAGAAAGCAGCATGTGTGCGTGATGAAGGAAATGAATTCAGTAAGGAGACCAGTTTCAGTTACAAGTCTCAGAGGGATTATCACAAACAACAGTAAGAAAAAAAAATTAAAATTATGCAGAATACACAACAAGCAGATTAGAGCAAAGGGACACAAACACCATGAACATCTTGATTCCTAAAGTCATTACTCATTTCTCCAAGTCTCTGTTCTTATTTGTCCTGACTCCCCATGACTTCTCAGTTTGGGGCGTGAGTTTGTATCTCCCCTCCGAATGCCTTGCCTTTACTTGGTTTTGCTTTTAAAATCATTCTAACTCTCCTGGACATGTCTCCCTGTAATGCAAATGAGGAGAGGGTGGCTGTGTGCATACAGACTTCATGATCATCAGCTAATCACATACAGGGGCCATCAGGAATAGAACTCACAGCTGCCATCTCTGTCACGCAAGGCACAATGGGTGTTTTCAGACAGACGGGCTGCCCTGCTTCTATGCCTGCTTCACCCCTGGGTGGCCTGTCCATCTAAAGGCACCCTGCCAGATGTGCAGGTGGAGCAGGCCCTGCTGGCGGTGCTCTGGAATATCCCAGACCGCCACCAGCAGGATGAGTCAGTCAAACCCAGGGTACCGGCATGAAGCAGAGCAGCTGTCTGTCTGATGTACGGACCCACACTGCTGCTCCACCTCCAGCCGGCTGTTGTCCTGGGCACTACTATAGAATGGTGGGTGCCAGCCTAGAGAATCGGGCAATCACCCACAACTCTATGGTGCAGGGGAGGGGGTGTCAGGCAGGCAGGCCAGGGAACCAGCCGGGTCTATCTGAACCCGACCCAGGCAGGACTGGATGTGGGGACGCACTCCTGGAGCAGCTCCAGGACAGGTTGCCTCCAGGACCATGTCTGTCTAAAAGCACCCAATACGATGAACAAAATGAGAGAAGAGAAATACGTAAATCTGAGCAGACATGACAGTCAAACAGACACCATGCAATTTCCCACCCCCCCTAAAGTTTTCTCCCAAACGCCTGTGTGTGATGCACTTTCTCCCAATGCATGTGATGCCCTAACCTGTCTATTCCTCCCTCAGTTGTTAGACCCAATACCCCCCAAAGGAGAAGTTGTAATTAGCTGCACTCTTCCTCTCCCCTGATCTTCACCCAAGCACAGACATCAGTGAAAAAAGAGTAAGGGACAGGAGAAGCTATGGTATTGCTGTGACCTGTAATTACATACAGAGATTTCAAAACCACTGCAAGTGTGCAGAGGACAGAACATTCAGCAGCTACATGATGGGCTGGTAAAAACAACAGCCAATTAAAAAGTGCTTCAAATGCGTCTCTGGCAGAAACAGACCCTGGTTGTCTCTGTTAGGTGTCCAGTGACAATTGTGGAGACTCAGCCAAGCGGCATGTTTATTTCCACACATAGCAACAGTGAGACCTTAGCTATGGAAAGGAATAGGGAGACAGTAGCAAACTGGCCAAGCAAGATTATTACTACAAGATGCTTTACAAGTGACGGTAGGAATAGCTTCCCATTCCCTATGTAGATTGATTGAGAAGAATGCTAGAAAAGCCCACTATAATAAAGCGAATTCTAGTCCTTAGACCTGTCAATCTACGGGTTCCTGAAACCATTTTCTTTGGCTGTGACCACTGGGTTGAGGCAAAGCTACCAAGTTCTAGCTTGTCATTCTGTAGCAACTGAGAGAAATCAGGAATTTTGCCTGTAAAAACCATAACTAATTTTGCAATGAACTGCCCTGCTGTCCGCTCAGATCAGATCAGAACCACCTCTCTGTGAGTCACAATGCTAACAGTTGATGAAAATTCTCTGACTTGTGAAAGGGCCCTGTCTTTACAGAGCAGAAGGATCTTAGTTCTATCTGAATTGCTGCTGTGAGTTGTGCCCTGCACAGAAGCAACGGTGGAGCTCCCAGGTGCTCCTGGGTTCGTTACAAAACAAGACAGGAAGTGCTATGGAGCTTTACATCTTCAGCAAGTCGAATAACCAACCAAGCCTCAAAAACCTTTACAGGAGGGGCAATATCCTCACTTTTCAGGTGGAGAAACTGAGGCACAGATAGGGAGAGTGACTCACTGACAATCACATAGAGAGTCTAAGGAAAGATATTTATTTGTTTATGGTAGTGTTCTTGATATGATAGGCACTCTCCAGACAATCTAGAAGGCATTGTCCCTGCCCTGAGGATAGGCATCTAGATTGAGGCCGTTTTCAGACAAGCGCGGCGGCGCCCACGCTTGTTTCTCAAAAAACCATGCAGCCCGTTCCACACGTGACGCTGCTGCCGAATACACACATGTGCGGGCGATGCGCATCCATTTCCGGGCGCGAACTGACTGGGTCGGCGATCGAGGCTGGTCATATGTGGCCGGAAATGGAAGCGCATCGCCCGCACATGCGCGTGTTCGGCGGCAGCATCACGTGTGGAACGGGCTGCCGGCTTTTTTGAAAACAAGCGCGAGCGCTGCCGCGCTCGTCTAAAAACGGCCTAAGGGTGGACAGACATACACAGAAATTCAGAATTTTCATCTACAAGTCAACAAAATGCACCAACAGTAGCATGGCTGAAGTGGGAGCTTAAGAGGAACTTAAATGTGGAGAGGAGGGTCTATGCTGATGAAATCAGAGAGGCTGTACTGTGCATATGAAGGAGCCACATGAAAAAGACAGAGGCAACTGTGTGAGAAGGAAAAAGGGGAGATAAGGGTGGAAGAATGATGTGAGGGGTGTGAAGAAGCCAGAAACTCAACAAAGGAGGATAAGTAACCAGGGAAGAGTTATATAGAGCTTTGAAGGCAGTGACAAGAAGCTTAAAAAGAATGGGATACTGAATGGCGTCCTGATGGAAGTAAGGCCATCTGATCAAATTGACAGGCAGGAAAGCTGATTTTCTCTACAGTGTTCTCTACAGGTACTTCTATGATGCTCAGCATGGTAGTATCTGAGCTCCTCCCAACAACTAGCGACATGATGACGTACACTGGCCACAAGTAGTTCATTCTCTTTTTTATCCTCTTGCCAGGGGGAAACTGTGTGTTCAATATAGGACTTTGTTTGGGTAGGATTGCTTAGTGGTTATTTTTTCTTGTCTTTGAAGAGGATGTTTTATGTGATGCTAAGAGTTCATATAACAAAATGCAAGGCCATTGAGTTCCTCAATGATAAGGCGTGGAAGCTCGAACTTGACTTTGTATTCTCTGGTAAGCAGTGAACAAGTCTGATATGCTTGTGGTTGTCTATGCTGCTGAGGAGATGCACTGCTGCATTCTGAGGTAGCTGGAACTTCCTCAGGACTGATGAACTCATGCCCAAATATAACACACTACTATAATCCAGATGGAAAGTAACAAAGGGCGTTTTCAGACGGACATTTATCCCAGGATAATTGCTTTAATTCCAGGATGGCATCTCTGTCTGAACACTGTCAACAGTTATTATTATCCCACGATAACAAAACTATCAGGGTGTTATAAAACCCAATTCGCTGGAGTTTATACTATCCCAGGTGTTAAACTATCCCAGGATAATGTCTGTCTGAAAGATTATCCCGGGATAGTCACTATCCTGGTGATTAGTGCCACAGAGTCCAAGGGCAAGAGCTGACAGACTGTCTAGGCATTTTCTGCTTCTATGGTATCTAGGAGCACATGACTGTGTGGCGACTGTATTACCATCATCATCATTCCAGAATGCACTATGGAGCACCAAGCTTCAACACCCTCAGAACAAAGGGATGAATTTCTATTTTCTTCAACTCAGAAATCAGAAAAATGAAGAAAATCAGATTTTCTTCAATCCCAGAAGTCAGACGGGGTTCTCCCATTAACGACTATTAGTCCTGTACTGACTAACAGTTGCAATAGTCTAGTGCCATTCTTATTAATAATCTGATCTTTTGAGTCATGTGGGGGGATTTTCAAGGATGACTGCAGATAGTAATCAACAATAACTGGGTCTTGAATGCCTACCCTAGCATTAAAATCCCATACTACAATAAGTTTGTCCTCATAATGGGTCTGGCACAACATCTCAATCAGACAGCTGGTTCCAAACAGTGGCTGGATAATAATGCGAGGAATCAGGGGAGATATGTTTAATATAAGAAAATTCCCCAAACCTGATCCTTTAATTTCCAGCACAAGGCAGTTTGGCACGGTAACTGGGATCAGTTTGCAGTCCACTTTCAGTCTGGTGGAAATAAGTGTCGCCACTCCACCGGAAAATCGGCCTCTTTTCCCTTCCTTCATTCCTGGGACTGAAAAAATCTGAAAGCTCGAAATTGATAAGGCATCGCCTTCAGGTTTGGAGAGCCAAGTCTCCTGTAGGCAGATAATTTCGAAAGTTTGCAAAAATTCCACCTACCCTATATATTGACAAGATCCATCAGGACATTGCCTCCCTACCGCCTCCTCCCACCCCCCCTCTCCTCACATCCTTCCCTCCTGCCTCTCTCGAGGAAATCTCCGCTCTGCTCTCTTCATCCAACCCTTCCACCTGCCTCCTTGACCCAATCCCCTCCCGCCTCCTGACCTCTATTGTTCCCACTGTCGCTCCCCCCACCCCCTTCTACATGTCATCAATCTCTCCCTTTCCACAGGCTCTTTCCCCTCTGCCTTCAAGCATGCCACTGTCTCCCCCATCCTCAAAAAGCCCACCCTGGACCCATCTGACCCCTCTAGTTACCGGCCAGTCTCCCTCCTTCCCTTTGCCTCAAAGCTTCTGGAACGTGTCGTCTACTCCCGCTGCCTGGACCTCCTCTCTGCCAACTCCTCCCTGGACCCTCTCCAATCCGGCTTCCGCCCCCTCCACTCTACTGAAACTGCCCTGGCCAAGATCACCAATGATCTACTTGTCGCTAAATCTAAGCGCCTCTACTCCATTCTTGTCCTCCTTGACCTCTCTGCTGCCTTTGACACTGTCGACCACTTGCTTCTATTGGACTCGCTTTACTCTTTGGGCTTCCGTGGCTCTGTCCTTGACTGGTTCTCCTCCTACCTCTCTGACCGCTCCTTTAAAGTCTCGCTCCCCGAGTCAAACTCCTCCTCCCTCCCCCTTTCGGTTGGGGTCCCCCAAGGCTCTGTCCTTGGCCCTCTCCTCTTCTCTATTTACACCCTGTCCCTTGGCAAAATTATTGCCTCCCACGGATTCCAATATCATCTCTACGCTGATGACACCCAACTCTATCTTTCTACCCCCTCTCTCTCCTCTTCTGTCCACTCACGCCTCGTCAACTGCCTCTCTGATATCTCCGCCTGGATGTCCCGACGTCAACTCAAGCTCAACATGGCCAAGACCGAACTCCTCATTTTTCCTCCCTCCTCTTCCTCTCCCTCTAACCTGCCCATCTGCATCGATGGAGTCACCATCCATCCTGTTCTCCAAGCCCGTAGCTTGGGCTTCATCTTTGACACGCACCTCTCTTTTAAACCTTACATTGACTCTGTTGCCAAATCCTGCCGATTCGCCCTCCATAACATTGCTCGGATCCGCCCCTTTCTCTCTACCTCCTCGGCCAAAACCCTTGTTCATGCCATGGTTATCTCTCGCCTCGATTACTGCAACCTCCTCCTTGCTGGCCTCCCTCGCTCTCACCTGTCCCCCCTTATCGCAATCCAAAACTCCGCTGCCAAGGTCATTCACTCTGCCCGTCGCTTCGACCATGTGCAGCCTCTCCTCTTCTCTCTTCACTGGCTCCCCCTTCCTGAACGTATCCTGTTTAAACTCCTGGTATTCACGTTCAAAACACTCCACAACCAAGCTCCCCCTTACCTCTCGGACCTAATCTCCCTACGCACTCCTGCACGCGCTCTCCGCTCTTCCTCTGTCCCCTCCCTCACTCTCCCTCGTTTCTCCTGCTCACCTAACCGCCTTCGACCCTTCTCCCTCGCTGCCCCCCATGCCTGGAACTCCCTCCCTACCCACATCCGCCTTGCCCCCTCCCTCCGCTCCTTCAAATCCCTCCTCAAGACCCACTTTTTCCTCGCCGCCTTTCCCAATGCCTGCTAGTCGTTCCCCATATACTTACTGTCTGCCCTCCTCTGCAGACTGCTGCAACCAACCTGATTGTAACCAAGCCAAGCACATGCACCTGAGACTTCGCATCCGCTTGAATGTTTGTTTGTCTTCTCCCCTGTCTCTCCCACTGTCCCCTCTCCCTGTTTCCCCCTCCTTGTCTTTTAGATTGTAAGCCACAGGCAGGGACCGCGTCTATTTCTATGTTCTGTACAGCGCTAGGCACATGGCTGGCGCTATATAAATGTTTATAATAATAATAATAATCTTCTATTTTAGCCTTCAGTCCCTCCAGAGTCCACGACAAACAGCTGATGGCCTGTGCTTGAGCTAGTCAGGCCAATGAAGAGCTTGTTATTGGGGCCAAACTAGATTTTACTAGAGGCAGGCATAGGAAGAGGGCTTTCCCCAAGGTTACCATTTGCTCTATGGAATTCTGTTTTTCCCTTGGAAGTATCTCTAAAAATTACCATTTGATCCAATAAGGAAAGCTCAGAGCAATCGCCATCCTCCCCTCGGGGAGGCTCGTCACGATCACCCTCCACGAAATTTGCTCCGAAATTGGTGAATGGTCAGTTAGCAGATTGACATGGCTATTATTTTCCTCAAGAGATGAGGAATCGATGGCACCCATCGTATTTATTATTTCCCCGTGCCTGGAAGAGGGGGGACCAATAGAGGCCCAACCAGTGGAAATTATTAGCGGCCCAGGGGGTGGGGCTAGAATGCGATCCTGGTCGCAAAAGCTACCAAAAATGGCCCTGGCCAGGGTATTTTCAGTTCTCTGGATGAAAATGCCAGAGGTCTTTAGCTTCTTCCTTGCATCCCATAAATCAGACACTATTGCCATATGGTTAAATTCTAGTTCCCACCTCAGAAACCGACCCCTATCTATAAGTGACTTACAGTTCACTAATTCAGAGGAATGGAAGGCGACACCCATCATTGAATGAAAAAATGTAACCGGGATAAGCTCATCTAATACTTTCCTTTTGAGGAAGGGAAACTTCTTTTTCTTGTTAAAATGGCAGATTATGGCCGGCGCCCAACGGTCGGTCTCTTGAGGCCAGACCTTAAGACCTACAGGAGGTCGAAGTTCGCTATAATCAGCCACAGCACCTCACTGGTCTCAACAATTCCTAACGAGTCCTTGTGGGAATTTTGGGCAGATAAGGCTGATGAAAATTGCTGTTCTATTAGATGACCCCCTAGAATTATTAACTGATGTAGGAATTGCTGGCAGAAAAAAAGTGGTGGGGGTAGAAGAAAACTCAGCATTAACTTGCTGGTTCCTGATGAATGCAGTTTCAGACGTTTGCGTGGCTTCATCGACTTTATGACTGATAAAAGATTCGTCCTTTTTAAATTTAGTAAACACAATGTTAAATTTGAGCCAAAGTCCACCAAACAGAACTTTCATGGAAAATAAAAGTTTGTTAAAATGGTATAATTTCTCCTCCATTTCCTTAAATTTGGTATCGAGGTCTAAGTCGAACCTTATGCCAAAATCCTCAAATTTCCGACATAGTGAAGCACAAAGAGCCTCTATATTCCTTAATTTAATGTCCCACTCGGGGTCCTTCTCTGATTGCAATACTCTATGGGGAGAGGCTTCAGGGCAGAAACTAGAGGCAGTCAGAGCTAAAGTTCCTGCCTCTTCCTGTCTGTCAGCTGGAGGGTAGACCCTCTATATTCCTTAATTTAATGTCCCACTTGGGGTCCTTCTCTGATTGCAATACTCTATGGGGAGCTGTCTCTTATACACATCTAGATGTGTATAAGAGACAGGAGCTAAAGTTCCTGCCTCTTCCTGTCTGTCAGCTGGAGGCAGTTTGCTTACACTCCGAGAGGCAATTCTTAAGACAACTTGCCCTTTTGATGTTCTCAGTTTATTCACCCTTATAATAGATTCTATAGCACCACATATTACCAGACAAGGCCCTCCCCGTATTTCTGTGGGGAAAAAGTCTAACAACAGCTGGTATGATTATGACTGTAGACAAGCTAAGAGCGAATTGACCAAGATCAGAAAAACTTGGATTAGGTTCCATCTGAGAACAGATTGGGACCAATTCATTTTGAAAAGAAGAGAGTACCAGAACTGATAAGGTTCAAGAGAACTGCCAAAGCATCCCAACTCTGGGCAGATCTCCAGATTGCAGCGAGATTGCAGGACTCTGACGGTTTCTGGAGACTCATTCGAAATTGGCAGCATAGGGGCAGGTCCTCCAACCCCTCTTGTGTTGAGAATGACCAATGGACAGCTTTCTATTCAAGATTGTTCCATGACTCCTCCAATGCAAATTGTACCCCCATTGACTGTGCGGCCTTCTATGATTCTGCCAATGAATTGGTCTCCCACCCCTTTCAACCTGTGGAAGCGAGGGAAGTTTATGAAAGTATTGGCAGATTAAAAACTGGCAAGGCTGCAGGTCTAGATGGTATCCCTCCCGAACTATTTAAGGCAAATGCTGGCTGGTGGTCACCAGTTCTCGCATCTTATTTTACTGCCATTAATCAGACTAAAAATATCACTTGGATTTGGACTTTAGCAGTGATGATCCCCATTTTCAAAAGGGGTAACCCAAGGGATCTGGCCTACTACAGGCCCATTAGCTTGTTACCCATTACTAGCAAATTGTATACTCCTGGTCTTCTGCTAGCTCCAGAAAAATGGATTTCTGCACAAGCTCTCTTGGCAGAAGAACAGTCAGGCTTTCGACAGGGCAGATCGACAATCAATAATTGCTTTGTCTTAGCCCATATTATAGATAAATATGTTCATGTAAGTAGAGGGAAACTGTACCTTGCATTTATTGATCTATCTAAGGCCTTTGACTCTGTCCCGAGAAGGATTCTGTGGGACAAGCTGGTGAAGATGGGTATCAATCCTCATTTACTTGAGGTGATGGTTAAATTGCATGAAAATACCAGAGCAGCTGTTAAGACTGGCCCTAGTAGAAGTATTACTTATTGCTTCCCTTTACAATTAGGTGTAAGACAAGGATGCCTATAACGTATCAATGTGCAACAAATTGCCTAACTCTGTTTATGTACCTTCATCTCAAGGAGACTGCACAGTGGTGGCAAACTCTTCAAATAGTTTTTCTTCTGCCCATCAGTGTAACTTCAGTTTTGCTCATGTCCAGCTTCAACCAGCTGAGCTGTCCTTCACCTATGAGCTAATCTTGCTCAACGCTGGCTCATTTTGGAGGCAGTGAAGTGAAGGATAGACAGAGCCATGTGTCATCTGCACCTTGTTGACATTAAACTCCATCTTACTAGTTTTCCCTAGTGGATGCATGTGGATATTTAACAGGACTTGAGAGAGGATTGATCCTTGTGGGACTCCACATGTGTGCGATAAGGTGTTGGAGAAGCATTTTTCATCTCTACTCTGTGTAGGTTTCCCAAACTTTTTGTCTGGGTGACCCTATTTTGAAATTTAAATATAATTGTGTGACCTCAAATGGCAACAGAGCCATGTAAAGTGTATGAAACAGCAATCTGAATCTTGAGCCCAATCATAGTTTAGGACTCAAGCCATTGTAGAGCATGCCTCTGAATGCTTCTCACCTCTTTCAGATGAAGCAGTGTGGGATGTACGCATCGGGCCCAAGCCACCTTTCTAGCTGGCTTGGTTAGATCTCGAACAGAACAACACATTTCACATCAGCAACAAGGCCAAATGAACTAGATAATAACTGGAGTCAAATGGTCTCCAATTAATCCAAGATAAAGGTATCTCTTTCCAGCTAGCCCTAAGGATCCTCTGCTCACAGACTACAAAATGTACTGTAGTGCTATATAAAGGAAGGAAACCTTTGGTTTATAATTATGCATGGAAACAAATTTGTTTGGATGTGTAGATGTGGAATTGATAATGCTGGAAATGTATACATGAAACATGTGATATAATTACCAAGTGGCCAGATATAACGTACCAATGTCAAGCTGTGACTGGCGTCCTGATTTAGGGATTCTTACATTTAAGAAGTCCCCTGAATCTTTGTTTCTCAGACCCCAACCTTACTGGACTTTCTCATATTAGGGTCTCTGGAATGGTGCACCAGGGGTCTCCCTACCTGTGTGCACCAGGGGTCTCATCAATGTATACCATACCATTGCTGTTTCCTTTAATAAACCTTTGTCTCTATCTACTGTAGCTCCTTGTACTCCTATGTGACTTCCCAGTCATCCTGGTCTCTATAAATCAACCCCTCCAACAAGAAGCAGCACCTCATGGTTGATAATGTTGAATACTGATGCACTGTGTTTGGACTAGTATGAACAAAAAATGATTCATTAAAGCCACACAGGAAAACAAATGGCAAATCTGAGATGAGCAGAATTCTGCTCACATCTGAGCAAAATATTGCTTTGAAAGGTCATGAACCATGGCAAACCTTTTAACTAGAGAGTGCAGCTAACATGCCTTACAATAATATACTAATAAATAATAATAATAATAATAATAATACACTCTGTTTACCCAGTTCACTAGTGGCACTGAAGGACATTTGCACTGTAGAGAGATTTGGTGTCCAAGGGCATATTCCATTATGAAGCACGCATGATGCACTTTCTAAGCAATGACACAGGTTGTTCGCTCCTAGCAGGATCTCCTGCCCAAATTCATGTGCATTTGCAATTCTCCTCCTATAGTGCCAGTGCTAAAAATCTATCTCCAACCAGAGCAATAAACAAGGAGAATCAACCCAGGAAGTTTTGCATTTTACCTAGTTGCAGGCCTAAAGAAATGGAGTTCATTTCTAACCCAATTTCTTCATTCATCCTCAACTGGCTTCTCTCTCACTTTCTCCCAGAACCTGAGCTGCAAGGCTTTAATGGGGCTACTCCAGAGTAAGTGTTTTGTAGATAGGGGCCCTGAATCTTATAACACTGAACCTGTGTGAACATAATAACATGAGCCCAGAGGGAGACAATGTAAAGCTTGGGGAGAAAAAGGGTGGGGTGAGTTAAAGCTTATTTGTTCCAGGGACAATTCAAGGTGCTGGTTTTGACCTATAAAGTCTTAAATGTTCTGGGCCCTACATATCTGAAGAATTGCCTTCCCTCTTATGTCCCTTCATGGCCACTAAGATAAGTTGAGAGTTCTCTCTTGCAAATTCCTTCATTGGCCCAGGTCTCAGTGACCCGGGCACGCAGAGAGGATAGTTCAGTGGCTGCTCCACAGCTCTGGAACTCCCTTTCCTTGGAGGTTCACCTACGTTCTAGTCTGAGCATCTTCCAGAGGCAACAAAAGACCTGTTTATTTGGCCAAGTATTTACCAGGAAGGATTAGGATTTGAGGGGGTTTAATGGATATTTTATGTAATTTTATAGTTTTATCTTTTGTATTTGATATGTTTTTATCGTGTGGTTATCGTGAGGCTTCAGGGAAACAGCGAATATGATACCGTGACTGCCCGTCAGCCTCCAAGTCTGAATAGGATCAATGCAAACAGTCTATAGACTCTAGGTTTGTGTCACCAGTTGCTGTTTATTTACAGTGCCTTTTCCCAAAACAAATAGAGGGTGCAGCCACATGAGACGGCTGGGGAGGCTACCACTCTTTGGGTAGTCTTACCCCTCCCTGGGCAAACGAGCCATGCGATGCAGTGGCTTGTGTGCCCAGGGCCCGCCAGATGTCTTCCCCGCCCTGGGGGTGGGGGGATGAGAGGATAGCTGGCTGCTCCATGCCACATCCTCGGGAAATCCTGAGGACGCGTCATGGAGCAGCCTTACCCTGAGTGGGCAATAAGGCTGCCCAATGTGGGGTAACCTGTGTGGCTGGGCGTGCTTGCCCCATCACACTTGGCGCAAGGCTGCGGGGCCATGAGCAACAGGCGTTAGCGTCCATCATGCGCAGCCACATCACAGCCAGGAGCCGGCTCTCAGTGGGGCTGGGGAAGGGAGGCGGGGCAGGGTGGCTGCTCCTGGGGGCGGTGACATCTCCAAGATGGGCCGAGTCGCCCAGCTTCCCTGCGCTTGTGTGCTCGGCTCCCTGAGCTGGCCCTGCAGTGTGGAGGGGCCAATTGCCCGCCATGGGGCTGCACGTGGATCGGGCCCATGCAGCTCATGTGGCTGCACCCTTTGGGTGTCTTTAGACATAACATCAATAAGTGTCTGAATGTGTGTTTTGACCTGGATACGAACACCGGTTTGGCCCTGTGTTCACCATGTGTTGCTGCTTAGACACACAGTCCCTCTTGGGGCAAATTGGTGTTTTGCTCATCACCCGATCTCAGCATGCAAGCGCTGCCGCCTCGTTCCCTGTGTTGGACCCACTAATACAGCACGTGATATCATTAGACACAACGCTGGCCACGTGTTCAGCCAAAACACACAAAGTGTCCTCGTGATGCAATGATGTTCATATCGCGTGTTCAACGGATGGCCAAATTGGTGTTGGGATTGTTATGGTGCTTACACACAACGGCAAAACACATGCTTAGGGGTTTTGACACCCAATCTTTGTTATGTCTAAAGATGCCCAATAAACGTGTGTTTTGACCTGGATAGGAACACCGCGTTTGACCCTGTGTTCACCATGTGGCGCTGCTTAGACACACATTCCATCTTGGGGCAAATCGGTGTTTTGCTCACCACTCAATCTCAGCATGTAAGCGCTGCCGCCTCATTCCCCGTATTGTACCTGCTAACACACCACATGATATCATCAGACACTGCTGGAACACGCAAATTGGCCTTGTGATGCAATGGCGTTCACATTGTGTGTTCAACGGGTGGCCAAATTGGTGTTCGAATAATTATGTTGCTTACACACAACGGCCAAACATGTGATTAGGGGTTCTGACACCCAATCTTTGTAATGTTTAAAGATGCCCATAGTGTTCCACTCACAGTCCCGATCCAAGGCCTTACCTCTGACCCTCCATATTGAGCTTGGTCAGCACGATTGCTAGCTACTATGCTGCAGTCTGGTTCCCGTCAGTTCCTTCTGCCTCAACAGTTCACACCCAACTACCCTGAGGCCCAAGAATCCTGCCTTTATAGTCCCAGAAAGGGGCACGGCCAAAGTGACAAGCAGGCACTCTTAAAGGGCCCACAGCCTGTGCTGTCACAGTGGAATAAATAAATAAATAAATAAATAAATAAAATAAAACTTAGATGAACAGGAAGGGGTAGGGATCTCATTTAGAGAATTCTGAGGAGCCATTCACAATGCACAGCTTCAACTCTTTTTTTTTTTTTAAATTCTGGCTGCAAAATTTTGCAACACCTTTGCCCTTCCTCTCAGACAAAAAGAGAGGTGGTTTTGGATGGCAGTACCCTGGCTCTGCACCTCACTGTTAATGTGCTTTGGGAGAAAGACTGTCTGCTGGACAGTTTTGACCCTTATTTCTTTTTATGCAGACAATAAACCTTACCATTCTCACCTTCTGATCATAAAATATTTGGAAAGACATTCTGTGATGGAATACCTCCCTGGAAATTAGGGTTTGCTTAGCTAATAGTTAGGATCTTGCTACATTGAAGGTTTCACCCTGGAAAGGGTGGCCACAAGGCCTAACAAGACTGGTAGAACCAAGGAGATGACTGGATATTTGACTTAGATGTGAAACCACCAGCTTGTTTGAGTTCTGGTCACTCTGTCATGTGCTGGTACAGGCTTCCGTGGCCAAAGTTATTTCCTGATCTCTGTTTCAGATGGAAATATGTCAGAAGATGCTGTCACGAGACTTGGGGAAATTTCCTGTTTGGTTTTGACTTTTTTCACCAGGGTGGTTAACCATGCTTGCAAACATAAAATCTGCCTACAGTGGACTTGCACGTAGGTAAGCTTAAAATTCACATGATCACAATCTGCAAGCCCTTACTCTAGTAAAATACAAAGGCTCTTTATTAAGCAAGCACAAAAGCTCAAAGCAAATGCCTAGGGAGGTCATAGGCTCTCCATCACTGGTGGTTTTTAAAAAAAGACTGGACAGTCATCTGTCAGGGATGTAGTAGTTGCAGTCATCCTGCATCCAAGCAAGGGAGTTGGACTAGATGACACTCAAGGTCCCTTCCAACTCTGAAAATTCATTATTAAATCCCAATGGATTTTTCTGGAATATTTTATGTGGCATTTACATAGCTATTACTCCTTTTCTGGACCAAGAAGGAAGGAATTCCAAGTCCCAAATGGGAAAGCAACTATGACCTTCTTTTGGGCTATAGAGGGCATCCAGAGACATCTAAGCCATAAGACAGTCTCTCTTTTTCTCCCTACCACACACACACAAACCAGCTGCCCATCCTCATTAGGTGCAGAGAGCAGCAGTTTACAGCTTCCCAGAGAAGCCAAATTGTGCTGTCATGAATTACTGTAACTGCTTGTTCCACACTCTTCAATAATGTCTTTCATTAGGGGTTGATAAGAAAGCAATATATATTTTATTAGCATATGTTATCCCATGTAAGAAGACCAGACCTAGTCTTCACTTTGTCAGGAAGAGTCAAGTGAAATCTTCAGCCAAGTCAGAGTGTGCCTGGCTGCTGTCTGGGCCGTGAAGCTTACTGGGACTGCAGAACAGCTTTGTTCTTGACACAAAGGTAGTCTTGGTGGGTGGAATGGAGTTTGGAGCTTGCGCTCCTTTCCCCACTTCTATTAAACTATTCCATTTCATAGAAAGCCTCATCACTGAAAGACAGAATCATATAGTTGAAAGGTACCTCAGAGGTCTTCTAGTCCAACCCCCTGCTCAATGCAGGAAACCTACAGCGACAGCATCCCCGACAGATGGCTGCCCAGCCTCTCTTTGAAAGCCTCCAGTGCCAGCAATGAAGAGCCCACCACCACCCTAGGCAATTTGTTCCAATGTCGAACAGCTCTTAACTGTTAGGAAGTTCTTCCTAATGTTTAACCTAAATCTGATGTCTGGTAATTTGAACCCATTATTTTTAGCCTTGTCTTCAGGGGCAAGAAAGAACAGGTTTCTGCCATCTTCTGTGACAGCCGTTCAGGTAGAGGAAGACCGCAATCATGTCTCCCCTTAGTCTTCTCTTCTCTAGGCTAAACATATCTGGCTCCTTCAACCTTTCCTCATAGGACTTGGTTTCCAGACCTCTCACCATCTTTGTTGCCCTCCTCTGAACCTGTTCCAATGTGTTGATGTCTTTCTTAAAGTGCGGTGTCCAGAACTGGACACAGTACTCCAGAGAAGGTCTGACCAGCGCTTTAAGAAATAAATAAAGATTTCAGGAATCTGGCTGCCCAGCCAGCAATAATTTAAACGTCTAACTCTGGAAAGGATATTTCCCCCCTTTTAACAAGATAAAGTACGCTTCTAAAAAATCACAGCCACATAATACGCTCCCCCCCACCCCTCTCCAAGACACTCACCTCTATCACAGAAGAAGCCCTTGGGGGGGAGGGGGGAACTACAGGGAGCAAGTGCCTGACTGTTTGATATTTGCTACAGGAAAGATTTCAAACCCTAACGTGTGCTCTCTCTGTTTTGGCTCTCATTCCCCTTTCCCCCCACACCTACATGCAGCTTCCATGAATGAACCGTGGTAGAAAAAGAGAGAGAACAAAAGAAAGAACGAAGGGGGCTACATGAAAAAGGCTTACTAGGGTGGGAGATAAGCTACTGAAAGCGATAAATGAGTCAAGTAAAGAAAGGAACTTTTCCCTGGAGGCCTCACAACCTTCCAACAGGGCCTCTCAGAAACACTCGATAACTAGCATGTACTCCTTGAAGTCACCAAAGGAAGCACAGATAAGAGATATGCAAGAAAGATTCTCTTGCTTTTATCTTCTGTGTCTGGCTAGCATTACTCTTCTGTGCTTGGCTTTGTATAACAAATGCAGATCAACTATGCCAACAGTCTGCACAATCGGACTCAGCAAGATGGGGAAAATATAGCATCTTGGGCCTTCCTAGTTAGCATCAGGGATACACCAATCCTTCACCAAATTAGTTCATAGCCAAAGTCCCAATTCAGTTCAATTTGGTGATATTTAACTAGCATGACAAGCTTTGCAAATGTTGTCAATGTACAACCAGAATGCTAGGGCCGGAGGTTCTATGCTGCTAGAACTAGAGGGGATAGACTACATAGCCCTAGACTACATAGGCAAAGATCACAAAACAACCTTTGTGAAATTTAGGAAGGGTGCTGGTATTGTTGCTATCCTATCCAACATCCAATAATAATTCAGACTAGAGTAATTCAGTTTAACTTAAAACAACTATCAACAGGCCTGGTGAGATGGAAACTTGCAAGCGGGAGCACAATTTTACTGCCCCTCACCAAACTGCTGGAATTGTCTCTCTTAATATACCTTAGATTCCAATGAGAAAAATAATAATTGCAAGTAACGTGTGTAAATAAAGTATCAATATAATCTCTAGAAATTAGCTTGAGTTTTTTGAACTCAAACTGGCGGGGACAGGTTGAGTCGGGGGGAGGGGGGAAATGGGGCGGGGGGGGGCAGCTGCAAAAAGTACCAGGACCCAAAATTTCTCTCCATGGGCCGATCAGTGACTGGATCAGAAAGGGCCTTTGTGCTTACTTTGCTTCTTGCATGCTCTCTTGCATAATCAAGTGCTCACATTTATTAGCATAAATTGCTGTTCGCCCAGGCCTTTGGGGAGGGTGGGTTAGGGTTTTTAGCTCCTCCCTACCCTTATTTTTATTTTTTATTTATTTGTCCTAACCCTGTTTTAAACTGTGTTCTGTTTTTTAAAACTTGTTTTATTGAATTGTTTTATTAAATTGTACATTGCCCCAAGATGCCATAGGCATATGGGGCGACTAAGAAATGCTTAAAATAAATAAATAAATAAATGTCAAAAGTAAATTTTAAGTTTGACTTTTCACTGAAAAGTAATTCTGAATTGCAGGTTCAGTGATAAAAACTTACAAGTTGCCACCCAACCGAAGGAAAGCAAAAAGAGCATGTGACTTACACGTAAGTTACACAACTAACTTACACCGCTCAAATTGTCAGTATTCCCAAACTGCTGACAAATGAACAGCAGACCAAGAATTATTGACTGAGGAAACTCACAAATCATACTGAATAATGAATATCTTCAATCACTTAACAATCTGTTCAGAAGCAATTTGCAAACTAGAAAAGAGGGCAAAATTAATCAATGTTGTGAATCATTTGCTAAGTTCCTAGGTAAGGCAGCCTCGCTAGCAAAGCTGGTAGACACTTTGCAGGAGTAGGGTGCTACCTGAACCAAGCTAGTAAGAATATACAGAACGAGTCTTCAGCTGGAAGCGATCTCTCCCACTGGCCAACCATGTGGAAACCACTTGGAGGTGGGAGCTATGCTCCCCTGATAGGGAACCGAGCAGGAATTACACCCAGTGAAATCAATGGTAAAACTTGCATTGACTTTAATGGTGGAGGATTTATTTATTTTATTTATTTAAAAAAATTATACCCCACCCCTCCTGCCAGGCAGCCTGGGGCAGCTAACAAAATCAAGGTTGAACTGTATGGTTTTTTTTAGACGAGATCTACCCCGCATGGCCACCCAGGAGCCCCAGAGCCCACCGCCTATCTGAAGGTGGAGTGGGGGGATGTGTGCTCCTGTGAGCCACAGAGCACCCACTCATGGACACTCAAGGTGTATTACCAGGAAATCCAGAGTGCTCTGTGCAGGGCAAGCCAAATAGCTCTGTGGCAACGGGCAGCCACAGCCTGCCCATATGAACTGGGCCAATCTGGGCACTTCCCCTCCCCATGGTCTGTGGCAGAGGGAGTGTGTGGTGTTTTGCCTCTGTGGCCGGTGAAGCCACACTGGGAGTCGCCAATTTGAACCCCTCCCCACGTACGCCACCTGATCGGGTGCTCTGCGGCAGTGCCACTCAGTGGCCACAGACCCTCACACCCCTCTACCACCTTGCTCATTTAAAAACACCCCATGCTAGTCACCTCCTCTTGCTAGGGTGCACTGAATTATTCCCAGGTAGATGTCCCATCTGATAGTGGATGGGAGGAATCATGCTTAGCTGCTGGTCCAAGATGGAAACTGGTGGGTTTTTCTGTATTTTTTGTACCGCTAGCTTGCACAAAAAGTGATCTGCACAGCCAGAACACTTAAAATACATAGACAGTGCCCCCAAACTCATCTCCAAAATAATCTCCCCCCAAAAATATTCAGCCAATTTGGAATCTTTCCACTGTGCCTCTTAACTTGTAGAGAAACTTGCATGCTAGTGCCTGAACTCAGTCACATCCCACCTAATGTCCATGCAGAATGGAAGATGGAGAAGGAAAAGCACTTAGTAACAACTATCACCGACGGGACGTGTACAGGGCAGAATAAAAAATTAAATAAGTAAATGAATGTTCAATATTCAGCAGTAGAGAGAACAGCTGGAGTATGATTATGCCCCCTTTATTCTCAAGTGACAAAAGGGAAGCAGTTGCTTTTCCCCAGGCCTCACACTGGAATCTGACACTTGGGAGTTTGCACTCAATCTCCTAAATGGAAATTCCCCCTTCACCAGGACACAGCCATCACAAAGTACTCCTCAACATCTTAAACTTCTCTAACTCCATAAACAGAAAACATTCTCAGCCCCCAGTCTCTCGCTTCCTCTCCCTAGCCTCCTCCTTCAACCTCCACCTTTGGACCAACTCCCCCACCCATACCAATGGCCATTCTCTTGATCTTGTCCTCTCTAGAAACTGCTCTGTCGCTGATCTCTCCTTCGATCCTCATCCTATATCAGACCACTTCCTTGCCTCTTTCAACATTTCCCACTGTCCCCCCTCCTCTTCCCCTTCTCTACGCCCCTTCCGTGACCTTCAAGCTATTGATCCCCTGGACTTTGCCTCCTCTCTCTCTCCCCTTCTTCCTACAGTCTTCTCTTCCTCCTCCCCTGACTCCGCTGTCTCTGCTCTCAACGCCTCTCTCTCCTCCACACTTGACTCCCATGCCCCTCTCTCTTCCCGCCCTGCCTTCTCCCACAACCCCCGTCCTTGGCTCACCCCTAGTATCCGCCACCTCCGTTCTTGCACTCGTGCTGCTGAACGACTCTGGCGCAAATCCCATTCTCACGCTGACTTCCTTCACTTCAAATTCTGTCTCTCCACCCTTACTTCTGCTATCTCCCTTGCTAGACAACACTACTATGCCTCCCGCATTGAGTCCTGTTCTCGGGACCCTCGCCGCCTGTTCTCTACCTTTGACTCCCTCCTCAAGCCTCCCTGTCCTCCCCCTCCTTCTTCCCTTTCTGCTCAGGATCTTGCCTCCTTCTTCACCTCCAAGATAGACAAGATCCGCCTCGACATCGCTTCCCACTCCTCTCTTCCCACTCCCACCCCTCTCCCTCCTCCCCCTCCTTCTCTCATGTCCTCCTTCTCCCCTGCCTCCCTTAAGGAAATCTCCTCTCTGCTCTCCTCCTCCAACCCTTCCACTTGCCCCCTTGATCCCATTCCTTCCCGCCTCCTCACCTCCATTACTCCCACTGTCGCCCCTTCCTTCCTGCACATCATCAACCTCTCCCTCTCTACTGGCTCTTTCCCTTCTGCCTTCAAACATGCCACAGTCTCTCCTATTCTCAAAAAGTCCACTCTTGACCCCTCTGACCCTTCTAGCTATCGTCCTGTCTCACTCCTTCCTTTTGCTTCCAAGCTGCTTGAACGTGTTGTCTACTCCCGCTGCCTTGACTTCCTATCCTCCAACTCCTCCCTTGACCCCCTCCAATCTGGCTTCCGCCCCCTTCATTCTACTGAAACTGCTCTCGCTAAGATCACCAACGATCTTCTGGTGGCTAAATCTAAACGTCTCTATTCCATTCTTGTCCTCCTTGATCTCTCTGCTGCCTTCGATACTGTTGACCACTCACTCTTGCTGGATTCCCTTCACTCCCTTGGCTTTTGTGGCTCTGTCCATAACTGGTTCTCCTCCTACCTCTCTGACCGCTCCTTTAATGTGTCTCTCTCCAACTCCGCCTCCTCCTCCTTCCCCCTCTCAGTTGGTGTTCCTCAAGGCTCTGTTCTTGGCCCTCTCCTCTTCTCGATCTATACCTCATCCTTAGGCAAACTCATTGCCTCCCATGGCTTCCAATACCACCTCTATGCTGATGACACTCAACTCTATCTCTCTACTCCCTCTCTCTCTCCCTCTGTTCAAGCTCGTCTCATCAACTGTCTCTCTGACATCTCTA
The DNA here is from genome assembly GCA_003113815.1 of Sphenodon punctatus. Taxonomy (NCBI): domain Eukaryota; kingdom Metazoa; phylum Chordata; class Lepidosauria; order Sphenodontia; family Sphenodontidae; genus Sphenodon; species Sphenodon punctatus. Next base: position 2,631,858 of record QEPC01013006.1, on the reverse strand, counting down.
CCTGGATGTCTCAACGTCAACTCAAACTCAACATGGCTAAAACTGAACTCCTTATCTTCCCCCCTCATCCTTCCTCTCCTTCCTCACTGTCAATAACTATTGATGGAGTCACCATCCTGCCTGTCCCCCAAGCCCGTAGCCTAGGCTTCATCTTTGACTCAGCCCTTTCTTTTAAACCCTACATTGACTCTGTTGCTAAATCCTGTCGCTTCTCCCTCCATAACATTGCTAAGATTCGCCCTTTTCTCTCTGTCTCGTCTGCCAAAACTCTTGTTCATGCTCTGGTCATCTCTCGCCTCGATTACTGTAACCTCCTTCTCACTGGCCTTCCCCGGTCTCACCTTTCTCCCCTCATCTCTGTCCAAAACTCTGCTGCCAGGGTCATCTACCTCGCCAGTCGCTTCGACCATGTGCAGCCCCTCCTCTCTTCGCTTCACTGGCTTCCCCTTCCTGAACGAATCCTGCACAAGCTCCTAGTCTTCACCTATAAAGCTCTTCACAACCTTGCTCCCCCCTACCTCTCTGCACTTATCGCCCTCCATACTCCAGCCCGTGCACTTCGCTCCTCCTCTGTCCCTTCTCTCACCCTTCCACGCCTTCCCTGCTCCCCTAAGCGCCTTCGTCCCTTCTCACTTGCTGCCCCCCATGCCTGGAACTCCCTCCCTGTCCACATCCGCCTTGCCCCCTCCCTTCATACCTTCAAATCTCTCCTTAAAACTCACCTCTTTCGCTCTGCTCTGTCTGACTCTTTATCCTGCTGAGCCACTATTCCTATACCTACGATCGGTTTACCCTTATCCTTGCAACATGGACCTGCCTGCTGTCATTCTCATCGTAACCAAGCCAAGTACGTGCACTTGAGACCTCGCATCTTCATGAATGTTAGACCCCTTGTCTCTCCCTCTGTTCCCCTTCCTAAGTCTCTCCCCCAGCTCCTGTCTCTCAGATTGTAAGCCCTAGGGGCAGGGACCGTGTCTATTTTATTACTTTGTAAAGTGCCAGGTACACTGCTGGCGCTATATAAATGTTTGTTAATAATAATAATAATAATAATAATAATAATAATTTGCCCTCCCTTTTCTGGTTTTGTAGACATGTGACTTTGCCAATTAGGAAATCTGAACCACCTACACACTTTTCTTTTCTTTTTTAAAACACACACACACGCAAACGAGTTCTTCCAGTGATCCCTATATAACTCTCTGGCTGCCTCCCCCAATCCTACATATCTTTACTCATGTGATAGTCTCCTTGAAAACAATGACATCAGAAAATGAAACTGACCCATCTACTTTCACTGAATCTTAGCAAAAAACAAACATTAGTGGCGGGAAGTAAATTAGATTTCAGAAAGCTCTGTCTGTGTTACTAATATGAGGTGTTATCTGTATCACAGGCGAGGACAGTTCTGCAGCCAATACAATTTTTATCTTGACAGTGTCCAATTACAGCAATGCCTCACAAGCACATACCAACCTGATGTCTGGGGAAGGTAAAAAGGAAGCTGATGAAAAGACATTTGCCAGGGTCATTAGTCACCCCAGAATGGAAGCATCATCCAAAATGTGCAACAGCTCTATAAAAAATCAGTCTGTGCTGGTGCCTGGTACTGTGAGATGTGATTACCCAATCTTAGCTAAAAAGTACAACTACTGGTGTCAAAGATATCCAGCTTCACAGTATTTGGATTCAATGGCGTTCCAACGTAGTGAATTCTGCAGGAGGACAGTAACCTGTTGGCAACCTATTCCAAAATGCATGACTTGGTCTTAAGTCTTATTTTCAAACGTGACTTTGATATATGGAAGTGCAGCTTTCAGCTGGACTTGCATGGATTTGAAAATCTTACATTGTGAGCTTCGTCTATTATGCCTAGCATAACTCCCTCAAACTCAGGGATTAACATAAGTAGTGCCACACTGGGTCGGACCAATGGTCCATTAAGCCCAGCATCCTGACTCCAACAGTGGCCAATCTCTTTCTCTTGGAAGAAGTACCCAACAGGTCATAATGATGCGAACCATTCCCTATTGTTCACTCTCAGCTCCCGACAGTAAGTTTTTACGTTCCCCCAAACCTACCCATGGAATAGCTGCTAATGGACCTATCCTCCCAAAACCAAACTTGTCCAATCCTATTTTAAATCAAACTATACTACTGGCCTTGATCACATCGGGCAACAAATTCCACAACTTAGGGTATTTTCAGACGTTACGTGGTCACTGTCAACCACAGTCAATTCCCTGTGGTGGCTTGGACCACGTAACGTCTGTTGGGGGGAACACATGTTCCCCCCAGATGTTACCACGGCTGGGAATCACATTCACCACGCGAGCGGCCGCAGCAGTGGGACCGGAGGCCGTCACGTGGTGAAGGCGATTCCCCGCCATGGTGACCCCCGTCGTCACATCTGGACGGCGGCCACGGCCCGGAATCCCCGCAGGGATTCCGGCCCATGGCCATAGCGGGTGAGTGCTGCGGCGGCATTGGCCGCAGCGGCCGCCTGTCTCCCCAGAGGGCGGGCAGCGGGGAGCGTGGAGGGGGTGGGACCGTGCGGCCACACGTTGTGCCGCGCGGCCCCTTCCCCTTCCCGATTCCCCGCCGGGATCCCCTGGCACATCTGTTAGGGCGTGACGGGTCATCCCGGCGGGGGATGAATCCATTGATTTCATGACTGGGCCAATTGGCCCCGTCACGTCTGAAAACACCCTTAATTGTGCATGGAGTGAAAACATACTTTTAAATTTGTTTTAAATCTGCTACTTGTTAACTTCATGGGGTGTCCCCTAGTTTTAGTACTATTTCAGGGAATGGTTATTTACCCCCTATTTACTCATTCCACACCACTCAGGATTTTATAAGCTTCTATCATATCCCTCAGTCTCAGTAATTTCTTCTCCAAGCTGCAGAGCCTCTAACCTATCCAGCCTCTCTCTTCATAGGGAAGCTGTTCCATACCCTTTATCATTTTTGTTGCCCTTCTCTGTACCTTTTCTATTTCTACTATATCTTTTTTGAGATGGGTTGACCAGAACATTATGCAATACTCTAGGTGTGGTTGCACCATAGATTTATATAGAGGCATTATGATATTTTCAGTTTTATTCTCTATCCCTTTATGAATAATTCATAACATTCCGTTTGCTTTTTTGACTGCTGCTGCACACTGAGCTGAGGATTTCAATGTATTGTCCACAATGACTCCAAGGTCCTTTTCCTGAATGGTAACTCCTAATTTAGAAGCCAGCATTGTGTAAATATAGTTTATATTATTTTCCCCTTATGTGCATCACTTTGCACTTGTCCATATTAAATTTAATCTGCCATTTAGATGCTCAGTCACCCAGTCTCGCAAGATCCTCCTGCAATTCTTCACAGTCTGTTCGTTTTTTAACTACCTTGAATAACTTTGTGTCATCTGCAGATTTGATCACCTCACTCTTTAGATCATTCATTATGAATACATTAAACAACACCGGTCCAAGTACAGGTGCCTGGAGCACTCCACTATTTACCACTCTCCATTGTGAAAACTGACAATTTAGTCCTACTCTTTGTTCCCAATCATTTAACCAGTTACCATTCCACAATAGGACACTACAACCTATTCCATGACCTTTTAATTTCTTCAAGAGTCTCTCATGAGGGACCTTATCAAATGCTTTCTGAAAATCTAGATACACTATATTGACTGCCTCACCCATACACACATGCTTATTTACACCCTCAACAAATTCCAATAGATTAGTGAGGCACGACTTTCCTTTGCTTAATCCACGTTGACGCTTCCACATTAAGCCATGTTTATCAATATACCCAGTAATTCTGTTCTTAATCATTGTTTACACCATTTTGCCTGGCACAGATGTCAGGCTTACCGGTTTGTAGTTTACAGGATCACATCTGGAGCACATTTTAAATATTGGCATTACATTTGCTACCCTCCAGTCCTCTGGTACAGTGGCAGATTTTAGCGGTAGGTCTGCAATTTCATATTTGAGTTCCTTCAGAACTGTCAGGGTATGGAGGGGGCGGGGCCTGCAGGGACAATGGAGGAGGGGGTAGGGGGCGGCTC
>QEPC01013006.1:2579100-2626814 GCA_003113815.1 Sphenodon punctatus | reverse complement strand
CGCAGCGTGGAATCACATTCACCACGCGAGCGGCCGAAGCGGCGGGACCGGAGGCCGTTGCGTGGTGAAGGCGATTCCCCGCCATGGTGACCCCCGTCGTCACATCTGGACGGCGGCCACGGCCCGGAATCCCCGCAGGGATTCCGGCCCATGGCCATAGCGGGTGAGTGCTGCGGCGGCATTGGCCGCAGCGGCCGCCTGTCTCCCCAGAGGGCGGGCAGCGGGGAGCGTGGAGGGGGTGGGACCGTGCGGCCACACGTTGTGCCGCGCGGCCCCTTCCCCTTCCCGATTCCCCGCCGGGATCCCCTGGCACATCTGTTAGGGCGTGACGGGTCATCCCGGCGGGGGATGAATCCATTGATTTCATGACTGGGCCAATTGGCCCCGTCACGTCTGAAAACACCCTTAATTGTGCATGGAGTGAAAACATACTTTTAAATTTGTTTTAAATCTGCTACTTGTTAACTTCATGGGGTGTCCCCTAGTTTTAGTACTATTTCAGGGAATGGTTATTTACCCCCTATTTACTCATTCCACACCACTCAGGATTTTATAAGCTTCTATCATATCCCTCAGTCTCAGTAATTTCTTCTCCAAGCTGCAGAGCCTCTAACCTATCCAGCCTCTCTCTTCATAGGGAAGCTGTTCCATACCCTTTATCATTTTTGTTGCCCTTCTCTGTACCTTTTCTATTTCTACTATATCTTTTTTGAGATGGGTTGACCAGAACATTATGCAATACTCTAGGTGTGGTTGCACCATAGATTTATATAGAGGCATTATGATATTTTCAGTTTTATTCTCTATCCCTTTATGAATAATTCATAACATTCCGTTTGCTTTTTTGACTGCTGCTGCACACTGAGCTGAGGATTTCAATGTATTGTCCACAATGACTCCAAGGTCCTTTTCCTGAATGGTAACTCCTAATTTAGAAGCCAGCATTGTGTAAATATAGTTTATATTATTTTCCCCTTATGTGCATCACTTTGCACTTGTCCATATTAAATTTAATCTGCCATTTAGATGCTCAGTCACCCAGTCTCGCAAGATCCTCCTGCAATTCTTCACAGTCTGTTCGTTTTTTAACTACCTTGAATAACTTTGTGTCATCTGCAGATTTGATCACCTCACTCTTTAGATCATTCATTATGAATACATTAAACAACACCGGTCCAAGTACAGGTGCCTGGAGCACTCCACTATTTACCACTCTCCATTGTGAAAACTGACAATTTAGTCCTACTCTTTGTTCCCAATCATTTAACCAGTTACCATTCCACAATAGGACACTACAACCTATTCCATGACCTTTTAATTTCTTCAAGAGTCTCTCATGAGGGACCTTATCAAATGCTTTCTGAAAATCTAGATACACTATATTGACTGCCTCACCCATACACACATGCTTATTTACACCCTCAACAAATTCCAATAGATTAGTGAGGCACGACTTTCCTTTGCTTAATCCACGTTGACGCTTCCACATTAAGCCATGTTTATCAATATACCCAGTAATTCTGTTCTTAATCATTGTTTACACCATTTTGCCTGGCACAGATGTCAGGCTTACCGGTTTGTAGTTTACAGGATCACATCTGGAGCACATTTTAAATATTGGCATTACATTTGCTACCCTCCAGTCCTCTGGTACAGTGGCAGATTTTAGCGGTAGGTCTGCAATTTCATATTTGAGTTCCTTCAGAACTGTCAGGGTATGGAGGGGGCGGGGCCTGCAGGGACAATGGAGGAGGGGGTAGGGGGCGGCTCAGAGTTCCCAGGGGGTCGCGCTCCCCACCCCCCTAGTACCTGTGTCTGGAGAGGCTTCCCCAACTTGCAGTCTACTGGGCCAGCGATTACCTGATGAGAGGCAGCTGTGGTGCTCTGAGCACCTGCAGCTGAAGCAGGGTCTGGAGCAAGGCACATAAAAGGAGGGCCGTTAAGCTCTCTCCTTTGCTGGTGATCAGAGCTTCTTGGTTCCTGTGATCTGGCCTGTGCATTGGTAGTTGGAGAAAACTGTAGTTTGCTAGAATCCCTTCCCTTTCCCTGTATGAAGAGTGCTGGTGCGGTGAGTGATTGTGTTCAAGTGGTGTGTGCTTCTGTTTTCCTTACTGTTGCCCTTCCGTGCCTTCCTCTGTGTGGTTGCCCTAATCCCTTCCCACTCCCCTCTGGGGTTCCCAGGGCTTGGGGTCCCTAACCCCTTCCTCACTTGCTTCCCCTCCTGGGTCCTGTGTGTGTGGAGGATCACTATAACCCAGGGCCTGACCTCCCTGATAGGCCCACTGATGAATGGTGGCTGGGTCAGGTGCCTTGCAGCACACAGTTGACCACACGGCTATACACCATACTGAGGCTCTTGTACCACTAATAGTGTGTGTCTGTGAATGGGGGGTTGTGTACTCGTGTTGGGTGCACCTCTCCTTTGTTCCTGTTTCCCCTTGCTATCCCATATTCCCCACAAGAACTCTGGGGTGAACCATCTGGTCCCAGTGATTTGTTATTATTTAGTTTGTCAATTTGTTCTAGAAACTCTTCTAGTCACATTGATTTGTGACAGCTCTTCTGATTCATCACCTAAAAAGAACCGTTCTGATGTGGGTATCTCCCCAACAACATTTGCAGTGAAGACTGAAGGAAATAATTCATTCAGATTCTCTGCAATGGCCTTTTCTTCCCTGAGTGCCCCCTGGTCTGGTCATCTAATGGCCCAACTGACTCTCTAGCAGGCTTCTTGCTTCTGATGTACTTTAAAAAGTTTTTATTATTAGTTTTTGTCTCTTTTGCAAATCTCTCCTCAAATTCTCTCTTGGCTTCCCCTTATTAATGTTTTACATCTAATTTGCCAGTGTTTATGCTCTTTCCTATTTAACTCATTAGGACTGGTTTTCCATTTTAAAGGATGCCTTTTTGGTTCTAATAGCCTCCTCCTCCTCACCACTTAGCCATGCTGGCAGACTTCTGGTCTTCTGGCTACCCTTTTTAAACTGTCGAATACATTTAATCTGGGTTCTCAAGGTAGTATTTCTAAATAGTCTCCATGACCATTGTAGACATTTAATCCTCACAACTGCTCCTTTTAGATTCCTTCTAACTAGCTTCCTCATTTTAGCATAATCCCCCTTTTAAAAGTTAAATGTTACTGCAGTAGTTTTACTACCAAGTGGCTCTAAGACCGTTACCTCTTGCACCAGGCCTGTGCTCCATTTAGGACTAGATCTAAAATAGCTCATCCTCTCCTTGGAGCAGCTGGTCCTGGAACCAACAAGCAGTCATTTATGGCATCTAGAAACTTTACCTCCATATCATACTCCAAAGAGACATTCACCCAGTCAATATTAGAGTAATTGAAGTCCATTATTATTATTATTATGTTCCTAACTTCTGTAGCCTGTGTAATCTGTGTTAGCATTTCATAGTCAGTCTCCCCGTCCTGGTCAGGGAGGCAATCGTATAGCCCCACTACTATACACTTCCCCATTATGCATGGAATTTCTATCCATAGAGATTCCAGAGTACAGTTCACTTCCTGAAAAACTGTAATCCTACTTGACTCAATGCTGTCTTTAACATATAGCGCCACCCCACCACCAGTTTGATTTACTCTGTCATTTTGATATATTTTGTAGGCTGGTATTACAGTGTCCCATTGGTTATCCTCATTCCACCAGGTCTCTGAGATGCCTATTATGTCTAGATCTTCATTTAGTGCCACATGTTCTAACTGAATTCTTTGCTTTAGTCTTAACTACAGAGAATGTTGGGGAGATACACATGCCAGAACCGTTCTTTGTAGGTGATCACAAATCAATGCGACTCTGGAAGAGGTTCTAGAACAAACTGACAAATTAAATAGTAACAAATCACCGGGACCAGATGGTAATCATTCACCCCAGAATTCTGAAGGAACTCAAATATGAAATTGCAAGACCTATCGCTAAAATCTGTGCAGTCCAAAAGCTTGCATATCTCCACTAACTGTAGTTGGGCCAATAAAAGATATCACTTTACTACTTTGTCTCTATTGCCTGTACAAACCATTCACTCCTCAGTGCCTGTTGGCTTTCCCTGGAATCTACTTTAAAAACTGCTCTATCTCCTTTTAGCTACATGTATCATGACAGCCTACATGTATCTAGCTAGGATTGGCAGCGCACCACACTTGACCAACAGTGGCCAATAACTGCTCATGTGTCCTCCTGGAATCATAATAGCCCGGAAGAAATAAATAACTGGGCTGGCCTTCTTCTTCCCGTAGTTTGCCGCAAGAAGGCGAATATGGTGGGTGAAGTGTGGCGGGGAAGAATGCCTGCTCACTGTTAGGTTTGTCATGCTAAACCTGGTGTGTGTGTGTGAGAGAGAGAGTGGAGGCTGTCCAAATGCACAAAAAAATAAATGCAGGGGCTGCCCATTTATTAGGCTGGGCACACTAAATACGTGAATGGGGGCTGAGTGGGGGCTGCACGGACCTAACACAGACTAGTGGGCTACCATCTTGTTTGTTTTCACCCTTTGGTGCAGTATGGGATCCCCAGCTTAGCACTGCCCTATGGCCCATGAAGCCACCACCACTGCTGCTGTTGAAACCCTGGTCAGAGCTAATGTTGCCATAGCCAGACCCGAACACCTACAGCCAAAGTGAGAGAGCTATTCTGCTCCCCTCCGCCAGCTGCATTTCCCACCAGCTGGTGGAGTTGACAGAGCCACAGCAACGTTCCTACAGACGGTGTGAAATTTAAATGCCAGAAAGGAGCAAAAAGGATGTAAGTTTCAGGGGGCTCCAGAGGTGGCAGGTGGAGCTCTGGAAGCAGCAACAGGAGTGGCAGAGGCAGTGCATAGAAAACGACGAGGCAAGGCAAGCCTGCTCCAGTTGGTAGGCGAGGAAGGGAAGTCTGAGAGGGCCTGACAGGGCACCAGTTGATGCACTGTTAGTGCATGGTAAGGGTGTGGGGCGGGGGGGGTCGCTACACACTGATACTGTTGCTGGGTCCTCCTATCCCTCCCCGGTCCTGAGTTGGATAGCTGATTCTGACAAGTTGCACCAACCCTGATTCTTATAGAGGAGGCATCTCTCGTCTTAGCCCCTTGTCGATGGGCGCCCAACATATGGGTTAGCATAGATCCTCTCATCCCTTAATTTCTCTGTGGTTGCCTGTGTGTGCATACTATTTTGTGGTAAACTGTGAGCAGCTGCGTTTAATATGTACTCTGAGAATCTAAAGGGTTAACTTGACACAGGAGTGTTTGGGGCAGCTAAGAAATTGAAACACTGTCTCTATTACCTTGAAGAACAGTGGACTGCTTACTGAGCATGCTCCAATCTTGCTAGGCCAGGCTGGAAACAGCAAGAAAGATAATTTGCTCAGAGATGAGAGGGGGCCTTCTCCCTATCTAACAGCCTAAAAAGGGGTAAGAGCAGGATTCCAGCTCTGAGGGAGAAGAGGAGGGTCTCAACTGGCTTGCGACTCATGTGGGGTGAAAGAGAGACATCTGCACCAAACAGACTGGGGAAGTTTCAAGGACAGGTTGCGTCTCTGAGGGAGTGAGAGAAACTAGGGCCATGAAGGAACCAGTACGAGGCAGCCTCGCACCCAGAACTGAATCAGTAGATATGAGGTTTGACAGCAGCAGCAAACCTCCCATTCTAGGGAATGGGCCCTTTGCTCTTGGGAAGGCACCTGTGCCAATAAGGAGCAGCAAGCAATCTTACAGAGATTCCAAAGTTTAATAGTAGCCAAGTACTTTAGGAGCAGAAGGTTTTGAACCTTTATTTTCTTGGTTCTGTCTTACTCCATATTTCACAAGAGCTTCTTATTTATGCCATTGTAGGTGCTGGTGCTGCAAGTGCTCATTTCAAGGCAGTTCTATCCCAAGGTCACTAACATGGGTTTGTTCACAGTGCTATTGTAAATTTACCAGCTGGGATAAATCCCGTGACCACTTGTATTTTGTTGAGAGTTGAAAAGAACAGCCCGATTAGCTTTCTATTCCTCTTCTCCATTCAATGGCTTATTTATGTAGTGTCTGCACTACATATTTATTTAAATGTACATGTCGCCCTCCCCAGAGGCTCACGGTGGCAATTCACAAACAGTAACAAAAAATATTGAAAGTCATACAAAAAATACCCTTAACCCCAAACCTCCCCCAACCAAACCTCCCCCAACCAAGGAATATCCCACACCGAGCCCCACTTCACATTTCTACCCCCAAATCACCCACAAAACAAACCCCTATCCCTGCCTGCCAACTGCTTTTGCAAACAAAAAAGTCTTTTACCATCTCCGTAAGATGCTCAGGCTCAAATGAACCTCCAAGGGAAGGGAGTTCCATAACATAGGAGCAGCCACTGAAAATGTCTCCCTGCGAGCCTCTGTCGTACAGACAAAGCTAACCAATGGCACCCACAGGAGAGCGCGCTCAGCCGACTGCAAGGGCTGCAATGGGACATGGAAGGACAGGTGGTCTTTCAGATACGTGGGGCACATTTAGGGATTTAAAGGACAAAACCAGCGCCTTGAATTGTGCCCAGAAAGCCAGTGCAGACTTCAGAGCACCAGTGTAATATGCTCCCGGTGTCTCGTCCCTGAAAGGAGCCAAACCGCTGCATTCTGCACCAACTGCAGCTTCCAAACAATCATCAAGGGCAGCCCCATGTAGTAATCTATAGCCTTAAGGTGGTGAAAGCATGAATGATTGTGGCCAGATCCAAATCAGAAAGAAAAGGCTGCAGCCTCCTCAACAGATGGGAGTTGATGAAAAGCACTCCTGGCCACCGCCGAAACCTGACAATCCAGGCGCAGCAAGGGGTCCAGAAGCACTCCAAGGCTATAAGTCTGATTGACCAGAGGGGGCCAGACTCCATCAGTAACAGGAGTCCTAAACCTTTCCAGGTCACAGGGCTGGCCAACCATCATCACCTCATTCTTGTCTAGATTCAGCTTCAATTGGCTCACCCTCATCCAGTCCCCAACAGCCAGCCAGACACCAAGACTGCAGGACCTGGGTCAGATGAAAAGGAGAGGAAGAGCTGGGTGTCATCAGCATATTGATACTTCACTCCAAAGTTGTGAATGGCCTTGCCCAGCGGCCTCATGTACGCGTTGAACAAGAGTGAAGACAGACTAGAACCCTGTGGGATTCCACAGTGGTGATCCCAAGGAGACAATGTGCAATCACCATCACCACTCTCTGGGACCTCCTCAACAGGAAGGAGCAGAACCACTCAACAGCGGTCCTATGCACCCCCACCAGGTCCCGCAGTCATGTCAAAACACCTCCTGATCAAATATATCAAAGGCCGCTGAAAGTTCTAACAAGATCAACAGAGTAGAATTCCGTCTGACCATCTAAAGGTGCAGATCATGGACCAAGGCCACAAGCGTAGTCTCTGTGCCATACCCAGGATGAAAGCCTGACTGAAATACATCCAGAAATCCGACAGCATTGAGATGGGCCTGGAGCTGTCGGGCATCCACCCGTTCAATAACCTTCCCTAAAAAGGGAAGGTTAGAGACAGGCAGATTGATTAGCTGGCCGGGGAGTCAGCATCTAAGGATGATTACTTAAGCAGGTGTCGGACAACTGCAGTTTTAAGGGTATCCAACAACCTAACCTCCTGAAGGGAGGCATTGACAACCCCACCCAGCATTGGTCCCAACATCTCCCAGCTGGCTTTCACCAGCCAGAACGGGCAAGGATCTAATTCACAAACAGTTGCCCTCATCACTCAAAGCACCTCCCCCGCATAGGTGGGTGAAGCCAATTGAAACTGATCCAAACGAACAGGAAAGAACTGTTTCAGCCAAATACAAATTAAATAGGATTGCTGTAGCAGGAAATCCAAGCAGCGCCTGCTGACTAGATGATCTCAGTGGTCCTTCTGACATTAAATATCTATAAATCTATTAAAATTGCACCCAGACACATGTGTAAATGAAAATTAGTCTGCCTCAATACGTGTAACAACCAATGAAACTCAGGATTACTCTGTTATGGACACAGGCCTGTCATCACAGTCCCATCTGGTGCCGTTTCCTTGGTGATCATGGAGTTCTACAGACAGTGCATAATTCCCATGAGCCAGCAAAATGTTAACCTATTTGTTTGTAAAGCGAATTCAGTCACCCGAGCCTGTCTTGTGCAGCATTTTGGTTTTCGAAGCCCTCCGGCAAAAGCCCCAAGGCTCAGCTTTGCCTGAAGCAGTGACTGAGCTTGGAGAACAGAGAGGCTTGGTTCATCTTCTTACACGGTGAACTGAGCACTGGTGCTGGGATAATCACCGAGTACCGAATGCGTTCCTTTTGAATGAGTTTATAATCCTTCATAAGGCATGAGCTCTGGTTTATAATTATAGGCTGCGATGTACAAACCCCTTACTTAGAGGGCTTCAATGGGGCTGGATCACAGCCACTGGTTTGATAGCGTAGGGTTGTTTGCATGTGCCGGGATACATGTCCTAGCTGATTATTGCTGGGTCATTAATGGGTGCCGGGATGTACATGTATTCTTCTTAGCAATGGGCTGCTCATGAGTGGCAGGCTGAATCCGTAGGTTTGTTACTCTATGGTGGCTCATGAAATAGGGAACTGCGTACAACGGTGCAATATTGCAGGATTCTGAGTGTGTTGAGCTGGGCCCACTGGTATTTTAAAAAAGATACAACAGTGCAGAAGGCTACTTACACTTCCCTTTGGAGACCATCAGATTCTACTGTTTCATTCAGTCAGCAGGCGTAACTAGAGAGCAAACGCAAGACATCCCCTCCAGCCCCAGTACTATCTGCCCTGCAAGCGCCTTTAGCTTTGTGCACTAACAAGACAGAGAGACATCTATAAGAGACACTGATGGAGTGGGGTGTGAGGGAGAGCAAGAAAAGGGGTAAGACACAGAAATGAAAGGCAGTGCTGCACAGACAACAGACCTTGACATAACAAGAAACCTCCTGGTGTGTTACAGTGCCCATTGGCAGAGTTAACCTTCCACTCTAATCACAATCATTAAATCCCTGCTCACGCCCTGTCCTGTGAACGTCCAAACAGCTCTGTTATCTGTCACTTCCCAGTGCAGCGAGCTGGCTCCCTACCACCTCAGCCCTCATTAACGCTGCTCTAGCTGGCTGATGAGATGCACAGCTGCCGACACCAGAACCCACATCAGTTCTGTAGACAGCAGGGGATGTTTATCAAACATGGAGGGGATGAAAGGACAAACAAAGCAACTTTCTCCCCACCCCTCAACTCAGTCACTCTAGTGTGGCATGGGGCTGGCTTCATTAAAGGCACATGGGGCTGCCTGGTAGGAATTAATCCAAGATGGCAACGTGGTTGGTTTATTTAGCAAGTGGGCTCAGAATGGGAGCTGTTCTCTGTGGTTGATAATGGGGAAGCAATCAATTTCTATTCTGGGCTAGAACACAGGTTACTGAGGGGATTTGAGGGACACTTTTCCAGGTAAAGCCAAGTCAGTTCTGACTGATGGCTCAGCAGGAATGCGTTAACCTGGCCATGCCACTGGTCTGAGTTTGAAGCCAAGAAACAACTGACAGTCTCAGGTCTCCTAGAGGGGCAGTGCAACGATTAAACGTTCCTTCTGCACTAATACCTTCTCCTGTCTCTTTCTCTTCAAGCCTCACGTCACAGATGGGTTCCATCTCATTAAGCACACAGTAATTCTGTCCCTGTCCCCTGCTACCATACCCACCAGCTCGGCTCAGATCCTTTCTCCAGAATGCAGCCTGCCTGCAATATTAGAAAGCTTTTCATTTCACTTTAATGTTCGAGCTGGGCCCTGGGAGGGCATAAAACATGCAGAGAGAAACAAGCAACTTAAAGGCTTTTTATTTTTAGGGCAGGGTTTGGCTTGAGTGGGCTGCTCAGAATCCCAAAGCGATGAAAGTTGCTTTCCAACTGTGGCTAGTTCCATTCCACGCTATGGGAATAGCCAAATACTCCTGGGTTTCACAATCAGCGCACAGCCCAAACCCCCATGTTTCCAATTCATTAGCTCTTGTACGGCATGTTCTCATGAGCAAGGGAAGTTAATACCTTCCTCTGCTTCTGTTCCATACCCAGAGTTAATCTAATGCCGTTATGGCCATTTGCATCTTGCATTCTGCAAATACTGCACTCCTTGTTAGCTTGCTCATTTTTCACTCTCACCCCCATTGATCACAAAACGATATGATCATGTATAAACTATTTGTTATTAATAGCATTTGTAGTAGTGAAATTGTTAGTAGTGAAATAGCAGGAAGTAGAGAAATGTTATGGAGTCCTTGTGTGTTTCCTTCAGCTACTTATGTACTTTGTTAAGTACTATGTTGGCTTTAAGGGTGAGCAGGTTTGAAATCAGCCTATTTTCTGTGATGGTTTCTGTGGCTTGTAGAGGACCCTACAAGGCTCACGCAGTCACGTCCATGGGGTCAGTCTATCTTCAGGGTGTCTGGGCTGACAACTTCATTGCTATGCATTCCACCATCTCTGGGAGTTGCTCCATGGCTGTCCTCCTGATCCTCATCATCTGAGATGATGATGGGTTCCTCCCATTCTACAAGTCCCTCCATGGGTTTCACTGACAGAACTGGAGCACAAAGAATACGCTCTATGAAACTGTACTGAAAGCCCATGGCAGCCATCAGACTTGCAATCATGCGACATGTGAAATGAGGGCAAGGGCCTTGCAGTGTCCCCATATGTCCAGAAGGGCAAACTTTTCACATGGCATCTATGAGCACATGCGGCTGCTGTGAACAGTTGTTGCTTATTTGCGTCATGTGTCTGTCTGGCTGAGGATACATGTGTGTGAGTATTCGGTTCCAGTACTGGTTCACTGTCTTTGCTCTTGGCACAGCCTTGGTTCACCAGCATGAAACACTTGCAGTTTCAGACAGCGACAGTTCCTTCACCCTGGTCCTCCATTGGTGACAGTTCCTTCAGTAGCCAATGAGTGTACTGCTTGTGGAATATACAAGCTAACTGCACCAGTGGGCTTTCTGCTTGTATGATGTACAACTAACTACACCAGTGGATTATTTCCCATTGTTCAAATCACCTATTCAGCATAAACTAAGTTGTGATCTTCTCACATGGTGCACAATGCACACTGGACATCTGCATGCATAGCTGTCCTGAACAGGGAAGTTCAAGCCGCTTTTTGGTTCCTAGTACGTATTTGCCTTTGCCATGGCCATTCTCCCTCCACTGCCTGTCTGGAGAGCTTCTGGTCCTTGATCTAGCTACGATACTCTTTGTTAAACACAATGGAGATATCAGTATCCTGGCCAAATTGAGGGGGTGGAGGACCTTGACACGGAAGAAGAGGAGGTCTTGGCACTCAGGTGACTCATCAGCCAGAAATTGAATCATAGTGCAGACATTCAAAGACAGCTGAAACAGCAGCAAAAAGATTGGCTGTGCAAGCTTAGAGCCACATAGCTTGGCAGTCTGCACACTAAAATTGTCCAACTAAAGCAGATTGTTTAATTCATGACTGCCAAGCCTGCCACTACTCTTACCATGTTAGATATTGTTAGCCCATTAGGCTGTAGAATGTGGTGCGTGGACAAAGGTTGTGAGTAATGGGAAAATATTGCGCAACAATGACATGACAAAAGATGATCACAGATTTTTCATATAATGCGGCTGGTTGAGGCCCCGAGGCCACATTTGGAGTAGGAGGACACCAGGTCTGAAATGAGAAATCTCGGTGAGTGCTGCTTCCATTGGAAGCAGGGCATTCACCGAGATTCGTACAACGTGGAAACTTACTGGCTTTCCCACTGTTTTCACCATTTGCCATTATTTTTCACAAGTTGAACAGGGCTACGCCTGCTATGGACCAGTCCCAGTCCCAAGCCCTGTGTGTGCCCTGCACACACCCCTAGCGGCTGCGGAAATGCTGGGAATTTATTTTATTTTATTTTAAAATGTAATACCCCACCCCTCCTGCTACAGGCAGCTTGGGGCGGCTTACAAATTGCCATAAAAGTGCTGTAAAACTGCCATCAAATTGTGGTAAAAGTTTTGGAAAGTGACTAAATGGCCTGGAAAAAGTGACATAAAGTAACTCTAGCAGGGCAGGCTGGAAAAGGGGCCTGCCCTTTAAGGAAGCATGGTGCTCGCTGGAGTTTTTCAGGCTGTGGTAGGAACGACCATGCTAGGGACACCTCACCTGGGCCAGCCAGCAGCTGGGCTATGGAAGTAAAGAGTTGCAGCTGAGCTGCGTGTGGTTAAGGCCAGCCCAGGCATCTGCAGACTGATCTGAAACTCAATCTGGAGAAGGTCTGATAGGAGATAGTAAGGAGAGCTCTGGCATCCAGAGATGAGAGCCAGGGAGGGGCTCTGGCTCTGGCTCTGGGCTGGCTCCAGAAGAGATAATGCCTGGCAGCTGAAGCACCCAGGGCTGGAAGGAAGCCCTGCTGGGAAGGTTGGCAGCCTGGAAGGAAGGCTGGAGAGAATAGAGGTAGGGGCCAAGAGGGTTATGCCTGCACAGGGGAGCTTCCAGGGGACTGTGGGGAGAGGGCTGAACCAGAGTCCTAGATGCTGACTGGGAGGGGGCTCTGGGGAGCAGTGGGGTGGGTGACTAGTCAGATGGTGGTGCCTGACTGGAATCCCTGAAGAGACAGAGGGCTGTGTCTAGCTGTGGGGACATTGGAATAGAGGAGCCAGAGGATTGTGCCTGGCTGCCTGGATCGTTGAGACGGTGTAGAACTGCTAATAAAGATCTCATGGTGGAGCAGATTCCCTCATGGACTGGCCTTATTGGGTGGGGATCCTGCAGGGACTTATCCCAGGCCAGGTCCATGCTATTACAGTGATGAAAATAACAAAGAGTCTGAGAAAGTGATGAAAATGACAGAAAAAAAATGGCAGAAGCACAGACTCACTGGAAACTGATGAAGGATTTGCTCCAAGTATTCAGCATGTTGACCCAATACTTATCTCACACTGCTGAGGAATGAATTCTGAATGATCTGAGGCGCTCTGACACCAGGAATTAATGAATTCCAGCTGGATGATGAGAAAGCACATGTTTGGGTATTGTTCCATCACAATGGGGGTGAAGGGACACCATTGGTCACATGTATCCTGCAACAGGTCCTTCAGTCCGCCAGCGGTAGTAGGAGTACCCTAAAGCTAGACTAGTCTGAAGTAAAAAAAAAGAACTGACAGGCAAACACTCATCATTTACCCAGGCAGATCCTCTCACTTTAAGAGCTTTTCAAACTAAAGCACTTCTTAGCAAAGCTTTTCAACATTTCCTATGCTTCTCCCTATTGTACTCACCAGCATCCTCAGGTTCTCCAACATAAGAGAAACTTGGGGGATTTAAATAATCTGAGACAAAGAACAGCCAAGGTGCCTTGCCACCTCACAATGGGAGAACAGAATTAAAATATAAACATTTGAAGAGTCTCACCCACAACAGGTCTCAATTGCCAAGCAGCATGGTGATACCGTTAGAAGTGAAGAGGGCTTCAGAGGGAAGAGAGGGAGTTCTGTTTAGGTCATGTTCAGTGCTAGCTGAGGACAGTGAAAGAGCGGAGGAAGACAGTGGATTTCCAGGCGAGCTGCAGCGCATGTTTCTATTTAGGGATCATAGCACAGTATATACAAAGGGCCTTTTAACCTAAACAAGGAAGGGTGAAGTGAGGAGGAGGAGGACCTACCAAGTGAGATGCTGAAAGAATGGTCTGTGATTGCCATGTAGGAAAGAACAACATTGTCTCCTCTCTGTCGGCATGTGACTGACTGACGCCTGGAGTGTTGTATTTCAATCATTTCATCATACCTCACTCTAAACTAAAACATCGCTCTGGAAGCTCTAGCATAACACGTGAGCATTTTCAAGTGTAGCTTTAATATACCTTAATATAGCCCCACTGTCGATCATATTCTACAGGTGAAGCATATAACAGATAATCAATTACCACATGTTTATAATTGAAAATGCAGGAAAATTTTCATTCTTAGAAATGAATGGTTCCAAAAGAGAGAGAAATGGACAATGCCAGAATGACACAGACGAAAACCACTGATTCTCCCTTGTACCAAGGCTCCGTTACACTGCCAGAGTGCAGTAAAGGGGCATTACTATAAATGAGAATCTTGCCTGAAGTCACACTGGATGCAGGGGAACTTTGTCGAGGGTGAGAAATAGTTTTTTCTGTTAATCAGTGTCTACAGACCCCAACTCAGACCAGTTGTCTATTCGCCTAGGCACAGTAAGAAAGAGCCCCTACCCTAAAGAGTTCACAATCTAAACAGAAAAGAGAAACTAAGCGTACGTACGGGGAGGAAGAGCTTCAGAGAGAAGTGACTTGCTCAGCACCACACAGCTGAGCTACAAATGGAATCCTAGTCTAGCACCTTAAACAGGAGACTGAGAATGAAATCCCACATTACTTCAATGCATTGTTAGGTGGAAACTGCTGTAGTGAATCTCAGCTTACAATGAAGCTATTCTGTGATAAAGCAACTTCATTAGAAGAGGCTCTCCTGTGTACCATACTGCTAGAGTTGTTGGTATTATTTGTTAAGCACTGGCGATGTGCTCTGCGCTGTACGACAAACAAATACGAAAACAGACCCTTCCCTGGAGAGCTTACAATCACACCAAGAGGTGGAAAGATAAGATATACTGTGCAACCAAAAGAGAGACACTTGGGATCTTTTAAAATTATTTTGAGATATCTACCTATCTATCATGTACATACATATGAACACACACCCACAGCAAATAGCATTTATATCCAACGTATATAGTTTTTATATCTATGCACTAGCTAACTGGCTACCCCATCTAGCTCCCTGAAGCACCAGTCTTAAAATGTTTGGCTTTGTATAAGGCTAGTAAAATGTTTACATTTTGCCAGAATAAAGAGATGGAATAAGGATGAAAGTGTCCTGTAATGCTGTGATGGTGAGTCTATACATCAGACATATGCCTTCCTAGGACCCTCCTTCCTCAATCCCATCTGTCCTGTCCTCCACGATTCCCTTTCACACTCTGAAGCCTTTAAAACCCACCTCCTGCAGAGTCTGTGCAATTCCAGTGACTTCATTATTATGACTGTGAAAGTCTCTGTAACATAAGCACTAGCAGTCAATGGTTTTCCCCTGCAGTTCCAGCCTGAAGAGCTCTCCAATTTAGTCCCTTTATTTCTTAGAAGTCAAGTGGTTGAAATGCCACTCACCAGAATCTTTTGCCTATAAAATCTACAGTACCTACTAATGACTATGGGGCTTTGTTCATATTAAAACCCCATTCAAAACAGCAATCAGGAAAATTCCAAGGGGAGGCAACAGGCTTTCTAGCTCTGTCATCTACATCAAACTTTAAAATGAATGCCAAACTGCATGTTTGGCGTCTCATTTCTATACAATGGTGAAAGAGAGGCCATGCCCTCAGTTTCAGGCTGTCCTGCTAACAAGACCTTCATATCTGCTGAGGGAAGCTGCTGCAGCCACCAAACAAGCCATAGGTCTGCCAGCTCAACACTTTAAGCTCATCTTTCCATGACTGGACACAGATGCGTAAGAGGATATGGATCCAGTTGGCTGGGATCTTACCTGCCGTACATCCAGCCGGTAACTAAGGATGGGATCAACAGCATCAGGTTCCTTCTGGGTCCACTGCAAGACGTAGGAATAGTTCTTGGATTGCTTCTGGCTCTTGGTGGGGTTGGGAGTGTCATAGTAAAACTCTGGGTTATAAGCTTTAGCTGGGAAATGGAAAGGAGAGAGAGAGAAATGGGGAGGAGATTTAAAGTTACAAAGAGCCACTAGATTCCATGTCCCCAACTCATCATCCCAGCCATTGCTAAGGATATACTCTAGTATAGGGATAGAGGAGAGAATTAATTTAATTAATTAATTAATTTCAATATTCTTCTACCCCACACTCTCCTGCTCACAGAATAGGTTGATATGCCAAGCAGCTCACTAGCATTTAAAAACCCTTCTAAACCATATGTTTCCATCATTTCCTCTGTGCAAACAAGGTAGCAATCCAGTGACCCCATCACAGCAGCATAGTAGGGCACTGCACCAGTCAAGGTGGAAATGTACTTTCTTCTGTGGCTGAACCAGCTCTGAACTCTCCCCTATCCTCTGCAGTTTATACTACAGCAATAACTTCAAATCTTTTTCCTCTGCAGCTTTACAGAGACTTCTGGTAACAACCTCTGAGAAATTATCACTTGGTCGGTAAGACACATTTAATGCATAGGCACCTTGGCATAAAAGGTGCCTCTCCCCTGGAGAGTTTTCCCTGTGGCTTATTGCTCATCTGAGGTTAAAATTCCCCTTTCAAACATAACAATGAACTCCACAGAAACTAACTACAATGGCAAAAATGGAGGATTCTGACCTCAGCTGTGGAATAAGCACCAGGAACAGGAAAAACTCTGAAGGGGCAAAGACATTATTCAAGCCAATGTTTCCCTCCAGAAATAAAGAGCAACCACAAAAAAACCCAAAGAAACAAAACATACAGAAGAATATATGTACTTGAGAGAAGCAGATGGTTAATAATTAAATGAATTTTTAACACTTTCCATGGAGTATGATGAGTAGTCGTGTAGCTGCCTCTCGCCCCACAAGTATTCTACAAACTCAGCTAATTTTTCAAAATGGCTATAGGAATGTGGCTGGGTAAAATGAAAATAATCTTAAGCTTTGTCCAGAGCTGGCTCCAACAAAACAAAAAAGTGTCCATATTTTGCACATCTTCCCTGCCTTCCACTTGAGGATTTTATCGTGACAAGAAGCACCAAAATATCATTAAAAAGACTACTGTCATCTGATCTCTGGACTTGGGAAGTTTGAAGCATTCAGTCTTTCATAGTGCTTACCCAAATGGAATTTGTCTATCATTAGCTACACTTCCTCTTGCCCATCAGAATACCAGGGCCCGAGTTTGATCTCAGTCTCATGGGTATAAATTCAGGGTAACTCCACTGAAGTCAATGGAGCAATTGCATTTATTATGCTTTAAAAATAAGGCCTCTGACCACCCTCAGCTAGACTCTGAGGCACGTCGGATTTGGATCTGAACTCTATACAATAGGGTCATCTCTAGTCAGGATACAGTGCTGAAGAGAGAAGCAACTTCAAGACTCCTGTCATTGCCACCATCTTGTCTTCTTTGGCAAGATGCCATGCCATCTTCCAAAACACATACATTCGCTACCCTTGGCTGTGTATTGTTACGATTTACCACAGATGACCAAGATTTGCCCAACTACGAGCCACATCAGCAGTGTACCAGGTACTCATGAGTCCCAGCACCTCCCATCCGCAATCCTCATTGCCAGATTGCACTCCTTTCCTCTCCCCCATGCCATTCCAACCCAATCACTGACCCTGCCATTCTATGCAGGTATAATTATACTCCCAACAATTCAATGTTTATTTTTTAGGAGCTTAGATGAGTACTATTGATATTTATTTTCAGGCAATTTTTCTTATTATTTTTATTGACTTAATTTTTTTGCATAAACCACAAGTTCAGAACCACCTCACAGACTAATTGCTGCTTATACAATTTGTATTGACTGTGAAAGTCAAGTTACATAATGGATTTAGAAATAAAAATCAGAGCCAATGATCATCATCATCTTGCATAATATTAATTCATTATTAACTGACTCCCAGATGGAAGTGGAGAAAAAAACCTCATCACTACTAGTGTAGCATACTGGATACTTTTTAAATTCCTTCTTCCCCTCAATATTTTAATGTTCCCCCAACTATCTCTGGGCTGAGGGAGGAAAGGATGATTTCTTGATTTCTACATATTTTAACCAAATCTTTCATAGCTTCTGTGTAAGCAGAGCAAGCAAGAAAGTGAACATTGACTGGATTATAGGAGTGTAATGAAAGCATTGCTAGCTCTCACACAGTGGGAAAGGCCTGAAAGTTACTTTTTGGTTGCAAGCTTTTGTGACAAACTGACTTCCTATCTGTGCTCTCTCTCTCTCACACACACTTCAAGAAGGAATTTGAAAATCTCAGACTCAAGGCTTTCTTTGATTGGCAGGTGTCCAACACTGTGGCAGGGCAAGTCCGCCAACAGTGGCTGAAGAGTTAGCCCTGGCCTGGGACAGGATGGCCAGGCAGCTTCATGGATTGCAGATGACTAATGACCGAAACCCAAAACGTTGGTCAGGTGCAAACTGTAAGCATGGAGCTAAGAGGTCAGGTAGAGGGGTATGCTTCCTTCATAGTGAGATGGCAGGTAGCAAGACGGCTTTTGCGCTGTTCGTTTAAAAGCGCCCTAAGAGCGCATTCACACATACATTAAAATGCTGCTTTTCCTAAATGCAGTCAATTTCAAAATGCGCTTAAATAAACACATGCACTATTCATTCACACATGGGTTTATTAAAGCGCATTTTGAAATTGACTGCATTTAGGAAGCAGCATTTTAATCATGTCACTACACAGCGCCTCGCTTTCCCGGCTCTAGGCTCTCGGAGAGGGGCGGAGCCAAGATCCGGGGAAGCGAGGAGCTGTGTAACTGACATGACACCAACATTCTGACAAGAGGATTTATGCAGGTCATTTCAAATGCATGCTTGTAAAGGTAGTTTTTGGCTGCCCCTCAATGCGCTGGAAAAACAAACGGGAGAACTGCTAAATAAGCGCATGGAGTCTTTCCCACATCGTTCTAATATGCGGGGGAAAGAAAAAAGTGCTGATTTAATGTATGTGTGAATGTGCTCAGAGATACAGCCCTATCCAATGCCTGGAAATAACTTGGGTGCACTCCTTCAGGAACCAACATGTAGAGAGTGTTCATATGTATTTGTGTTCTCCTGCTCACATAGCCTGGGAGAGGATGGTTCCTGGAGCAAGGTATTTGAGACTAGAATTGGAAGGCAATTTGAAAGTCCTCTAGGTCACGGTGGGACTTGGCAATGTACTCAGAACAAAGCTATGTTATGTTGTGGTAAATAATAAATCAAATTGAGAAATTGCTTGATTTGAAAGAACTCAGCAGAGCCTCATATATGTTTCTAAGGGAAACTAAGTTGCTAGAGAGTGCTTGTCTAGTCTGGGGAAGCCAAACCTTCTAGGAGGTGCATTAAAATGGGGCAGAGAATTTTAGTGCTGCCCTTTGAGCTCCAGAGTTGAATACCTTGAACCTTAAGACAGGCCAGAGGAAAAGGAGTATTTGCTGTATTCTTGATGAGTACCCCCTCTGGAATTGAACATTGGTAAGGGGTCCTAATTTCACAGGAAAGAGCATCACAAATTGAACTAGACTTAGCCATTAACAGAAGGAAATTCAGAGTCTGGAAGCAATTCTGAATCTAGTAGGAATGAGCAAGTTTGCTATGAATAGAGTTTGAACTGCTGGTTTGCAGAGATGTGACTGGTGGCATAACTGGATGTTAGGTGCTAGCTAGTGAGGAAATTTAGTAACAGAAGCCCGTAGAAGAAAGCTGGTGCCATGCAGATGCCCAAAGAACAGAAGTGACAGGATAATTGCAGGAGAATTGCAGGACTGGACAAGGCAGAGTCTCTACAGGAGTAGGGCCTACCGGCAAGTCTTTGCAAAATCAGGGCTGAGAGGTCTGTGCAGGATCGGGGTCAAACCAGAGTCCCAACAGGTCAAGTCAGGCAACAAGTCAAAGTACAGAGTCAGAGTCCAGGCCAAGGTCAAATTCAGAGAAGCAGCCTGAAGTGGATGGGTCAGGCGGGAACAGGAACACGGAGGCAGAAGGTAGGCAGCAGCAATCAGTGTAGAGGCAGGCCTCAGGAACCAGGAGACAAAGACAGGGAACCAGAAGTCCAAGGGCACTTGTCGAGGAGACAGTAAACCAAGATGCAGACAATGAAACCTAGTTGTTGCTCTGTCTGGATCCTGCTTCCCGTCATATGCCTTTTATACAGAGGAGGCCCACTTAAGGGCCAATCAATTCGGACATGGGGTGTGGTCAACCCATCAGGCTGTCGAATGGGTCAACAGGACCAAATCAAGGGCCGAGCCTTGCCGTACTGGTGGCTTAGGGCACCAGCCACCAAACACCAGGACCCCAAGGATGCTCATTCAAGACCAGGGTCCCTTACAGAGAAGTAGGCAGGGTTGCTGTTCAATAGTGTGCACTGTTGGTGTGTCAAGAGGCAAGTCTCTAACGCTAGCCCTTGCATGTGACACATCTCACAAGCACCTAAAATGAAGCAGACACATCCCTAACATTCCATCCATCTTTCAGCCCTCACTCGCACTTGCACTGATGCAGATATTCTGAATGTTCAAAACATACTCAAAGCCTCACTGTATGGTGATCCCACCACCATGGTCAGACAACCCAGCTCTGCAGGAGACTTGGCTTGTCTCGATCCTGGAGAGTGTGGCCCAACTTGTTCCAGGGATGCCTGTGTCAACAACATGCATTCCTTCCACAGACATGTAGGGTGGAATCAAACGAGACAGTAGCCCACATTTGCCTTCACCAGGTGTGTTCCCATCTATTGGGTGTCCGCCATGTGGCCTCCACATAGACACCACAGACTCACCGATCACTGCAGAGTCCAGGGACATTGTGGACCCACCATGTGGGCCAATCAGGGCTAACGGGTGCCCACATGTCCATGTCTCATCAATTAGGTTCGCCCACAGCCTCGCCGGCATCCAGGTCTGCCAGCACACAGAGTACTGACTAGCGTGCCCAGCCAGCTGAGAGGCAGGGATGGTAGCAATCTCCCGCTCCCACAACCACTTCTCAGATCTCCCTGCCAGCTGAGAGATGGCTGTGTGGAGGGACATCACTAGCACCATGGCCGCAAGCACATGAAATGCAGGCAGCCCCTGTTTATTAAGCTGGAGGCTCGCAATGTGATTGGGGGCTGCACAGACCAAACATGGACTCCAGGGGGTTATCGTCTCATTTGATAACACCCAAAGATAAAATGTAACTGTAGCAGGACTACAGGGAACTGACAGGGCTGGCAGCCAAACCTGCTATGCTGTGAGAGCACATACAACTGGGGAGTGAGTGTAGTGAGGATGAGACGCAGCTGCCTGATGGTTGAGATTGTAGTAAGCAGCCAACCTCACGAGGGGTGAGTGAGTGAGTATGGTATAATGGCCATCAGGTCATATTGTGCCTAACAAAGGTGTAAAACAAAGGTAAAACTCACAGCAAGGCTAGAAAGAAGCTAAAAGTAGACAAGCTTCAAGGGGGAAGCTAAAGACTATGAAACCATCCAATAGTAACTAAAAACATAAAAAAGTGTGACTGGCCCACAGAAGGAGAGAGACAGAGATGGAGCCGGACGAGAAGGCTTCTAGCTGGGAGAAACCAGCACAGAAGACGGGAGAGAGCGCTGGAGATCCAGGCGGGGGGCTGTTGGGCTTCTGCCCATAGAGACTGTGAATGGACTTTGCACAACCGGTGGATGAGGCGGCTTAGAGGGGAGGCTGGAGACCAGACCCACTCCACATAAACAGCGTGCTAGAGAGAAACTGGTGCTTAAGGGGACAGGATGGGTGTGCTAGTAATTCCCCAATTCGGATGTGGCCCTCCTAGAGGGAGGATTGCAGCCATGCACCCTGCCACCGTAACTCTTATTGGTATGAGAGAAGAACAAGCTAATCTAAATGAACTGAGTCCTCGTTTACCCCAACCAGCCCTAAGTATATCAGCAACTATGAACATCCCCGAACAGATAAAGGTCTTAGTTTGAGTAGATCAGCTGTGTAAGCTGTGTACCACCCTTTAATGTTTGTTTGCCAGTTAGTGAGCATGTAGTTAGCACAGTATGTACCCTGATTGCATCAAAGGATCCCTAGGAAGAACAGAATACAACAAAATTAGAAGTGTACATGATTAGACTTGCATTGCGTAAATGTAATCAGTGACCAGCTCTGCCCTGTATCAATGACTAAGGGAAATACTGTTTAAGAGGGTCTGTAAAGATGGTTCATTGGGTTTCTTGTGGACCATTGGTTCCATCTCCATGTTCACACCAGCCTTATCAACCAATGTATACGTGCACTAAAGGCTAACCAGGTGTCTCCAAGTCATGTGGCTGTCGCCCTGTCCTTGTTCAATCCAGAGATAGAGTGTGGATGCCATGCAAATTTTGATATCTTCCATTGCAATCCAGAGATGGAGTGTGGTTGCCATGCAATCGAGAGATTGCAACGGAAGATATCAAAATTCACCCAGTTGGTCCAATAAAAGATATAATTCGAACCACTTTGTCTCCCTGTTCATATTGGAATACTGGGGTCCCAGCAGTCACATAGGTCCTTCTCTAATCTGGGGGGAATTCAATATCTGAATGCACAAAGGTCCTATTTTTACAATGAGGTGAATCAAAACCACAAACATGGGGTGTCTGACATTCTGGTCAGAAGTGGGGAGGCTGCTGGATAGCAAACTGCAGGCGTGAAAGTCAGCAGCCTCTTGAACGTTTATGATGACTCCAGAAGGGGGTGAAACAGGCTACCTTGCAGAGCTTAGGCATTTTCCCTCCTAGAGGGGCCTGTATGTATAGAGATGTATTGAAAACAAGGAGCAGGAAGTAAGGTACTAGGGTATGAACTTCTTAAAACCTCAGAACAGTCTGGGGTAAGGTTTGTCTTCTTTGTATTGTATTTGATCTAATTGCTCAGTCTTGCCCTGGAATATGCTGAATAGCTACCTAAATGGATAGTCCAATGTCCTGGAGCAATCAGGGCATTTCCTCATAAACAGCTGATCTAGAAACAAGGGCCCAAGACAATTTGCAGGTCATGGGGATAAACAGATTTAATGATCAGCAGAAGTGGCTGGGTCAGTCATGTGGTTTTAGCTGCTGAAGCACAGCAGCCCCTTTGCACTACCTATGGAGTTGGAGAGGATTTCACTCTTTGTATATGCTGGATTTGCACAAAGCCCCGCAGTAAATCCATGAGTAACAGCATTTGTCCCTGCCTGGTGTTTATCTAAGCAGATGTCACTGCGCCATGATGGCCTGGAGATGCAGGAAAACAGGACAAACAATGGCTATTTTAAAGGAGGCGATTGTCTTTCTTAGGAAACTGGGGGTGGAATGTAGATAAGAGAACCACCAGAATATGTTTAAAGAGGGGCTTTTGCCCTGACAGCTGAAAGCCTACCCTGGTCTCCACTTCTCCCGCATGAGCAGGGAATCTGGGCAGGGGTTCTTCCCCTTCCTGTCCCTCTGTGGCAGCGTGAGGTCACAGAGAGCCCAAAATGGCCGTGGGCACATCCCAGAATGGCCACTGACAGGAAGTCAGAGTGTTTGGGGCTTGGCTCAGACTTTAAAGGAAGTAGCTGACTGAGAAGAAATGGAGGAAAGAGAGAGGGCTGGATAATCAAGGGAGCCAGTCAAGTGAAGAGAATTCCCAGTGAGTGAATAGCCAGGCAGAGTGCAGTGTCAGTATGTTGAGCCAGTAAGAAAGAGTGTGGCAGGTGAGAGACTGTTATACAGGGGCAAATAGTTGCCTAACTTAGGGACAGGCCAGTAAACAGGGGTTACCTGGCTGAACTAGAAGATGGTATGCAGCTGAATTTTATAAACTGAGTATTTGAGTTAATTCCCTGAGTAAGAGTGTTGCTTGGACCCCAATCCTGCATGGATTAACCACTGGCGGGCCCTCCACCCAGTGACATCCTCTTTTCCCTTTCCTGTTGAAGCAGCAAGGCTTCAGTTCCACCGAGGGAAGCAGCAACAGCAGGAGTGGCAGTTTGGTGAAGAAGGGAACCCCAGAGCCAGAGATCTCTTCTCCGTTCACACACACACACCCCTTACAATCTGTGTCTGCCACTGCCGCTCTCCCTCCCCCTTGCTAGCATGCACTGCCTTGTGCCTACCCAAAGCATCCCTTGTGGACAGAAAACTAACTGGCAGCACAGACAGGAAGTGGGAATGAGGGAAAAGTAGTAACACAGCTCTGCCCTTTGCCCAACTGGGTGTACGATTCCTGGGCAGACAGAATGCAGGGCCCAGCACCATGGGGAGTTAAAAGGGAGAGAGGAAACACCTTTTGGCTACTGGAGTTTGGGTTCCAGGGAGTGTCCACGGCCAAGTCAAGGGGGGGGGGCCCAGACCATCCCTGGTTTATTTATTTTATTTATTATTACTAAAATGTATATGCTGCCCTGTCCTAAAATAAATAGCATAAAAATACAATTAAAACAGCCTAAAATCCCCCAGTTAAAAACAATTCAAATCCAAACTCCCCGTAATCCAACCCTAAATGCAGAGTTTTTGACTCCTAGGCCATCATTCCTAGGCCGATAGGTGGGGTCTAACTGAACCAAGAGGGGTACAAAAGATTTAATAAAACTTTTAGCAAACTTCTACCACTCCATACTCCGTGACTTTGTCAACCATAATGGGCTCAATTGCTCTGTGGTGTTTCATGCCCCCTTGTAATTTTTTTAAAATAAGGTTCTTATTCTGATGCTGCTGGGGGTCAGTTTGACCCCAATGGAAGTACATGGGAAACTGAAAGTACTGTGCCCCTAGGGTGCTGGGGGTAATATAGACCCCCAAAATGCTGTTAAAAATAAATGTTTATTATTTCTTTAAATGCTTAAACCAGAACTTGTTCTTTCCTTCTTTTCTCACAATAAGTGGAAATAGAAAGAAATGTAGCATTGTGTCTGTTTTCATTAATGACATTTTCGTGTGTACAAAAACATCACTACAAATGCTTTTGGGGGTCTATTATTCCCCAAGCTAAAAAACCACTTTACAATACTTACCAATTAGCCATATGGGGTTATTTGGACCCCTCAATTTACTTGCTAAGTAACCCTTTTGGTCAGTAAGGGTTAACATTAAAACTTGTTTGCAATGAGGTGGTTATCTAAAGGCAGATCAGGAGACTTCATGGAGCCATGTCAGAGGAATACAAAATGTGTTGATGATACCTCCATTTACTTGATAAGTGCCCCTTTTGTCAGTGAGAGTTAACATTAACATTAAATTGACCTTTTTGCAGTAAGGTTGTTATCTAAAGGCAGATATCAGACTTCACAGAGCCATCTCAGAGGAATACAAAGATAATTAGATAGAATCACTAATTGCTTGGTAAACACTTGGCACCCCAGTTGAAAACTCAGCTGCTATTCCTGTGTAGTTGGTAGTGTTAACATTGTGGCCATCGTGGGATATTACTGACCCCTGCTGCCTTTTGTTTAGTCCTATTTCCGTCCTCCCCCCAGAAAATCTTGATACAGTGTGAATTTTTTTCTAGACAGTTTTTGTCCTTTTCAGATTAACCCACCCTGGTTTTTTTGGTTTTTTGTGTGTGTTAAAATATGACTTAATTGGGGTCTGTTTGACCCCCAACACCAGATTAGTACAGTGGGCATGTCCAACTTGCTAGGGTTAAATCTGGTCCAAATTGGTAGTGGCTGAAACAGGATGCCATCTGACAACCGTACAGTGGCATTCTTTTGGAGAATATACTTGTGTGACAAAAATAACCAACTCAGTTTACACTAATTGACTGAGCCCCTCACTGGTAGTCCTGGGAGAAGCACTAAGAACTGAATGCACCATATAGACTGGATTGCCCTCTTGGCCCTAAAAATGCTTCACTACAACACAGCCAAATCCTGCTAATGGGGAGACACTGTGGGAGAGGCTTGCTGGTGTAAGGACAGCTTTACCTGAACTGTACCCCCTCTATGGAGAGGGAATTTCTGTCCCCAAGGTTTAACAGCCACTAAACTTACTAGAAGAAAGTCCATTATAAACAAAGAAGAATTATATTATTTTGCAGGACTTACCGGACACCTGGAAGAGGCAGGTTGCAACCCCCACATCATTGGAGATGCTGCACTCATAACTGCCACTAGTCTCCCGGCTCACGCTGTCCACCTTGTATTCCGAGTAGTCCTGCAGCTCTGTTGGGGGCACTGACAGCAGGTTCCCACTGAATCGCCAGACAGCAGTAGCGATCTTCATGGGACTCCCTTTTAGCATGGTGCAGCGCAAGCTGACACTGCGGCCCAAGCCCTGGCGGATGTCCTGGGAAGTGGGTTCCACCACTGGTGGGACTAGAAATGAAAACACAAGAATGGAAAGAAAAGCCATCAATAGGATGGCAGTCTCCAGTGCGACCTGTCTCCTCTCTTGCTGTTGTGTCATCTCCAAAAAGGAAGGTGTCAAGAGCAAATGTTTTTCGCTGAGTAAATATTATTCCTATGCATCAGGAATTGACCACAATTTTGACCTTCAATTGTTTGCCTCCTAGGAGACTATGAATGGGCAGGAGCAGACTACAACCACCACGCTCCTCTCTAATATGTAGGTGTGGCCCATGGGGAATACAGGCCTTTGGCAAAAGCCCCAGAACATGGAGCTCCGTCTCAAGACATCCATGTTGAAGATAGTGCACTTAGCAGTCTAGAATTCATTGGCTGCACCTTTACACCAAGGAGAAGGACTACTGCAGCCCACACTGTGGGCTTCATGACCTTCATTTGACCCACAAGCCCACAGTCAGAGCAAAAATAAATTTCTCAAAACTGGAATGAAATCACAGAGTCGATTAGAGAGTCTTCCACACACTGAAATTATTTCATTATGTTCAGCACCCCGTAAAGTATAATTAAAATATATAGATTACCTGGCTCTTCAGAGAGATGCATGCTGCTAGTCAACACAGAGAGCACAGACCCTACAGATGGAGTTTTGGAGGGGCTGTACTGAATGCACGAATTCAGAGACCCACAAGACAGTTTTGCATAGTGGTTAAATCAAGTGACTAGGTGTCAGAACTCTTGGATTCTTCTCTTAGTTTCACCATCATTGTTGGGCCTTGGGGGGCGGGGAAGGGGGAACAATCACTGTGCCATTCCATGTCTCAGATTTCCTATCTGTAAAATAGGAATGACTATGCTTATCTGCCTTCCAGGGGTAGAGGGATATGAGGATTAGTTAGGAAATGTTTGCAGAATGCTCAAGAATCTCAGGAAGTCAGACATGAAGCACGCAGGTGAGAAACTAGAACCGTGACTGCTCGCTGCTTGCTTAGGCATTAACAGATGGTCTCTGGGACCATCAGTTTAGCACCTTTCACCATTGCTCAGCTCCTTAACTGGAAACGAAGCGTGGGAAAAGCTAAAATGTGATGCTGCATGTCCAAATGCCAGGCTCTCTGGATGCTTGCAGTGGCTTCTCTCCGATGATGCAGTGGACAGAATGAGTGTTCTACTCTTTTACATCCTAGGTCAATTCTGCAAAAGGCAATGGCACTATCCCAGCGTGAGTGAGGGCAGAATTTGGATAGCCCCTGCCTTCACAGAGGGAGGAACATCTTCATGGCAGATTTCGTATTCTTTTTCTATGGGCCTGATAACATCTACTCTGTTCTGAGCACCATCTACCCCCTATAGTTCTTCTAAACACCAGAAAATCTCCTTTCTCACAGGCAAAACAGCATCTTCAAGTTCAGTAAAACAACATCTCTCCCATGTGCCCAATAACACCTAGAGATCTAGTACAATAGCATCTCCTTTGCCAGGCAACCCTTGCTTAACCATATTATTTTCCAGGTACCTAGCCACCCTCCTAGCTCCAGGGTTCTTTCGTTGCAGCTAAATGGATTAAAAACAGTCCTTGACTGAGCTCGCATTGCCCTCTTAAGTGGCATGGTCAGCTCATTACGGATTGCTAGCGACATGTCTCAGCAGGCACTCCAAGCAGACGTGCTTTTGGCTTGCATGTCTCCCACCTCACAGTGTTATAATGTGAGAAGTTGTTTGATTGGACCTAGTGCCATGATGAATGTGACATCTTCGTCCCCAGCTGCTATTCCATTTCTTGGGTCACATCTGCTCCTTAATTGAAGCAGGTGGGGCCTCACATTGTAATGGAGGCTAGCTGGCAAGGCGAAAAGAGAGAAGGCTTCAAAAGTGACACAGCAGATACAGATGCATTCAGCCATAAGCAATTCACCTAGCAAGAGAAGGGGGCAGATATTGACCCTTTCACTGCACAAAGGCGGTGGCCCCTGAGGGCAGCAGAACTGCTGAGGTTTCTTATGTTGGGGGAGAGGAGCCAGGGGTACAGATTCCCTTGCTGGTTACAGAGGGTGAAAACAGACATGACGCTAACCACCCTTTAACCACCCTTGGTGGTCATTTATGCATGTTTCAGGGCTGCATAGGGCACCAATACAGCCCTGCAACATGCATAAATAACCACCAAGGGTGGTTAAAGGGTGGTTAGCGTCATGTCTGTTTTCNAGCAAGGGCTGAAGAAAACAATTTTTTACTGAGATACTGCCCTGGAACAAGGATTTTCTCCCAAGTTATTAAAGCGCTCTCAAAAGGGTTGAGTGGGTGGGTGCTGGGAAAAAATAAGCTGCCAGCTGTGGCTTCACTTTCACTCTTCCCTATATGAAGGTGCTCACTCCCCTACACAAAATAAGGAAGTACTCACAACTAGGGTTCATGTACGCTGGATTCCCCAAACAGACACAGGGCGGCCAGTTGGTGCAAATGACAGCAATACGGCCGCTTTGTAGAAGGCCTTTGAAGCATGTGATAATGACAAAGTAGTAAACAGAAACAAAAGAGGCAGAAATCGGTTTCTCTCTCCAAACTCTGTGTTACAAGGAGATACTGGGCTACATGTAGACTACTGGTCTAACAAATATGTAAAGGTAAAGGTTAAACATGTATGCAATGTGAAAGCTGAGAACTGGAAACTCACTTCACACAATGGAGAAATGCAAAGTCATGCCAAATGTGTATTCAGAAAAAGCCTAAACACCTCTGCAGACACTAGCCAGAGACTATTGAGTTGCAAATGGATTTCTTCCTGTGGACGTGACTGAAAGCACAGTCACCGGGTGGGAAAATCAAACAAAGGACCCTGGAAAGGTACTTGGGGGTGGGGGGGGGGAGACAAGACAAAGAGAGGAGCTATCTTTCTATCTGGCTCACTTGGTTGAGATCAGCTCATTGAGCTTCATCTGCGTCATCCTAGCTTACCAGCCGGAGAAGGCTGCACGAAAGGAACTATGAAGTAAGGCCTTTTGGAAACTAAGACTGATACCCGGCCAAGCTTTCCATCGCTGGCTGTGACATGGACTGAGATACCCTTGGACCTTGATTAGGGTAAGCCTAAGTCAGGAGAATCCAAGTACAGATAGAAATGCGTTATTGGTTATGTTATTTGATTTCTGCACTCTCGAGTATAATCTTGTAGTACATGCTTATTCATGATTTATTCATTAAACCTCTTTTTACTGAACTTCATATGGTCCAGTGGAATTGCTAATAATAACATTGGTGAGACACAGTTTGGGGTTAATTCTGTGTTTACAAACACAGACGAACCTAGAGAAAAAATGTCTGTGCTGGGAAACTCTGTGGCTGAAAAGGTGACAAGAAGGTTCACCCGTTACAGGCTCAATCAGTTCTAGAGAGAGAGCTGATCCAGTGAGAGCTGCAAGCCAGGGAAACTGAGTCATGACAGCCTCGAGTGCGGTAGTGAGCCTCCAATCCCATGACACTCTGCTTTTAGACTTTTAATTTCTTCAGATGAGTCATTTAATAGGGAAACAGTGTTCAAGCTCCTAACCCTAGCAGGTGACATGGTGCCAGCATTTCCCATGCACTAGAATGCAAGTTTAAATAAGTCAAGCCTGTCTAAATGAATCCACCATCAGTTCTCCTCAGATTGGGACGTTATCAGCTCTCTCTTGTTCAGGACTATTTAAATGAACAGAATTATTATTTTTCTCTGGTACATGAACGGAACTACAGAAACAGCTAACACAGTGAGAGGTGGTGTGAAAGAGGTGGCGGCATTACCCTCCCAGTCAGGATTCAACAAACAACATTCCTATTCCTCCAGCAAACTTGTTAACATTCTTCTGCCGTGAAAGCAAAAGACAGGGCATCCTCCTATCACAGCAAACCAATGGTACTGTCTGGAACAGTACAAACCATAGTAATTCATCAGCTCTTTAAGAATAAATAAAATAAACGAAACTAAGTGGCCCACTCAGTCATCTGCAAGGACCCAAAAGCCAAGTGAGAATGCATCCATCATCCTCACCAGCAGCAGCACTGGGAGGTTTGCAATGAACCAGGCTCTGGCGCAGAAAGGGCCCTTTTAGGAAAAATTACAAGTAGGACATTGAAGAAAGGACAAGAGTCAGGGAAACAGTTAAGAGTTGAAGGTGTAGTTTTGTGTCCCCCACCCCCAAAAACCCCTTTTATTTCCTCAATTTACCAAAAATTACCAGAACTGCACTTGGTTTGTGACAGAGAGGATTCTCTCAAATACAGTAGTCATTGGACTATAGCCAACTTTTAAAAATCCATTGCAAGCCCATTTTTATTTTAGCTCCAGAGAAGGAAAAACCCTCATTCCCCACAAAAGAAGCAAAGGTCCAGCGAGACCTTCTGAGAGAGGAAGAATGGCTAGATCATTAGCCAGGCACTCAAGAGACCCTGGTTCAACTCCCTGCTTTAGCAAAGACTTCCCGTTTGACCTTGTGCAACTAACTTAAGTCTTTGTGACTCAGCTCCTCTCCCATTACAAGCAGACAATAGCGGTTTCCTCTGTCACACAGGTGCTATGATGATAAAAACATACCATGGGGTGGAGAAATCACATTACAGTATCTACCTTAGACCCGACCCAGGGGTGTAGCTAGGCTGGAATGGGCCCTGGCGCAGAAGACGGAGTGGACCCCCTCTGTGGCATTCCACTCCAGTGTGCATATGCACTCTACAGATGTGTGGGACCCCAGATGCATGGACCCTGGTACGGCTGCACCTATTATAGCCTGACCCAACCCTTGAGCTTCCTGGATTGTTCTTGTACAGCCTCTAATGCAGTGCAGCTTGGTGATAATTTATTTTATTTATTTATTTAAAATTTATATCCTGCCCCTCCTGCCCACAGGGCAGCCCGGGGCGGCGAACAACACTCAATAAAACAATATAAAAATTTTAAAACAATTAAAAAAAACAATATGTGGGGAACGACCCACCCCCACCCCCCTCGCCAAAAGCCTGACGGAACAGCCAGGTCTTACATACACGCCGAAACAGCAGGAGAGTGGGAGCCAACCGAGCCTCCTCCGGGAGCGAATTCCACAGCACAGGGGCGGCCACCGAAAAAGAGGGTTTCACAATATAATTGGGTCTTCTGAGTGCCATCAGGTCTACCCATACCATAGAAATGCCCACAAGTGCCTGAGATACTCTTTTGCATCTTGAAACCCATGAGTCCTGTGATTAAAATCCAGGCAGAACCTGGCCCCATACAACACCTGAAGAACAGAGTCTGATATAATGCAGGGACTGAGTGTGGAGGAGTCCTCTCGCCTTAAACTGGCAGCAAGGAACAGATTAATCACACCACTCCCCTGTGGCTCCTCTTCATGGATCCTCATACAGAGGCAGTTACAATGTAGAGTTCTAGGATATTAAAGGGTTAACAGTGCAAAAGAACTCCTGTGACTTATCCAATGATTCAGTCAATCCTCCTGATCATACTCAGCGAGGATCAGTATCAGGTAATAGAGCAATCGCTGGAAGCAAATGCCTATCTGTATGTGTGACTCGAAATTCCTGATCAAAACTCCATGCAGCCTAATATGCACTGTTGTTACATGCATTCTAGTCCTTGGCTTCACATCACCATGGGCTCTCTAGTGCATGACATGCAGCACAACTGAAGGAGACACTGGTGATAAGTTCAGTCTGAGGCAGGAGAAGAAGGGGATTTGGCTTGCATCAGCTGAGACACAGCTCCAAACTGGGGCAGGGAGAAAGCAGGTGTGAAGTGAAGGGCAGGAGGGTAATACAGACTGGAGGAGATGTCTGCAAGAACCGAGCTGCTCTAATAGTGGAGGCGATATGTGCCGGTTTACACCAGGATTGTCTCTTTTGATACAAGCATGAAACTTGGTGGAAGCTTACCTGAGAACATTATAAACAATCTCAGATGTGGAGCCAACACCAACTTTAAATACTAACAGTCATTTTTCAATACGGCCACCAGAAGACTTGTGTGATACATCATTCCACACGATAAACATGAAAATGGTAATTCTTATTAAACCTTATGCACCAAAATTGACAGGATTACACATCTATGCATTCAGAACAATATCTTGTGCAAGCTCATTCAGCATAAAATAACCTTTAAAGTAACCTAGCACTTTTACTACAACTCTAATGTATCAAAATAACTACCAATGAACTGAACTAAACACTAGGGATGGGACACCGGGGAGAATAGTGGATACCGGATCTCCCCGGTATCTGATCTCCCCAGTATCAGCATATCGGATTTTTAACACTGGCCGCTTTACCGTTTTTTTTATGTTGTGGCCATTAACTTCAATGGCCATGATGTAAAAAACCCCAGTAAAGCAACCAATGTTAAAAATCCGGTATGCCGATACTTGTGATTATCGGATTAATCCAATATACCTGATTATCAGGTGTATCCGATACTGATATTCCCACTGCTACTAAACACTAATAAATTGTAGTACAAAGTTATCCAAAATATTGTTATCACTTAATAGTATTAACTGGAGTTATTGCAGTCACCATTACATCTACATAATCCAGTACACAATCGTCCATTTTTAGCACATTCAAATTTCACTGACCCATCTTCCTTCCCCTGGTCACATCGAGAAGTCCTTTTGCAATCACAGTGCAGGACCTCAACACAGGAAGCCATTGCTTCTGGGAAAGTTGTCCATAAAGGTTGCCAGCCATCTTGTATCAGCCCCATTCACTTAGACAAGGCAAGTGCAGACACATGACTAGTGTTTGCCCCCAGATATGTCCATGTCCAGAAATGCTGCCCAGAAATGCTGCCCTTTTGGTGTGCTGAAGGAGTGCTGCTTGGGTGGGTAGTAAATCTTCAGTGCCCTTTCCCTTAACAGTAAACAGCTGCTTCCCCATATTGTTGACACTGTTAACTTTGCTACAACGATTGAACAACAAAACCGTATATCGCTCTAATTCAGCAAAACTGTCTATCAGGGGTTTTGTTGGTGCATCTGCCAAAGATGTAAATGCAGAAGTGGTATTAGTGAAGATACGCCAAGTACTCCAAACTGTCCTTTTACCTCTTCCGTTAAAACCGGACACATTGTCGCCACCAGCGTATGTGTGAAATACAGGAAGTGCCGTTGACTTTTCAGGACCAATGGTGTGGTAATCTCATGGGCTGGTATGTATCTTAACTTAGTGGAGACACCAAAAGCTATCCAAAGCTCATCAATGTCCAGCTTTTGCACTACACACACAGCCAAGACCACAACATCAGTGTCAAAAGAGCGCACCATTATCTTCCTGTACCGATCCTTTGTTCCATCTGCCACATGCACGAAAATCCTTGTGTCTGCCTCTTCATGAGTACATGGAGATAACCATGAGCTATTGCTCTTAGAGAGGCTGCAGATGACTTCCTGTCCAAGTGTTACTATTATCCGCTTGCCTTCCACCAGCTGCTCACCAAAATTTTTTGACAAGAAGCAGAATAATTGTTTTATTGTTGTCAACATGTAGGAAGTTCTGCCTGGGATATGTACAGATGCATCGACCCTTCTTTGAACCCCTTTGCCTGTTTTGGTCCTCACTGTTGTTTTTAAGTTGTCTTTCTTGTACAAATCTCACACAACATCAATTCTAATAGCACGCTGCAGTTTGCTTACAAATGTAAGGAAACACAGCTTGAAGGGGATACTCTACAAATGTCTTAGCTGTACGTGGTTTGAGCATGTCGACTATGGCTGCCCCATCCAGGATAACCACCTCTGCTGAAGGAGCATCCGTATGTGAGTGAGAGACATCTTCTAGGCAGACTAGAAGGTCAGATTTGGTTCCAAGACTCAGTTAACCCAGTTTTGAGAGTGAAGGAGGGATAGGCTGGTTCTCATGCTTGAAAATTTCATCGGGATCACCTTTGTGTGACAGAAAGGACACGTAGAGACTACTGAATAAAGTGGACTGGAGTTAGCCTTTAAACTGTTCACCTGTAACTTGGATGTTGCTTGATGCTTTCCTAGAGGGCAGCTAAATAGCGGAAGTTTATTTCTCTTACATGTAATAATACTGTGTGCTCTTCCAGTCTTTTCACAGTGGCAACTACAGGCCCTGGAGCAATATCTTGTGTCAAGGACAAGAAGATCATCCCTTTCTTCAAGGTATGGATTACCCATCTCCTCGATGGTTGTAACAAGATTCCATACATCATTTGAAAATGACTTCTGAAAATCCTTTGTTTATGATGTGCACTGATTCCTTCATTATTAGCACTCCTCTCTACAATGCCTTCAAATATATTGAATAGCCTTGCAACTTTTGGAGCACCAACCATCCACCGGCACAAAGCAGCTGGATTATTTGCAGTATCAACAACTCTCCCGTCGCTCTGTACAAGAGCGCTATTTTGCTCTTGTACATGGCCAATGGTGATGGCAGAAAACAATTTATGCACAACAAAATTCCCATGGTCAAATTGCTTGGCAACAGATGGATTTGTTTTTGGCAATATAAGCATATCACATATGTGAACTGTAAGCCACCAAGCATAGTTTTGATGGTCAAGACTGAAAAAACAGGTTGCCATTTTGGAAATGGCTCCTTGATACAATCTCCCTCTCGTAGTGATCTAACAAACAAAAGCAACAGTAGCTCCAGGTGTAGCGTGAGGATCCCAAACTGAAATTGAACATGTTGCTGAGCTTTTTCCTTGCACCACTCTTCTAACTGTAGAGGTTCACTGTCAACAGACGTACCTTCAAGGTACATGAAGTATGCTCAGAGTAACAAAATGTTCAGGATGCACACTGTAATTTAATGTGCATGTCTTGTTCTCTTGACATGGGCACCTTTCAGAAATGAGTTGGCTACCTCAGGTAATGCATTCTTCGCTTGTGTGAGGGCCGCTGTTCAGCCACTGTCCTCAAGCCATGTTCCAATCACGCATACTTAAGGTTGTCATCTCTCTGTGAAGGCCTCCAAGCATAGTTTGTTCAATAAATATATTTAATGACTTTTTAATGAATAATATGCATGTCCAGATAGAACTGTTTCCATTGTGTATGACACCAGAATGACTTTTAAATATGCTGTACATTTGATGAGATATGAATTTTCTTTTTGAGGCAATTTGATTTGGTGACCATTTTGAAAATGACTGGAATTAATCAGAACTGATCATGGCTTCATGTCTGATATTGTTCATACTGTCTAGAAGAACAGCTCTGCCAATTTTTATGCTTGTATCACTAAAGGAACAATTCTTACACATATCCTATGCACTATAAGATGGGAACGGAAGGAGGAGGAGCAGGAGGATCTTGACTAGAACAGAAAAGACAATGGGAAGCCAGTACACAGATGTAAGGAGGGTCAGGTTAAATAGGAATAGGCAAGCCATCCCCAGCAGGGGCACAAACAGACAGGCACAGACAGGAAACAGTCCAAATCTGATTCTGAAATTATTTTTTTTGAATTTGCAGTTAGAAACAGATTGAACTCTATCGGAGAAATCCTGCTCCACTAAGTTCAATGGGAGATATTGACTTCAGTGGTGTGAGGATCACTCCCTATATTTTGTTTTTTTTCAAATATCTATGCCACAGTGCATTTTGCCATAGACTGCAATGAGTGGAGTCAAATATTAAATAAATAATGCAATAAAGGAGCAAGCCATTTATGTATTTATTCATTCACATTTATACCCCTTCCCCCTCAGGCTCAGGGCAGCTTACAACATATAAAAAAAATGTAAACGCATATAAAAATCCCCTTAAAACCCCAAACCAAACCCTGTCTCAAGTTGCCAAATGCTTGGCCAAACAAAAGGGTACTGCATCAATTCCAGAAGATGAGTAGGCTTGGACTTGGATGAATCTCCAAGAGAAAGGAGTTCCATAATTGTGGGGCAGCCACCAAGAACACCTCTCTGCACGCCCATGTTGTGAAAACTTGGAAGACAGATGGTACTTGCAAGAGGACGCTCCTGGCTTATCTCAGAGGCATGATGGGACATGAGGAATGAGGCAGTATTTCAGATCTTTGGGGCCCAAGTTGTTTTGGTCAAAATCAGCACTTTGAATCATGCTGCCCAGAAAGCTATTGGTAGCAGTGCAGACTTTGGAGCACCGGTGTAATGTGCTCCTGGCAACCTACCTCTGACAGAAGACAGGCGAATACATTCTGCACCAGCTGCGGCCTCCAAACAGTCATCAAGGGCAGCCCCACACAGAGTGCATTGCAGTAGTCTAGCCTTGAGGTAATGAAAGCGTGGTGATGGTGGCCAGATCTGACTGATGAAAAATTCTCTACCCTTCTTTCTCTAGATTTCAGTTGTGTTAACATTAATGACTCTCCACACATGCTTCCTCAGTGCACAGAATGGGGAGGGGGGTGGGGGACTGGAGAACTGGACAGGAAAGTGATTTGCTCACAGTCACACAGTCAGTGGCAGCTGGGAATAGAACCCAGAAATACTAGCTCCCAGGCCTGCTAGGTTTAGGTTGAGCTTTCTCTGTAGTTACAAAGTTACCTACTTAGAATCTCTAAGCAAATGTTTGGCTTTTATTAAAATTAAGAAAACAACGAGATGGAAATAGAAAGTCTTACGAGCTTAAAGATCCCATTCACACTGATCTCTCCGCAGGGCCAACCCATTTCCAGCAGGGAGAGGAGAGTCAGGGACATGTCGTGTTGGTCGTTTCCTGCCTGGAACCCTGTTCCCACTAGAGAGGCTTCCAGCCATGTGGATGGATAGTCAGCATTGCACAAGTGAAGGCTATACATCAGGGGTGAGGAACCTCAAGCCGGGGGGCCAAATACAACCCACAGCTAGTTTTTTAATTGACCCCTTTCCAGTTCCTGGATCTGGCCCGTGGATCCAGTTCCTACCCCCAAATACTGAAAGAATGTGCTCAGGTTAAGAGAGCAGATATAAGGGCATGCACACAAGAATAGGGGACACAGATCCATGATCTGGATCCCCCTCTTTCTGAGTGCACCCTTTAAACACCCCCCACCCTCAGCTACTATGCAGCTGTTGAAGCTCATGCTAATTTTCAAAATGGCCAAGGGGGGAGAGGTTCCCCACCCCTGCTATACACGTTCGGTGCTAGCCTTCCAAAGGCCTGCATCCATCGCTGTCAAGAAGGCGTAGGGATGTCTATACTCTACATGTGCAAGGTGCGTAGGCCACTAAAGACCCTCCTGAATCATGAGACCCCAGGCAGCTGCTTCACTTCTCTTGCTTAAGGCTGGCCCTTTCACCACAGCCTTCTCCCAAAACTAACAGAAACATATCCCACGTGCTTAAAGCCAGTAGGAACAGAGCCACACAGAGACTTACCCCGTGTTCGCTACCTGATATAACTAATCTTTTAGTTACTGGATTAGCACTGTATAGAACATACCTAACATCCCAATTCTTGAATGACTGCTCTTCTATCTGAACTATGTACTTTGCATTGCACAAGTTCCTGAAAAAATAAATATTGCTTCTACTTCAGGCATGGGATCCAGCATGCTTAATTTACTAGGCCTAATGAGAGATACCTGAGACACCATCTAGCTCTCTCCCAAATTGCAACAGGGCCTCTCCAGGTATGTGTACACACAGACTGCCTCCTTACTTTTCTTTCATATATTTCTGAGGTTCACTTCTAAGTTCCACCAAGCAAAAGGCTGCTGAGACCAATCAGTTGGCCGGCACATCAACAATTCTTAGCAAGCAGGGAGATCAAAAAGAAATTCTGCCTCTTCTGCCAAAAGCAATGGGCCACAGGAGAACAGAGCAATCAAAGTGTGGGCAGGATATCTGTGATGAAGCTATTAATTCTGCAGCGACTGGTATGTATTCATAAGAACTAGGTATTATTATTATTATTATTATTATTAACCATAGAATGGGTGAACATTTCTGTGACTGTATAAGCAATAAGCATATATCCATTGCTGGACATTTCCTTCCAATGCAGCTGCATTATCCCCAAAGATATTCTAACAAATGGATGGCCACTTAGGATGTCATTGCAGTCAATACATCACACACTATGGAGCAATAAAGTTATAGTTCAGAGCCTAATACTCGAAAGACACAGGCCGCTACACATCTTAGCTGAGAGGGAATCCCTGTTAGCTTAACAGGCCTACAAAACATAGCAGAACAAGTTTAATTGCATGTAATACATAGCTAGCTCTCACTCTTACTCATTACTGATACACATAGCACCAACAGGGTTGTTGCCAGAGTAGTTTTCCACATATCATTGCCTATGGACATTTACATGCTCTACCTCATGTACATGTCTAATAAGGTATAAGGGATGGTATAGTCACTGCTGGGATTCTCCACTAGAAGATGAGATAGGCTGCTTTCACACCTAACAAAATGGGCTATTATAATAACTCGAGATAATACTGGGTATTATAATTCCGCAATTTTTTGGAATGTGTGAGAATGCACTATTCCCCTTTTATGCTGCAAGATCTCGGTTCGTTGTAAAAGCCTCGTATGGTAGCTTAGAGGCTGCTTTTAGACGTGCACAGCAAACACGCTGCATAAAATCACGCTGCGTGTAAATATGCCGCGTGTGGGATTTAGACGTGACATTTTGCGCGTTAAAGCCAGTCGTGCAGTCTTTTAAAGCCACAAATTAAATACCTCAACATCGAGGTATTTAATTTGCAGCTTTAAAAGAATGCGCGTTTTAAAAGAATAGCCCATTTTGTAAGGTGTGAAAGCAGCCATAGAGTCAAGAAGATAAGGTTCTAATCCTGGTATCAAAAGATCACCCATTTGTAGGGTTGTACAAATCGCTTATTCTCCATTTGCCCATCTGTAAAATGGGAATAATATTTATCCACTTAGCTCACAGAAGAGAAATGTAAAGATTGTGTGCTTGTACTATGATTTGAAGCCAAGTGTGGCAGAGTGCCAAGGCTAAATTGTTCCAGGGTTAAGGCCCTGTCTCAGATTCTTGTCTAATTGTATGTAGACCAGTAAGAACCTGGAGAGTGTGGATGGGGTGTAGCTCTCAGGCAGAAGCTATAACAGTAGGAAATTTTTGTAAGAAGGCTTGCTAGATGGAGAGATAACCACTTTCAGCAGAGCTGAGAGACCTGGTCAATGTTCAAAGCCCTAAAGAAAGAGTACTGGGTCCCAGATGCCT
Organism: Sphenodon punctatus; assembly: GCA_003113815.1. NCBI lineage: Eukaryota > Metazoa > Chordata > Lepidosauria > Sphenodontia > Sphenodontidae > Sphenodon > Sphenodon punctatus. Next base: position 2,587,637 of record QEPC01013006.1, on the reverse strand, counting down.
TCAAGTCTGATAGAAGTCTAGGAGATAGGGTATGGGACTTCTCTTGTTACTTTGAAGAATTATTTGTGTCATTATTCTAGCAATAAACTATTGGTGAAAGAAGGTAATGTAAGACCTACTTATTGGTCAAGCTTTTGGCGGGTGGGGATAGGGTTTCGGGGGTATGAGTGGGAGCAGTTTTAATTTAAATTTTATATGCTTCATTTTTGGATTTTATATTTTTGTATGTTTGTAAGCTGTTCTGAGCCTGTGAGAAATGGTGGGATATAAAAAGAAAAAGAGAGAAAGAAAGAGAAAAAGAAAGAAAACTTTGAGGCTCTTGTGTTGGTGTCACAGCCAGAAGTGGACTGGAGTGGGGTGGTGGGATGGACTGGCACTAGCAAAAAATCACCCACTGACCACATCCACCCCCTGCTTTATTACACAAAGATTTTATGTATTTCTCCGAATGAAAAAGCAAGACTGCTGAAGCATATCCACTGCATGGTAATCGGGTTCAGGTAAGAAAAGGGTTGTACCAACACCAGTCGCATAGCTAAATATTTTAAAGAGCAAGTTAAAATGTACAACCTAACACAGCCTGGATGTCAGCTTTTAAGCTCTTCTTTTACAAACCAGCCAAGCTAATTAACTCAACTAGTCAAACCTTCCTCCTGTAAGGAACAGCTATTTAGTGATTTACTCCTCTCTGTGATTAGCTGCAGTGATTAATATATTGCTCCACGGTTTCCCTTTAGCAGGTGTTAGAACAGAGTGCTCCTGGGCTGGCAGTCTTCAGATCTCTTGTCCCAGAACACCCCTGGTTAAAAAGAAATACAGGCCCAAACATGCTGGAATTCTGTTTAGACCGAGTGTCCAATTAAAGTATGCTTAATGAAATGCTACAGAGACAAGTATTCTCCTGTAGCATAGAGCCAGAATGTTCCCATGGCTCAGCTACATTGAAGTGCCAGGTTTAAACACAGTTTCCCTAATTGAAAAGGAAGAGTGGGAAAAGATGGTGCATGTACAGTAGAAGTCACACACATACAAATAACTCCCCCATCATCTGATTAGCACAGATCTGTGTGTGTGTGTGTGTGTGTGAGTGTGAGAGAGAGAGGGGTGGGGGTGCGGCCACAGGAGCTGCAGAGGACCAATCCCCACGCAGCCCCATGGCAGGCAAGTGCAGCCACTACACTGTGGGACCAGTGCGGGGAGCTGGGCAGATGAGTGGGTGCCAGGCTGGCCCTCCCCTGTTTCCCTCCCCTGGCACAACCAAATTCCCACCATGGCCGTGACATGGCAGCGCACGACAGGTGACAGCACTAAAGCTCCACCATGGAGCTCGCCACATGGTGGGGCAGAAGGGATGGGGGGAGGGGGGAGGCATCTGGCAGCAGCTGGTCACACAATGTACTGCATCACGTGGCCTAGCTGCTCAAGGCATGGTAACCCTTCCCATCATGTCTTGTGTGGCTGCAACCAGCGGGGGAGGGGGCAATCACTAGACAGTGAAAGTAAAATTAAAATAGTGGGCATTCCCATTTCCCAAATGAGCACAGTATAGCAATATCCCTTCCCAACTACTGGGAAATAATTCAACATGGTTCCCCACCCCTGATCTACGGCCATGATCTGAGCAGACACCAGTGGTGCAAGTTCCACTGAAGTGACTCTAAACCCACATGAAGAGTTAGTACTGATGCTACCTCCCTGGAGGATTGCACTGCCTGAGTTTCTATCAAACGATGCCAAAGAATCAGCCTGTTCTATCTTACCAAAAATGTTCCCCACATATTTCTGTGGTTTGGCCCAGGAATAATCTCACCATGCTGTTAAAGATACAGAGAAACTCTACAGCCACTTAGGAAATATTGAATTGAATTTATTTAATGGCTTAAGCCAAAAAAAACTTAGGAAGTAAAGAATCCCAGTTTCAGTTAAAACTATGGGTGTTTTTACATGAGCAAGATTCTTTACCTATAGGTAAAGGGAACGCCTTATGGGGAGGTTGTGTCTGCCTGTGGCCCTGTATGTCACGGGTGACATCATGTCCATTGTGACACAGCCGGGCAGGGGCTAAGCACTAAGGTCCCTGGCCACCAGTGGCAGGGACCAGTAATAACTGCATCTGTAAAGCAGGTAGGGAGGGGGCCAGAGAGAAGGTGGCACCCAGTAAGGGAAGCGGGAGCTGTAAAGAACACCTATGCTTTACATGTATGGATGCCCTGGGCATGCATCTTGCCTCACTTTTTCTAGCTATGACAGTGGTGAGATTCCCTTCACTGCAGTGCTAAAGATCACCCCTCGCCTACCCCTGGCAAAACTAAACTGACAGGCAACCTGGCTCAGGCAGGAATCTTGTAAGTAAGACTTCTGCTGCATTAACAAGAGAAGCTCTGGGCCACCATTTCACTCATTCTAACTGAGCCCTTGACAAGACCATGCAGGCATATATTCTAACTCTTTCAACTTCCCTTTTCTTTCTCCTGTGATCTTCAGAAACCAGGAGCACAATCTTTATTTTATATTTAGGTTTAATTTTCTCTGGGGACAAATAGTGCCTTGGAGTTTTACATGCCAGCAGAATCTCATACAAGGAAAAAAGCCAGAAAATAGAATTTACAGCTTCATTCCACCCTTCTCTCTAGCATTCCAAGCAGGGGGTTGCAGAGAGACCAAGGCCACTTTCAGACTTGCCCCCCCCCCCCAACGCACATATTCAGGCTGCAGGGGGATAGTGCAGCCCAAATATGCGCAGGGATCGGCCGGTCTAAAAGCCGCCCCCCACCTTCTCTGCTTTGCCGGCAGAGACGCACAGGGATGCAGAGCAGGAAATAGAGCTCTGCATCCCTGCACGTGCCTACTGGCAAATCCGCCGGGGGGGGGGGGGGGGGGGGGGGCTTTCAGACCGGCCAATCCCTACGCATATTCTGGCTGCGCATTCCCCCCCGCCGCCCAAATATGCGCAGGAGGCCATGTTTGAAAGCAGCCCAAGTCTCAATGGCAGCAGGCAGCTGGTCATAGATAGGGTAGAGCAGGGGTGGTCAGACGTACGGTGCACATGATCCACTTGATTCAGGCTTCAATCTTAGATAAGCTACCAGGACCTCTCCCACTGGCTCCTAACGCTAGGGCACCTCAGCAATTGGTCTCCGGAGACTCCAAAGTAGAGAGGAACACTCTCCTTTAAAGAGAGTCTTCACTGCCACATCAGAGAAGCTCTCCTGACCCGTCTCTTTCCCAGAGACACTTCCTCTCCACCCCAGAGGCGATCTCCAGGGGGCTGACTCCCCTCCCCACACCATGATCTACTGAAGATTAGCTTGTGATCTACCAGTAGGTCATGGTCTACCTCTTAGCCACCTCTGGGGTAGAGGGCCCTACTAGTAAGCTCATATGGTGCACCAGTAGGTTCATAAGGTACATATGGCAAGACTCAGTGTAATCTAGTGGATAAGGTGCTGGAATAGGACCTGGGAGACCAGGGTTCAAATCCCATCTTACAGGAACTTCTTGTCTGCTAGTAGTAGTGCTGGGGGGTTCAGAGAGTATGCTACAGTGGGGAAACTATAGCTATGATTGGTCAAGTTTATGGAGGCTAGGCCCATCAATGGCTATTGTTAATCCAATTAGTCAGGGGAGGAAACGTCTGACTACTGGGAGAGGGGAATGGATCACTTCAAATAAGATCTTCAGTCGTATTCAGTGTTAAACACTGCAACAGACAGAATATGGAGCTTTGATTTAAGGAGCTCTCCACTAGCCTGGTGTGGGGAATAGAGGTGTGGGTACAAGGGGTAAACAGAGGACGAGCCACCCCTACCTGCCCCTAGAAGACAGCAAGGTAGTTCCAGGAAACAAACCCTCAGGATTGAATAGAGCAGATAGGATGCGCACACCTTAACGCTGCCACAGGGCACAAACACACGGGGCTAGGGGAAGGCGCGGGAGAGAACAGGGGAGCGTGAGGATAGGGGTGTTCCAGCCCAGGGAGGGGGGACAAGAACAGGACACACACACCTGGAGGGCCACGGAAAGGTGGTACACAAAGACACCCACAAGGAAACACACTCCAAGCTACTCTCGTTCTCAGAAGCACTCACCCACTCGCTCACCACAGGCACACGCAATTGCTCCAATCCCACCGGTAACAAGGTTAATCCACACAGCAAACAAGGGCCCAGTCTCATGGGCATGGAGGCACCGATCACCAGCGGGGCTAGGGTGGCAGCGAGCTGCTTTTATACTCTGCATTCAATTGGCGTTGGAGGCGCTCTGAGCGCCACGGGGCTGGAGCCGGGGGCGTGGCTAGGGTGGCAGCGAGCTGCTTTTATACTCTGCATTCTATTGGCGTTGGAGGCGCTCTGAGCGCCGCGGGGCTGGAGCCGGGGGCGTGGCTTCCGCTGCCAGCAGTATGCTCCTGGCCCCGCCCCCAGCAGCAGTGTGTGGCCGTAGGGACGGTGTCTGGCATGGGGGTGTGTTCCTGTCAGCACGTTGCGGGGGCTCCGGCTCTGCGGATGCCGGTGCCTTGGTTTGGAGGGGCCTTGGAGCTGGTTGCGGCTCATCTTGCCGGGTGAGAGAGGGTTTTCATGCGTCCCCCGTCCCCGAGGTTCCCCTGCTGCAATCCTCACACCTGGGATATATTATGAATCTGAAACTTAGGCAATGCTATTTGTCATTGTGGGCTACAACATCCCTTTGGCACAGTGGGTTTTTCTCTGCCTGAAGACATACTAGAAGTTGTTATTCTAGAGGGTGCACATAGACTAGGGATGTGCGAGCGCGGTTCGGACATTCGGAGTTCGGACCGAACTCGGCCAATCTGGACAACCGAACCAAACGACTGACCTGAACCCGAAGCAACTGAACCGAACTCGATCCGAACTTGAAAATGACTGTGTTGCATTTTTATTGTAATCTCATCTGGCCATGTAAATATGATCTTAATAACTGTGTACACTTGTGCTGCATTTTGATTGTATTCTCCCCATACCACGATTGTAAACCTGCGTTTAGATGACTTTAGTAACTATATAACACCTGTTTGTAGCATTAGTAGATTAAATATAAATGGTATTGAATATATGTTAGCCCAAGTGGGAGAAACACTGGTTCATATTACAGAGCATGATGGGTACAAGCTAAGAACCAACTAGTCAGCTAAGCCTCAAACCAAAAGCCTCAGGTCACAGTGATATGAAGTTGAGAGCCATGCACAAAGGAGAGGAGAGAGGAATGTTGCTATAAACAAAGCTATAAGTACTGCAAAACATGAGATACGCGGTGACGCTTAACCGGACAAAGGGGCCTTTTTAGTATTTTGATGCAGAGTGACTGGGTGTCGACGAGAAAAGTAGCCTTGGAGATGCCGGGATGGGCATGAGTAAGACCCAATCTAAATTACAGAAGGTTCGGCCCTGGCTGGAGGGTTGGGGCCTGAATGCTCTGAAAAACAGATTGGGGAAAAATAAATGAGCATATCAATTGGGTAAGCCCCAAACCATCAAAAGATGACAAAAGGCTTTGTTCCCAAATATACTGATACAGTCCCTCCTGCCTGAAAGGTCAGTCGAACCCTGCACTCAATATTTTGATAACATGTCCCCACCCAGAACAGTATAAAAAGCCAAGCAATACTCCAGGTCCTTGTCTCAGCGCTTGGCATCTAACTTGGTGTCCGTGGGCTGTTGACCCTTTCTGGAGCTCCTCCATAGGGAGTTCTGCAACNCAATTGGTCTCCGGAGACTCCAAAGTAGAGAGGAACACTCTCCTTTAAAGAGAGTCTTCACTGCCACATCAGAGAAGCTCTCCTGACCCGTCTCTTTCCCAGAGACACTTCCTCTCCACCCCAGAGGCGATCTCCAGGGGGCTGACTCCCCTCCCCACACCATGATCTACTGAAGATTAGCTTGTGATCTACCAGTAGGTCATGGTCTACCTCTTAGCCACCTCTGGGGTAGAGGGCCCTACTAGTAAGCTCATATGGTGCACCAGTAGGTTCATAAGGTACATATGGCAAGACTCAGTGTAATCTAGTGGATAAGGTGCTGGAATAGGACCTGGGAGACCAGGGTTCAAATCCCATCTTACAGGAACTTCTTGTCTGCTAGTAGTAGTGCTGGGGGGTTCAGAGAGTATGCTACAGTGGGGAAACTATAGCTATGATTGGTCAAGTTTATGGAGGCTAGGCCCATCAATGGCTATTGTTAATCCAATTAGTCAGGGGAGGAAACGTCTGACTACTGGGAGAGGGGAATGGATCACTTCAAATAAGATCTTCAGTCGTATTCAGTGTTAAACACTGCAACAGACAGAATATGGAGCTTTGATTTAAGGAGCTCTCCACTAGCCTGGTGTGGGGAATAGAGGTGTGGGTACAAGGGGTAAACAGAGGACGAGCCACCCCTACCTGCCCCTAGAAGACAGCAAGGTAGTTCCAGGAAACAAACCCTCAGGATTGAATAGAGCAGATAGGATGCGCACACCTTAACGCTGCCACAGGGCACAAACACACGGGGCTAGGGGAAGGCGCGGGAGAGAACAGGGGAGCGTGAGGATAGGGGTGTTCCAGCCCAGGGAGTGGGGAGAAGGGCAGGACACACACACCTGGAGGGCCACGGAAAGGTGGTACACAAAGACACCCACAAGGAAACACACTCCAAGCTACTCTCGTTCTCAGAAGCACTCACCCACTCGCTCACCACAGGCACACGCAATTGCTCCAATCCCACCGGTAACAAGGTTAATCCACACAGCAAACAAGGGCCCAGTCTCATGGGCATGGAGGCACCGATCACCAGCGGGGCTAGGGTGGCAGCGAGCTGCTTTTATACTCTGCATTCAATTGGCGTTGGAGGCGCTCTGAGCGCCACGGGGCTGGAGCCGGGGGCGTGGCTAGGGTGGCAGCGAGCTGCTTTTATACTCTGCATTCTATTGGCGTTGGAGGCGCTCTGAGCGCCGCGGGGCTGGAGCCGGGGGCGTGGCTTCCGCTGCCAGCAGTATGCTCCTGGCCCCGCCCCCAGCAGCAGTGTGTGGCCGTAGGGACGGTGTCTGGCATGGGGGTGTGTTCCTGTCAGCACGTTGCGGGGGCTCCGGCTCTGCGGATGCCGGTGCCTTGGTTTGGAGGGGCCTTGGAGCTGGTTGCGGCTCATCTTGCCGGGTGAGAGAGGGTTTTCATGCGTCCCCCGTCCCCGAGGTTCCCCTGCTGCAATCCTCACACCTGGGATATATTATGAATCTGAAACTTAGGCAATGCTATTTGTCATTGTGGGCTACAACATCCCTTTGGCACAGTGGGTTTTTCTCTGCCTGAAGACATACTAGAAGTTGTTATTCTAGAGGGTGCACATAGACTAGGGATGTGCGAGCGCGGTTCGGACATTCGGAGTTCGGACCGAACTCGGCCAATCTGGACAACCGAACCAAACGACTGACCTGAACCCGAAGCAACTGAACCGAACTCGATCCGAACTTGAAAATGACTGTGTTGCATTTTTATTGTAATCTCATCTGGCCATGTAAATATGATCTTAATAACTGTGTACACTTGTGCTGCATTTTGATTGTATTCTCCCCATACCACGATTGTAAACCTGCGTTTAGATGACTTTAGTAACTATATAACACCTGTTTGTAGCATTAGTAGATTAAATATAAATGGTATTGAATATATGTTAGCCCAAGTGGGAGAAACACTGGTTCATATTACAGAGCATGATGGGTACAAGCTAAGAACCAACTAGTCAGCTAAGCCTCAAACCAAAAGCCTCAGGTCACAGTGATATGAAGTTGAGAGCCATGCACAAAGGAGAGGAGAGAGGAATGTTGCTATAAACAAAGCTATAAGTACTGCAAAACATGAGATACGCGGTGACGCTTAACCGGACAAAGGGGCCTTTTTAGTATTTTGATGCAGAGTGACTGGGTGTCGACGAGAAAAGTAGCCTTGGAGATGCCGGGATGGGCATGAGTAAGACCCAATCTAAATTACAGAAGGTTCGGCCCTGGCTGGAGGGTTGGGGCCTGAATGCTCTGAAAAACAGATTGGGGAAAAATAAATGAGCATATCAATTGGGTAAGCCCCAAACCATCAAAAGATGACAAAAGGCTTTGTTCCCAAATATACTGATACAGTCCCTCCTGCCTGAAAGGTCAGTCGAACCCTGCACTCAATATTTTGAAAACATGTCCCCACCCAGAACAGTATAAAAAGCCAAGCAATACTCCAGGTCCTTGTCTCAGCACTTGGCATCTAACTTGGTGTCCATGGACTGTTGACCCTTTCTGGACCTCCTCCATAGGGAGTTCTGCAACTCAACAAGGGGCACCTTTCCCAGGTACAGACCCCCAGGCCCTCACCTGTATCAACCTCTCCAAACCAACGCTCGCCACTGTGCTCTGCAGGACACGTAAGAAACATATTTTATGTGTTAAGCAGGCCAGGCTAGGATCTATCTAAGAACTGTTGCATTGGGTTCATGCTGTACCTGATTGTGTGAGCAGGATAATAAAATAGTGTTGTACCCAGTTAAAAACGTCTAATTTGTGGTGTG
>QEPC01013006.1:2549921-2563328 GCA_003113815.1 Sphenodon punctatus | reverse complement strand
GGAGTTAGGAAGAGAAACATTGAAGGAGCAGTCAGAAAGGTAGGAGGAGAACCAGTTGAGGACAGAGTCCCAGAATCCCAGGGAGTGAAGCGATTCAAGAAGGAGCAAGTGGTCAACAGTGTCGAAGGCAGCAGAAAGATCAAGGAGGACAAGAATAGAGTAGAGGCAGTTGGATTTAACCACAAGATCGTTGGTGATCTTAGCAAGAGCGGTTTCAGTGGAGTGAAGGGGGGGGGGGAAGCCAGATTGGAGCAGGTCAAGAGAGGAGTTGGCGGAGAGGAGGTCGAGGCAATGGGAGTAGACAACCCGTTCAAGGAGTTTGGAAGCAAAAGGGAGGAGGGAGACAGGACAGTAATTAGAGGGTTCAGAGGGATCCAGTGTGGACTTTTTGAGGATGGGGGAGACAGCGACGTGTTTAAAGGCAGAGGGGAAGGAGCCAGTAGAGAGGGAGAGGTTGATTATATGCAAGAGGGGAGGGACGACGGTGGAAGCAATGGTGGTCAGGAGGCGGGAAGGAATGGGGTTCAGGGGGCAAGTGGAGGGGTTGGAGGAGGTGAGCAGGGAGGAGATTTCAGGAGGAGGGAGGACAGGAGGGAAGGAGGACAGGAGAGAGGTGGGGGGAGGAGGGAGAGGCATATGTTTGACTAGGAGTTTTATGCGAACCGGAAGGGATATCCAAACCCATGGTGGGCAAAACCCCAACAAAATTGTGTGCTCCTGTCTGCCAGTGAGCTGTGAACTGTGCTGTGAGCTGTGGATGCAAGAACTGGGCTGAGAACATGCAAAGACTGATTGCCTTTGCTTTCAGTTTTCACAATAAGCACTCAAAGTATGAGATTTGAATAAACTCAACATTCTGTGCATAGCAAAAGGTTACTTCCAGCTGCCAAGTACTGGCAGGTGTAAACCCAGGTATGCACCTGAATGGGTGGGTGGGGATAACAGGCGCTGGCCCGCCCCTCGGAGTCATAACAGCCCAGAGGAAAGAAACAGCCGGTGCAGCTTCTTGCTCCCATAGCTTGCCGCAGCTGTGAGTCATGACAGGGGGTGGGATACTGGAAAGGGGGAACTGGTGGGCAGAGTGCAGCAGGGGAAAACACCTGCCCATGTATTAAGTCTGTCACGCTAAGCCTGTGAGTGGTGGCTGTGTGGGGCTGCCCAAATGCACAAGAAGTATATGCAGGGGCTGTCCGTTTATTAGGCTTTACATGCTAAACTTGTGAGTGGGGGTTGCACAGACTCAACCCGGACTCCGGCAGGCTAGCGTCTCGTTTCTTAACACCCATACTCTCTCTATTGCATCTCTTGAAGATGAAGTAGTTCAAATGGTATCTTTCATTGGACCAACTTTCGTTCACCAGTATTTCATTTGAACTACCTTTGAGTAAAGCCACACGAGACAGGGCCAGCTGGATCCCCCACCTGCCCTGGAGAGGGTGGATGCAGCCACCACACTTTGGGTCAGCAGGGAGAGTAGTCCAAACTATCTGCCCCCCAACCGCAGGGAAACTGGCAGGAATACCACCATCACAAGTCCTGTGATGCCCTGGGGCAGGCCGAGGAGCTATCCATGTGGGGCGGGACTCCCAGACTCCTGCTGCACAGCAGGATTGGGCCCCGAGGAGGAACTGCTGACGAACAGCTGATTGGGAGGCCCTGAGGAGTGCGCTCACCCCACCCACACCCCATCAGCTGTTTGGCAGCCAGGGTGAGCGTGCTCCTCCAGGCCTGATCCTTGTCTTGTGGCAGGGGTGCACAGGCCAACCAGATGGGAGGCAGCCTGTTACCCCATATTGGCACAACAGTAGCCTGCAATGCATCACTTGCCTTTTCCAGCAGATGCGTTGCGCAGCAGCCGTCCGCTTTCAGTGGGCAAACGGTGCTGGGCTGATGGTCAGCTGCATCTTGAACTAATGTGAGCTAAGGAGACCCAATGTGGGACAATGTCTCATGTGCAGTTACTATCTAGTCTCCGTCTCTCATATTTTGGACCAGCATGACAACAACTCACTCTCTCTAGATTGCATCTCCTAGACAGTGTTTTTCCAACTGGAAGCTCTGAAGCATCTCCACTTCATTTGTCTTTAACCACATTATTGAACGCTCTGTGACATCTGCCAGCTGTAGCCATTGTCTACTCAGAGAAATCTCTCCTGACTTTCAGGGTGTATTCTGCAGCAAAGGAGGCCAGTGACTGAAATGGCACCTATTCAAGAATAGCAGCCTGCTGCCCACACCTCACCCTGCCTCCTTAAACTTCCCCCATCTAGTCAGTAACTGTATCCCCATCGCATCCAGTCTGGGAAGGGGGATTTATTAATTCACCCACTTGCCAGATAAACCTGTTCTGACATTTGATTTGCCAGACTCCTTCAGTGACAGACTTCAATCCAACCTGGCATCAAAGGGACCTCTCCGAGGAGCCCAAGTCCACTTATCGCAGAGGCAGCAGTGCCTCACAGTGTCACCCTTTTAATGTCAAACGGAGAGGATTTAAACTGCAACAGAGGGGAGTTTTCTGGGCAATGGCAGCGAGTATGTTTCCTATCAGTCGACTGAAGCTCCGTCTTTATACCTTTGTTTTTCTCTTCCCTGTTCTCTCTCCCTAACGACTGGGATCATTCTGCAAAGCTTCAGTCACTCCCATACCTGGCTATTCTAGCTATACCAAGAAAATTTCCAATACACCCCTTCGTTCTCACCTTTGGGGGCAAATTTCAGATTCAGGCTCTAGATCTGGATTGATTCAGCTATAGTTCTAACCCTGAGGACTGTAATGTGGAGGATAGCATTTTGAAGCCTCACTCTTTGGAACACCCCTCATTGACTAAGACTCCTCTGATTCTCAACAAATGAAACAGTGGAAATGTTGATGTGTTTGCCTAACCACACCATTATCATGGGTCTGGAAGGATCCCACACCTTTAAGGAGGCTTACATTTTTTAATGGCGTTCCAAAACTGACCAAAATGCTGCACATCGCCCCATTTGTGTGCGTGCAAAAAATCTGCTCTTCTGTTGCACACATTAGATAGATACGCCAAAGAACTGGATTAAATTGCAGAACTGCTCATTATCAAGTACAAATCCAAGGTGTTCAGTGCCAAGCAGACTCTCCACAAAAATCTTGGGCATATTGCTATTGGAGCCCCAATGAAAATTTTCTCCAGAATGTTAGCATATTTTCCTTAGATCCAATCAGTTGCTGCACTCTTCTCCCCCCAAATTCTCCTTTATCCTCTCTCCAGCAGAACATCTTAGGCTAGAGCCACCTCCTCTCCCTTCTTCCCCAAAGTCCCAGTCTCCCATTTCACAGCACAGAAAGTAATTGACTAGGAGGGCCATGTATTATGCATTGCATATGCTATGAACTGTTAAGGAAAATCCCAGCAGGGCCATCACTATTAAGCCCATCTATACTGCATTAAACTGTTATTAGTTGCTACATTCTGGTTTACAATAGTATGGCAAAATATCTCTTCATTATAAACATTCAGTAAAGAGCTCCCTGACAGCACAAATTCCATTTTCATTTGCTGTCCCCTGACCTGGCCATCAGCCTCTGTCTGGAACATGTATTGGAGTTGGGGAAACAGCCAACTCCTCCCCTCAGAGAGCCCTGCTAAAGGCCCAAGTCTCAAAATCTCTGATGGCCAAGATTTACACACCTTTCCTGCTTTGAAGGGCATCCAGGATGCAGCACCTTACATAGGGCTCAAATGGTGGCCGAAATAGCCTTTGGCTTGCTTATCAATGCAGTTCCATGCTGAGCAACTGGGGTTACAGTGAAGTTTTACAAGATGCATTCCCTTCGCACATGGGCAAAGCATAGGGGGGCACATCTCCCTAGATATTTTCCCTGGTCCAGTCCGGCCGCGCAATGGTCAAACTTAAGAGTCCAGTCCTCCTCCCCTTCCCTGCCATGGTCCCACTCGTCTGGGCGAACAGGAAGTCATCAGAGGAGCAATTTCCTTGTGGGAACAGCGGCAGCGGCGCAAGGGAGGAGGACTCAATGGCCCCACTATCAACAGTCACGAGTCACCTATGTTTCCTCAGAGTTTCAAGACACCCTCTATCAGTGCCCTACAGCAGCTCGAAAGGTAAGGAACCCGGTTCAGTGGCAGAGAGCCACCAAATCCTGGCAATCACAGTCATGTGAAACATTCACAAATCAAACCTGAAACCAATAAAATGCAACTGGTTCCCATACAAATAAGAGGGTCACTGAGCTGATTTATAGTTGTTAATTCTTGGACTAATCTAGGGTCCTGCAGCAAAATTATGTGAGGTAAGCAGCTTCACATGCTTCTGAGAAACTTGGAAGCTTTATGTGAGTTTTGGAGCCTTGAGGATGACAGTCCGCATGAAATGAAGCAGAAAAATTCCCTGTGCCAAAGAGAAAACACTGTGTTTTACATGGCTGTGGCTGGGAGGAGAAAGGTACACCAATAAGAGATGGACTGAGACAGAAAAGCACTGACAAGTTCTGGACATGGATAGGAGAGAGGACTGGATCCAAGGTTTTGGTTTGGGCCATCTGAGAGAGGGGACAGCTGAGAGGTTTAAACCTCAAATTCTCCAAGCTCTAGAACTGACAGGTCAGATCTAAAAATAAAACCACATACCATCTTCGGATGTTTTTAAATGGGATGTGCCCACCCACCCGAACACCCGTCTGAAGACAACGTGGGTGGGCGTGCGCTCCTGTGACCCACGTACAGAGGATCGGGGAAAAACCTGGGATGCTCCGTGCAGGGGCACACCCCCATCCCGACCCATGTAAGGCCCTTTTCAAATGGATGCCACCTCCTCTCGCCCAGATGTGCAGGTGGGGTGTGTGTGTCCATTTGAACACTGCGGTGGGTGTAGGGGGATGGGTGGGCATCTGTGTGAACGCCGCAACCGGTGGGTGGGATGCTTGTTAGCTCCCGTGCTCTACCCACCTCCACCTATCACCCACGCACGGAGCAATGGATGCCAATGCCGGATGTTCTGTGCGTGGAGGTGGTTGGGGGTCCGTGGGAATGCACCCCCACGCACAACCCCCCAACCCCCCCATGCACCCGCGCCTGTTTGAAAAGGACCTAAATCCCCTCCCCACAACTCACCAGACATCCGTCAGTGCTCCTCGCAGTGCACATGGACCCCACAGCCATGTCCATTTAAAAACAGCGTTCCTCTCCTTTCTTGAGCAGGGAGGGTTGGGCGTTACAATTATACTGAAGTTTATGCTACATTTAATTTTTGTGTTCTATTTCATTTCTGTTTTACATGTTTTTTTGCGAGAGCCTGCTGGGACCTACCAGGGATAGGCAGGATACAAATTCAATAAATAAAATAAATCTCAGAAGCCTTCATACTCTTTTTGAAGAGCTGAGCTTAGAGACTGCATTCACACAAGACTGTTATCCCACCAGTTCTCTTTCTTGTGGGAGTTTGCATTCCAACTTTTTAATTGCTCCCATGTTCCATTCCTTATCCTTGCTTCAAAAGTTTCCTCCCCCTACCTTCAGAGGTTACTGTGCATACTGCTTTGGCCACTAGTAGGTATCCTTTTATGCTGGGGTTTTTTCTTTTCTTTTTCATGTCAACAATGCATTGTCCTGACCTGGCAGGCAGTGGGGAATTCATCCCCTGAAGGGGAAATCACTTTTATCTCCTCCTAAAGCAATTAAGGCAAACTGATTAATCCCATCACAAAATTGTGTGTGATTTAGTAGGAATGTTAAACCTAGCTTTCCAACTTAACCTTTTGAGAGTTACACCTGATGTTTCCTGTGACCTAATCCTTTCGGAGATAATAAAATAAAACAGGGGGAAGGGTTTTTCTCTTGGACGTTTCACCAGTAACTCAAGTTTAACATGTCCAAGTTTGAATTTCTCACCTTCCCCATTCTCTCCTCCTTCCATCCTCTCCTCCTTCCCTCTTTATTTATTTAGCAGCTTAATACCCTGTCCTCTCTTGCCACTGGCAATTCAAGGTGGCTTACAATAAAAAGGTATAAAATACAGAATACATAAAACACATCAAACTGATTTCAAATAGAGGCATAGAACATTAAAACCTCATAAAACCCAATTACCGCCCCCCCTAATAATAGTAACGAATTACCGCCCCCCCCTACACCTCTCCCCCAACTCCTCCAAACGCCTAGCAGAACACCCAAGTCTTACACTGCCGCTGGAAGGCAAGCAAATCTGGGCAGAAGCAAATTTCTACTGAGAGAGAGTTCCCCAGCAATGGAGCAGCCACTGAGAATGTCCTCTTCAGTTATGATGTCACCACCCAGCCCATCTTGCAGACACACAACCTGGGTGACTCCTCCCTCTTCTTTGCACTTCAGATTTAGTCTGTTGCTACAGCTTGTTGTTCCTCTCTGCATAACATTGAATTTGTCCCCTCTTTATCACTCCCAAGACTCTAATCCAGGTTCTAAGTCATTTGTCGACACATCCCAAATGAGACAGGACACCAGTCTTGGGGTTAAAATGGCCACACTCTTTATCTTAATTAGAATAGGTGGGGGAAATTGCTTACTGCAATTTGGGTCCAGTACTTTGCCTAATGTGCAACAAACTAACAGCAGGGGTGGTTTTGATATAACCCCGATTACCACCCCAATTAAAACACGTCTCCTGCCCCTCCCACAGCACCGGCCACAGATGAGGGGGACCCAAGTCCTTCTGGACTGGAGTAAGGAGGAAGGTGCCTGCAGGCTGGGGACCATACCTATCCCTACTGCCCTCGCTGGTCACCCCTCCCAGGGAGGGTACCCCACCGCTTGCCGTACCCTGCTATTGCGGTAGGTGTGTCCTCCCCATCTCTTAAAGAGATGACTCCCACTTATGGTAATCCTAATATTAGGATTGCAGTACTGGACCCCTGCAAGAATGCTGAACATTGCAGTACTGGACCCCTGCAAGAGTGCGACAAAGTTATGTACAGCAACACAGAAAAATGCCAGCCCTGCTAGAACTAAGTCAAAGAGTGGGAGCAACCAATTGAATCAATTACCCCGCACTGTGAGGAAGGCGAAAACCAGGAAACCTCTTTGGTCCAATCAGATTTCCTCAAAAAATTCCTTCTTGGCCCCACTGGCAACCCATGATTAACCCACAGTACTTGGGGAGGGAGGTGGGTGGTGCTCTGTTTGTCTCCAGCCCCATGAGTGAGGCTGGAGACCTTTTCACTCGTGCTCTGTCACCCCTGACCCCGCAAGAGGGGAGGGGAGGGGGCCAAAGGCAGTTATTGACTTGACTAGTGCAAAATCTTTCTTACTGGCCTTCCCTGCTCACAGCTCTTTGACCCTCACTTCTGTTCAATGCTTCGCTACCAAGGTTATCCACCTCGCCATCTATTTTGATCATAGTCAACCTCTCTCCTTCTTCACTGGCCCTTTGCATCCAGCACAAACTCTTTGTCCTCATCTTCAAGGCCCTAAATGGCCTTGCTTCCTCCCTAGCTTTCTGCCCTCATTTCCTGATATATCCCCACCTAGAAACTTTGCTCCTCCTCTGCCTCCACCCTCACCTGCCCAAGTTTCCTGCTTCCTAAACCATCTATGCCCTTGCTTTTCCTATGCTGCCTCCTACGCCTAGAACACCCTCCTCCCTGAACACATATGATGTGCTCCCTCCCTTCCTTCAAATCTCTCCTAAAAAAATCTACCTCTTTACCAGACTTTCCCTAGCTTTTCACTCCAATAGACTCATTTATGCTTCTCCTTCTGCTGCCTCATCTTCCAGGATCCCCCTCCTCCCCTTATAAGTAAGCTAAGCATGTTTCTCCATTTCTCCCTATCTCCCCCTCCCTCTTGACTTCCCTCTCTTTTCCATCCTAGTTTGTAAACCCCTTGTGTCACTCATCACCTTGAAAAAGCACCCAAAGATTGACTTACTCTACAAGTGTTTTTAGGATCTACTGCTGGTTCCCCTTAATGTGTATTTTCCTCTCTCTTTAAGACGTTTCCCCTTTAAATTGTTTTAAAATGGATTTATATTTTAAATTGATTTTACATTGTTTTATCATATTTTTTATGTTCTGAAGTTCTCCGAGCACCATTTGACAGGGAGTGCTATAAAATAATAATGATAATAATAATAATAATTATTATTATTAATAATCATAACCGATAAGCACCAGGCACATTGCATGTGCTATATAAATAATAATAGTAACGAAGGCAAGCAGAACACTGCATCTGCCGAAGAATCCATAAGCACTTCTGGAATGTAATTCTCATGCAAAGAATTTCCCTTTGGGTAACTGTCACGGGTTTGGGGGTCCGCACCCCCACTTTACTGGGTTTGAATGACTCAGTTTCCCTTGTGCACAGTTCTCTTGAATCAGTTTCTCTCTCTGGCTAATTCAAGTGTGCCACAATGAAACTCCTTTGCCACACAAGGGCCCGATCATTCCCGTTTACAGACTCTTTACTCTCTGGGTTCGCAAGAGCTTGGGGGCTCTTGTAGCTCACTTGTGCTCCAATATTAGACACTGCCACTTCTTCATAAAGTTAAGAAGTAAGTTTATTGATTACATAAACAAGATAGTTGATACAGAGTGGTAGCTAGAAATAAAAGGTAAACATAACGCATTCCTAACTTATACTGGTTGAGTTCCTAAATTAGGCATCTTACCCTAGCAAGGTCCAGAAGTTCTGGTTTCTCAGTCATAAAGGCGAATGACTGGGCACTGGCTTAGAGAGCAAAATCCTCCTCTCAGTTCATGTTTTCCAGCCTAGCTGGTGTCTGGTCTTTCGTATGCAGATGTTCTCTGGAAGCAGCTTTGCAAGAATCTCATCTTGTGCCTTACTGGCTCATTTAAATAGTCTTTAGCTTCCTTTGTCTTGGATTTCCCGCTTTTGGGGAATCATGTATCAGGTCACGTAGTCAACCCAGGTAAACATGGAAGTCAGTCTACATATCAACAGGCTGTCTGGCAAGTGTTCTTCAAAACACATCTTGTTATCTCTTTGTATTTCCTGTAGGCTAGTGACCAGAGCCCTAATTTGGGTTCTACAGCTCTCAACTGTAACCTTACATACGTGTGGGCCCTTTTGCACTGCATATTTACCAGACCTGTAGTCTACATGTAGTCCTGTGTTACACGTGTGTGACCCTATGTTTCTCCGTGACAGCCCCCCATGTAAGGTTGCATCGTGCAGTGGGCCCTGACAGGGTCCCGTAACATGCTGAGACTGGCGTGTCTTTCTGGTGTGTGTAGGGATATGCTGTGACAGTAACTGTGGGTGATTTCAGACGTTACGCGGTCCCGATTCACCACAGTGGATTCCCGGCGGGGGTGAACCAAACAACCATCCCCTGTGGTCAAAAAAAGCCCCGAACAGACATGACGAGACCGGGACCACGGCAGGGAATCAGGCCGGCAGATCATGGGCCGGGGCAGCACAACAGACGTGACGCCGATTCCCGGCCGTGGTCAAAACACCCAGAAGGCGCTGGGTCAGCCTGTGCGGCTGCTGCTGCTGCTGTCCCTCCACCACCTCCAGGTGCAGCACGACCTCCTCCTCCCCCGCCTGCGCCTCTACCGCCGCCTCTTCCACCTCCTCCTCCTCCCTTGCTCTCTCGCCCTCCGCTCACCTCTCCCTTCCACCTCACTCCATCCCGCCCCGTCCCCCTGCTGCTGTGTGCCCTTTAAATCTCCCTCCGCTGCCTGTGTTGTTGCTGGTTGCCTGGCAGCGATGCTGCGTGCTTTGTCCCTGGCTAGGAATCATTTCCTTTGATTCCGGTCGGTGGTTGCCGGCCAGACGTTACTTTTTGTTGGCTTCCATCGGGAATCTTTGACCACGCTTTCGGAGATGGTCTGGCAGGGAGCTCTGGAAGCGTGGTTGATTTTGACCCCATGTGGGTATTGACTGTGGTGAACATCTAGCGGCCGCTGAACAGACGTTCAGGGCGCTTTGGCCCCACCGCCGGATTGACCGTGGTTCACTGTGGTTGAGCGTGATCTTGTAACGTCTGAAAATACCCTGTAATTGGTGCTGCTCCAGAGCTCTGGGTTACCAGTGGTCATGGCTGATTGGAATTCACAAACTCATTCTGGATGTTTAGCTTCCTATTAGAGTTTGCAGGTCATACTAGGATTTGTCTCAATGGGCTGTCCCTGTATAAAATCACCTTGCATACACCCCCACATAGCACTGTTGGTATTCTGCAGACTCACTTCAGATACCTCCTGGAGTCCTCCAGCAGGCTCTTGAGGAAAGTGCTCTACTCCAGTGGCAGCTTCCCATTCCACAATAGGTTGCATAAGGAAGAGATATTCTTCAATTATCTACTCAGGGCAGTGTGCCCTTAGATGCAGCTCACGGGTGCACATTCAGTGAAATCACAGAACAAAGGGCATAGCTGCAGATTTATCACAACCTGTGAACACCAGCAATGAGCAGTTTCTGTTTCTGGTTGAGGAAGATGCTGGTACAAGAGATTTTTAGTATTGGCTGGGTTTTAGGTGTATTCATTTGTGTCACAAAAATCCAAGTCTTCTGACTTTCCCACTTTGTTTTGGGAGGCAATGCCAACATTGGGCAAGTATATCTCCAGTAGAGTATAGGCGGCAGTTTTCATTGATAGTGTTTGAACTGTACCTGATCCTCTTCCATAGCGGTTCCAAGTTATTACTGGGGATCTTTCCTTTTTCACACCTCTCTCCTCCTCCTACGCTTCCTCAACAAGCCCTAGGTGAGGGAGACTTGAGATGGCTGCTTTCCAGACTTTTAGTGCTGGCTGAGGAGTGTGTAGCAACCAACAAAAATAAGATATACTCCCCCACCCCACCCCCCTTTGCATTCCCATCCCCAGCCTGAGGCCCTGAGATCAATCCCAACTTTCTTGCTTTCCACGACAAAACAAGCCAGCCCATAACAACGTATTATATTAGAATACAGCCTGAATCCAGAAATCAAGTGCAGGTCTTGAAAAATGGGCTTTCTTCAGGATAGCAGGCAGGGGATTTCACCAGAGAGCTTCCTGCACATACAAATGGGTCTAGGGAGCTCTCCAGTTTCTGATCATTCATAGTGAATTAGAGGGGGGGCCCAGCTAGAAAGTTTATACATTGATCACACCTGACAATTCACAAACCTCAAGAAGGATCAGTTCAAGTTTGGGGCAAAGGCTTGAGATCTCAAGCTCACCTGTAGCCCAGTTTTGAGAAGAAAATAATTATTCGAGTATGAATCTTTGTAAGAAGGGGAAGGAATACTTTTATTATTTGAATTGTGGCTGTGTCTAGGAGCCTCAGCTAGACCAATCCTCCCAGGTAGTAGGTGTTATACAAGCAGATTGTAAGTGACAGTCCGTGCTCTTAAGAAAAATGTCTCCAGATCTCTCTCTTCTCTTTTAGACTCTATGGATCATATTTTTCTCTCTCTTTTTTTTTTTTTTTTACAAAATTAGGCCTGTTTTGTTGGAGAGTCTGGCCAAAAAACAGGATAAAGGCAGCTTAGAAGTGTATTTGTTTTCCCCTCAGTAACAGAGAAACAGATTAGCAGATTTAAATCATTTCTCATCTGGAAACAAATAAATAAAATCTCTCTGGCCTGGAAAATCATACACCATGCTACAGTTCAGCCCATCATTACAAGCCCAACAATATTTACTGGTTGAATAATAGTCTGCATAATGGTTTGAATGGCAGCCATGGAAGGCCCTTAGCTGATGCTGGCAGTACTACGGCATGTCCAATAGTATTGTGACTGACCTCTGTGCAGCATGGCTAGAGGACAAAGTGGAGAGGGGACCAACACTGAGTGAGACTGGGGACCAGATTATGGAGACAGACTTTCTATCAGTTGAGAGTATACAGTTTATTACCACATTCATACTCAGAAAGCCCTCTAGTTTGTAAACACTTTTTGAGATGCATGAGGCACGGTTTCCTCGGGACTTTGAAGAAAGGTACCATTACTCAGAATCTCAGCTGTTATTTGATCATCTAGGCTGTGATCCTGTCTGAAACCACTTCTTTAAAAGCAGTCTCACTAAAGTCAGTGGGACTACTCATGAGCAAGTGGTTTCAGGACTGCAACCACAGACATTAGCTGCAGGCATGTCTTCAGCCTTTTGCAGTCTCCCCCAGGAACAAGGAGCTTCACAGAATATGGAGCAGGCACAATAATGTGAGGAAAAGGGGAAAAGGTTTCTGATCTCCAAAAGAAAGCAGAAGGCTTCTTTTGTCCCTTCATTACCCTCTGAATGCACTCTTAACTGCCTGGGAAAGGGTGCCAAGAGGACAGCTTTGCTTCATCAGATCATAGACTAAAGGAATTAAGAGACCAAAATAAGTAAGTAAATAAATTAAATAAGCAAATACCACCCAAATCTAAAGCTTAGCAGATGGTTCCAAACTCCAGCTGAGATGGGCAAATCTATCCAGTAAGCAGGATAAGCCAGCTCTGAGTCAGAGATATGGGTCAGCACACCAGCAGTCACGCGTGCAGGAGCAAGGGCAGGGTCTCACTCCTCCGAGACTAGTCTCACATAAACCATCCATTAAAGCTGTTAGAAGTTCATGGGAATACACATAAATGTCTATATACAAATGCTAGAAACCTAAAAAGTAAGATGGGAGAATTAGAGTGTATGGTGCTAAATGAAGATCTAGACATTATAGACATCACAGAGACATGGTGGAATGAGGATAACCAATGGGACACTGTAATACCAGGGTACAAAATATATTGGAATGACAGAGTAGATAGAGTTGGTGGTAGGGTGGTTCTATATGTAAAAGACAACACTGAGTCAAGTACAATTAAAATTTTAAAGGATGCAAACTGTTCCCTAGAATCTCTAGGGATAGAAATTCCAGGTATAAAGGGGAAGAGTATCGCAGTAGGACTATACTATTGTCCCCCTGACCAGGACGGAGAGACTGATAAAGCAATGCTAAAAGAGATTAGACAGGCTACTAAAGTCGGCAACATAATAATAATGGGTGACTTCAATTACTCTAATATTGATTGGGTAAATGTTTCCTTGGGGCAGGACGTGGAGGTCAAATTTCTGGATGCCGTAAATTACTGCTTCCTAGAACAGCTGGTTCTGGAACCAACGACAGGAGGAGCTAGTCCTGTGTGGCACGCAGGACCTGGTGCAAGGAGTAACTGTGGCGGAGCCACTAAGCAATAGTGATCATAATATGATCACATTTGACATAATTTGTGGAGTGAGAAAGACAAACTAAAGTACAGCAGTAGCATTTAACTTTAAAAAGGGAGACAATGACAAAATGAGGAAACTAGTTAAAAAGAAACTAAAAAGTAGGGATGGGAATTCCGGATCTACCGGTATCCGATAATGCCGGTATCGGGCGTACCGGCATTATCGGATTCGGCCCGGTAATCCGGCCCCCGGTACCGGATTTCAGTGTGCCGGTTTTTT
>QEPC01013006.1:2508904-2542196 GCA_003113815.1 Sphenodon punctatus | reverse complement strand
CCCCAAGGGAGGCACTGACTATCCCCACCAGCAACGGCCCCAATGTTTCCCGGCTAGACTTAACCAGCCAGGACGGGCAAGGATCTAATTCACAATAGGTGGCTCAAACAGTTCCAAAAGCATCCCCTGCATCTGAGGGCAACACCGCCCAAAACTCATCCCCGTAAAACAGGACAAGAAGGGGCTTCTACTGCCTCTGACCCGTTCCCTGCTGAAAAAGTTGCATCAAAACTGTGCTGAATTTGAGCGATTTTATCCACAAAAAAGTCTGCAAACGAATCACAGTGAGCATTTGATGGTTCTACATCCAGGCGGAGGGAGGCCGGACTGACCAGCCCCCTCACCACCTGGAACACCTCAGTCGGGTGGGACTAAGGGCGTTTTTAAACATGCGCTCTCCCAAGCGTGTTTGGGAGAAGATGGCTCCTGCGGTGAAGCCGTCTTCTCTACCCCAGCCAGTGATTAAATTTAATCACTGGCTGGGGGCTTTATAGGGGGGAGGGGGTTTGCCAGCGTTGCCTGGAGGAGGCAGTTTTCGCCGGCTTTCCCCCGCCTCCCCCCCACCCCCGTGCTTGCAAACCAGGGAA
The DNA here is from genome assembly GCA_003113815.1 of Sphenodon punctatus. Lineage (NCBI taxonomy): Eukaryota > Metazoa > Chordata > Lepidosauria > Sphenodontia > Sphenodontidae > Sphenodon > Sphenodon punctatus. Next base: position 2,541,609 of record QEPC01013006.1, on the reverse strand, counting down.
GCCGCAATTAACCGCGGCGGTTCCCAGGGACACACGTGTTGGGGTAGGAATCCTCAGCCGGTTTGATGCGGGAAAGATCCGGCATCAAACCGCGCCAAACATTTAAACGATCACAAAGAAAGATGGCTGATTAAAGGATCAGCTGCGTTTTTTGTATTATTTAAAAGCGCCCTTAGTGGACGCAATGAGGGCAGCAAAGAAAACCTTCTTTGCTGTCCTCACTGCAATGGCATAGGTATGTAAACAGACTCTATGCTGCAACCAATCAACTTCAGTACACGAATGATGTCACTGTCATCCTAACCGCTGCCCTTCCTGGTTCATCCACTGCAGCTCCCCGGTATACCACAGGGAGCTGCTTTGTCGGCAATTCAGGAGCGGACGCCTGGGAGTCACACAGTCGATGGCCTCCATTAGCACGGTATTCCACCTGGACACGAGATCATCGAGCGAGCAGCCATTGAGGTCAGAGGAAATATCCCCTAGAGCTATCTGGAAGCTTTCAGGTTCCATAAGCTTTCGGGGGTGAACCAATGTGGTTTCCATGGGGGCATCTCATGCACTGAATGAAATACACTACATTTGGGGTGTAGTTCCCTTGTGTTTGCATGGTTTTCCATGGGGAGTATTGACAGTGATTGTGGTAGAAATGTGTTAACAAGTTTTGCACCTGCTGTTCTGGCTGGGCCTTATTCCTGTTGAGGTTTGACTGTCCTGGCTGGTAGGGAGTTTGCTCCAGATGATCAGCTGTGAAAGGTTCAGGGGTTGTTTGAAGGCCAGAAGAGGTGGTTCAGGAAAGATTTCGCAGGGTCTTGTCCCCATCAAGTATAGGTTGTAGCTGTTTGAATATGCCACGTACAGGTTCCAGCGTGGGGTAGTAGGTGACAACAAGTGGTGTGTGGTTAGAGAGTTTTCTTTCCTTCTGTACTGTAGCAGATTCTCTTGAGGGATTGGAGTACCTCATTCTATTGTAAGGCCATTACATGCCTCCTCATATAGACCTGTTCAACATTTGCTCAGTTTATTTATTTCTGACTGGCTACGCTACATGTCTGAGGGTCCTGTGTGGCCTGAAAACTTGAACATTCTCACGAGCAGAAGTTAGTCGAATAACACGTATCATTTGAACTACTTTGTCTCCATCTCAGAGTTTAATCCCTCAGCCAAACTTTCCTTACCGTGGCAGCTTACTCACAGCCCCTGTGTTCACTCACATTGCCATGACGCTCTTTCTGCTAACGAGGCAGCTGAATTTATATTGTGGATAGGCCTCAATTACTTATACCCACTATTGTTTAAATACCAACAAATGTTCAAGTTAAATCATGTGTCATCAAATACCCACATTAGATCAGATGCCCATACTCAGAATCTCTCTCTCTCTCTCTCACACACACACACACACACACACCTCTCCCTCTTTTTAATACGCTGTCAGAATCCAGTGTGGAAACAGGATTTGAACCCAGATCCTCAGTGTCCTATGCAGATACCATAGCAGCTCTGCCACATGCAATGTGGTGTGGACCAGCAGAAACCCAGCACCCTGTGCTCCTGTTAAATATGTCATGAGAGTTTTGAGGATAAGGGTAACAACAAGTACTCAGCCTGGCTGTGAAATTAGGGCAGGATAGGGCCTTTGACATTCTGCTGCAGTGAGATGGTCATGTGGAGATTTGGACAGGAAGGAGCTGCAAAGTGTGGCCATCAGGAGCCCATGTTGCATGTAGGACTCATCCAGAGCCTGGAGGGAAGACCCATTTTGAACCAAGACTTTCAAACTGTGGCTGGAGAAGCAGACAATACTAATTAGGCCTGAAATGACAAATCGTGGTGAATGCTGTTTCCATCAGAAACAAGTCATTCACCTTCATTTGCACAACACAGAAACTTACTGGCATTTCTGCTGGTTTTGCCATTTATCGTTATTTTTCATGAGTTGAACAGAGCTGCTTCTTCCCTCCAGGCTCTGGATGAGTCCTACATGCAACATGGGCTCCTGATGGCCACACTTTGCATCTCCTTCCTGTCCAAATCTCCCCATTGGCCAATCCCAAACCCCGTGTGTGCACCCTGGGAGCTGTGAAATACAAAAGTGCCAGGTAAGTGCTGGGGAAGTGCCAGAATTGCCATAAAAGTCCTGAAAAGTGACGGGAAATCACAGGCATCCATATCGACAATAGCAGAAGTGCGGATTTCACCAGAGACTGATAAAGTACCGACAAACACTCACAAGCTTTCCCAAAAGCTCTGCATTTCCCTGCAGGACAGGAACACTTAGACCCCTTGTCTCTCCCTCTGTTCCCCTTCCTAAGTCTCTCCCCCAGCTCCTGTCTCTCAGATTGTAAGCCCTAGGGGCAGGGACCGTGTCTATTTTATTACTTTGTAAAGTGCCAGGTACACTGCTGGCGCTTGTTAATAATAATAATAATAATAATAATAAATAATAATAACACTTGCTCTCATCTCAGCCCTAAATACTATTTATTCAATGGCACACACTCATTGGCTGTTAATTTCTCTGGCATGGTGTGTATCTGGCTGTGTATAAATGTGTCAGGGAAAGTTCTGTGCATCTGAATGATTCCTGAGCAAATTGTGCCAACACAAATGGTTGCTTGCACACAAGACGGGTGGGGGTGGGGGAGACGGCTGCGAGCCAAAATCATGGCAGGGGAACTGTATAAAATCCCACTTGTGTGCGCTGGGTTTTTGACGTGGTTAGCCGTATCTGCTGTGATTTCAGAGATAGGAAACAGAGCTATTTCAGGGATGTTTCAACCCTGTCTCCCATCTCTGAAATCACGGCAGATACAGGCTAATCACGTCAAAAACCCTGCGCACACAAGTGGGACTTTATGTGATCCCCCTGCCGTGATTTCGGCTCGTGGCAATCCCCACCCCACCCCCATCTCATGTGCAAGCAGACAAAGACAGCAAGAATTTGGAACAACCTCTGGAGTTCTTGAAGGTAACATGAAGGGAGTTCTGCTTTCCCCATTTTCAAACTATATAAATACAGAAGGAGTCCAAATATCATTTTTGACAACCGACTGGTTGCATTTGTTTTCTTGTCTCTCTATCTCCAGTGTTGCAGTACTGTTGGCAAAGCTCACTTCTGGGGTGGTTTGTTACACTCCAGAATTACATAGGTGGGGGGAGGAGAAAAAGAAGAAAAGAGAAACACAGAAACAGGTTCTGACATCTAATCAGTTCTGCTGTATTGATTTTGCAACTTTAGCTTTGGAACAAATCAGCAAAACAAGCACATTATCACCCAGAATTCACTTTCCCCCAAGTGAGCCAGTTCAAAAGGAACTCACGCTCCTACACACAGACACACGATACCCAAGTGGATTTGCAGGTGGAAGGAATAGGCTGGGGAAAAAATTGCACTCTCATCACAGAGGCTTCAGAAGCCACACGATTCCCATTTCCGACAAGATTAGGATTCCAGAGCAAGCCACAAAGCTAATGAGCTGCCTGTGCTGGATATCGGCATCTCAATTAACCAAAGTAACCCCCTGCTGGGGCGCCCAGCTCCTGGCACGAGATGGAGACAGATAAATGGATAGCTTGTTGGTTTAAGCAAGGGAGAGTGGAGGCGGATAACCGGTGACTCTGGGTCTCACTGAACTTTGTGTTCAGCAAGGTTTGTTTTTAGAGAATTTCATGCTGTTCGAAGGAGCCAGACTGACAGCTCTGGGGACTGAGGCTGAAATGTCTTGGCTCAGTTCCAAAACAATCCTGATAGGGCAGTAGCTTTGCTTTGTGTCATCATGGCCTCAACTTCCAACCCCAAGCAGTATTATCCAGCACAATCAGTTTTTCTTCATCCTGTCTCATATTTGAATTCCACCCCATTTTGCACTTGGTGATCCTTTACATACCACTTTCAGTGTTCAAAGTGCGTAGCAATCCTTATCGAGTTCACATTCACAACAACTCTGCTCATTATTATTCTCATGTGGCAGATGGGGCACCGAGGCATAATGACTTACCCAAGGCCACCCACTGAGCCCATGGGTAAGACAGGATTGGAATCCTGGCCTAAGTCCCAAACCTTACCCACTAGTCTCCACTGGCTCTCATGAATGTCTTACAAAAAAGAAAGCAAACATTCGCAAACCCTCCCCCATCCACACGTGCCCTAAATACTTTCAGATGCCAACTAGAGATCAGAACAGCCTCATTTCTTTGCAAAGGACATCAAATGCACAACATTTCAAGCAGGTGGGCACGACATGATACCAACAACAATGGCATAGGAGGGCAACATCTCTATTACCACCCATGTATGTATTTTATCATATACATATACACACACACACCTGCTATACTAGCTACTGTGGCGATCCAGACAACAGTGGAATGACAGGCAGTGTAAAAATGGACCAGGCTCCATCAATGCCTAGAATATGGCACTGGCTGCTAAAGTGCCTTAGTTATGCCCTCCTCTTGCACAGGCCCCTCAGTTAATTTAACTCTACAAAGCCAACAAGATGAAACACAGAGAACAACTCAATCAAGCAACAGATGCCCTACCCTCCCAGAAAGCAGTACCATATGTATCCCCTTCCCAGAGGTCGGCAAGGCACTGGTGCATGCTAGTGTGGAGGCAAGGAGGTACAGACACATGTTATACTCACACTGTACATTGAGTTGTACCAGGGCTTCTCGGGGTCTGATGTTAAAGCCATTGTATCTGGCTGTCTGGCATTTGTAAGTCCCACTCATTTCTCGGCTCACACTCTCTAGTTGCAGCTTCCCATCGTATGTCTCCACTGTCATGGCACCTGAGGGCATGGGGGCCTCCTTGTCTACTCGGGACCAGATGATGGGAGGCTTGGGCTTCCCTCGAACTTCACACTGCAGCTCTGCCCTGGAGCCCTCCCGAACGGTGATGGTGGACTGGCCCTTGGGGACACTGATGGTTGGAGGCACTAAGAGAAAGATGATAAAAAAGCAGGCTTCATACTTCACATTAAAATTAAACCTGGCATAAAACGAGAGACTTTTGAGGAATCGCTGCTTTTGCTGCTGAAAGATAACAGACTGGCAGCCCTGGAGGTCCTATGGCTAAGCAGGGCATTGGCAATGCTGGAGCAAGCTTCCAACGCAGACTGCCCATACAACACAAGTCACCTATTGAAAAGTATCCCTGGCACATCTCCCTCTCTCTCTTTACCCCCCTCCCACCTACTACCCTGTCCTATCCACTCCCACTTATTTCATGCTCCTCATCTATACCTGCCCTACATTTGCTCAGTCTGTTTGTATAGTGTACTGGCTATGCTACATGCCTGAGGAAGGGCCTTGCATGGCCTGAAAGCTTGCTTATTTCCACCAACAACAGTTGGTCCAATAAAAGTTCTCATTCGAACCACTTCGTCTCTCTGTTCAGTATCCCTAATGATTACAGTCCTAATGATTTCTGTACAGTAGCCCAACACCAACAAAAGTACCAGCTATGACAAAGCATCCCTCTCACTTCAGATATACCAGCGATCCATCACTGAACAGCAGGAACTATTAGGAGGCATAGGTGAAGATTTTTCTTTTTTTAAAAAAAAAAAAAAGCCTAGGTGACATAGGAATCTCATTTTCAAAAACGGGACAGACAGAGGTCTAATCTACCTATTAATAACCAGTTCAGGTCACTGTATACATTTTTTTGTTGTTATTTGCAATCAAAATATATTAATGTAGATTTCTATACCACCCTGCTCGCAAAAGACTCAGGGCAATGTGTAATATATTAAAAATCCAACAAGATAATTACAAAATAAGCTCCACCCATAAACATATCCAACAAATTCCTTAAAAAACCCTATCCCTGACTGCCATTTCTCTTTTTAACCCAATACAATCAATAAGAAGTCACTCTATTATACAATTAATTATCCCTTGCTCCCCAAATCTCACCCCAACTGATATCCCCACGCTCTCACCCTTCTTCCTTCTGCCCTAACCCACTTGCCCCATATCATCCACAAAAAAGCCCCCACTTCAAATACAAAATAGCCCCTCCTTTGGCAGTTGTCACAGTCAGCCACCTGTCACTGAAGGAGGCCTTTATGCAAACCAGAGGGATGGGAGGGCAAGGCCCCAGTCCCTGCAGATCCAGCAACTCCTCCTTTACAATTTATTGTCTAATTATTAACTTTTACTGATGCCCCTTCCCCCCTGATGTTAAATTCACTGATACAAGCCAGAAACATTAAACACCCCCACTCAATCTGCACTAGAATTCCCCCTTCATCCTAAGATCTCTGTTTGCTAAGATCTGCAATAACTACATAGGCAAGCCCCCATCAAGGGATGATGACTATCAGTGAAGACCAGCTCACTGCACCTGCTACTGGTTCATGCAGGGGACAGCTCCTCTTAAAAGAACCGCCACTAGTTCTGGTTAGAATGTGAGCCACAGTGACATGCAGGATGCAAGAGAGACGGGACAGGAGATAAAGTTGTTAAGCCTGTGATTACTGCTTCACCACACTAAACACTCCTTTACTCAGCATGGGCACTCTTGTATACTGAACCAGGCAAACTAATACTCAGGGAGAACCTTTTACAATACAAAAAGACGAAACCCTCTCCCTACACCCCACTCCATAAGTCTACTAGAACTCTACGAGTCTCGCTCCACAAGTCTACCAGAACCCCACAAGTCTACCAGAACAGCAGGTGTAAAACCTACAAATACAGCTCTACCACAGCCATTATCAACACCCCAACAGCAGCAAACAATGCAAAATACAATGGACCTTCACCTGCCAATCACAGCATGGGATGACCTTCATTCAATACACTAAATGCCCAATGGAAACTCTGTTGGTGAAATCAAACAATCCTTATGCTCATGTATTTAAAAAAAAAAAGTTTGCTCTGATAGAAATGTCGGACCACAGGAGATTGAACGTCCTTGTCTGCAAACACTCTATTTCTGATCTCTCAATCCTTGCCCTAAGAGAGAACCTGTACAACACCTTTTATAAATGGACCTCAGAACTAAGGGCATTTTCAGACAAGACACTCCCCAGCCACCATACACCCACTATACATGTTGTAGGGCTGCAGTGTTGCCCTATGGGTGCCCTGTAACTTATATAGTGGGTGGAGAGTGTCTTGTCTGAAAACACCCTAAAATTCACAATTCTACTTGATACCAAAAAGAACTGACTAAATAAAAATTTGGGATCATGCAGGAGTCTGCAACAAATACAGTCTTCGCTTTACCCATATACCTGCTGCTTTCCCTTTACTGTACCTGGACTGTTTGAATTGCTGCTGCACCCCCAATCAGCCATCTCCCAGATCAGGTTACTACACATCCTATTTCAATGGCTGTATCATATCCTAGCCATGCCGAGCTATTTTTCTGACTTATTTTTAGTCTTGCCTGAGGAAAGACTGTGTGGTTTGAACGCTTGCACTCTCAGCATCAGAAGCTGATCCAACAAAAGGTAGCATCTTAACTTTGTCCCCATCTCTCCAATTGGGGACCAACACAACAGCAACATTTTCTCTAGTGTTTGCACTATCTGAATTTGCACAGAGCAAATTCAGCTCCTAGGCTGAGGATTAAACTGATTGGTTAAAACTGCTGAAGTGTCCAACCAGCCGCTGACGAAGCTCACAGAGGGCGTTTTCAGATGTGACAATGGCCTGCATTTCCACTCTTTGATGCATGTGGAACCGCGGTCCACCGTCATGTCAGAAAGCGCCGCCAGATGTTTGCCCAGGCCATTCCCCAGGTGGTATTGGCACACAGCCCAGGCTGTGACTTGGGAACATCCCTAGGTCACAGCCCAGGCTTACCACCCACCAACACTGCCCCTAGAAAAGGCTGCCCAACCGTGTGTAAAGCATGCCGTTACAGATAAACACCCGCTTTACTTACCCTGGTTGGGGTCCCCGCCGGTTCCAGGCTGCCATTCCCATCAGCCGGAGGTGGAAGGGGGTGGGCTGCTCCAAGCAGCGTGGGGGCGGGGCCAGACAGACGCACATTTGTGCGTCTCCCCACCCCCTCCCTGGCCCAACCCACCATTATGTTTGCTCAGCAGCCGGCCTGGCTCCTGGCTGGAGTGACGGCTCCCACCACTGCCTGGGTATGTCCATGGTGATGGTGGGCGCCATCATGTCGAAAAACACCCAAAGATGCCAAATTTTTCAGTTGACAAAAGCAATAGCTTGAATTTGAAGGAAGAGTTGTGGACCTCCCTTCAAGCTCCACCCATATTTACAAACATTATTAATGACTGATCAAGATGAAGTGAAGGGGTGGTGAACCTGTCCGCTCCCTGCAGGCCACTTTCAAAATTAGGACAAACTCTGTGGACCACATACAAGTTGGCGGCAAGGATGCTTAAGGCAATGCGCTCAGGAGGAGAGAAAGAAGAGGAGGGTCTAGATCATGGATCCATCCCCAGTGCATCCCCATTTCCTTCCCCTGGGCTCACTCAGTACTTGAGGGTAGGGACTGGATTCACCTGCCAGATCTAGGAATTGTAGAGGAGTCAAAATTAAAACAACTGTGGGATGGATTTGGTCCATAGGTCAGAGGTTCCCCACTCCTGGTCTAGCCAGATATTCCTGCTAGAAACAACAGGAGTAAAATATTGTTGACACCAGGGGCGTAGTGAGGTTAGAATGAGTCCTGTTACAGAAAATGGAAATGGGCTTCCTTAGCCCTTCTTCCATTGGCAGGAGAGACAGCTGCATCAGGGAGTGGACCCCAGGCTTGTGGACCGCAGTGCAGCAACACCACCTATCCCTATTATAGCTACGCCCTTGGTTGACACTGAATTAATCTTCATTAGGTTTCAGGGTTAACAGCCCATTGAGACTAATGGAGTGACTCTTGCCTCTCTGAGGGTTCCTATTTCAGACTGTCTCTGCATATGGATATTTGGAATGACGTCTTTGCAAACAGAAGGGTTGGCTATTTTTCCATTTGAAATGGAAGTTTCAATTCTGGGGCCATCCTGATCCAGACTGGTCACTAATAGCTCAGTTTGAGAGGGGAGTAAGAATGTCTAGTGTGTGGCAATTTCACACACACAAAGTACATGGCTGCACTAAGAGCATATTTAGGAAGGTTCTAGTCTCTGGCTCCTCCGGTAGTAACCTCACTATGCAATGAGGAGTTGTGTTTTCAATTTACAGGTCTCTTGTGGGCTGTGGAATCTCATCATATCCTCTCCTCGGTGGTGTGAAGAGAGCGCTGCACCCTCTCAGCTCAGCACTGCCAGTAGACGCTCACCTGGCGAGAGGCAATTTTCTCTACGGGAAAAACCTGTAAATTGTATTTTAAGATTATTTTTTTTAATTAAAGCAATCTCTATAGAGGCTCCCACTGGGGACAGCCATCTTGGTAAGCAACTGTCTCTCTTGCAGGATTGTTAGATCCTGCTACCGCCGCCGCTTGTATATGGCTTGTGGGGGGCGGGGCCGCCAGCTGCGGGCGGCTTGCGGAGCCGGAGACGCCGGCTCCCTGCACAGCTGGGGATGAAGGGGAGCAGCCTCACCTGAGGCCGGTGGGTGCTGGCGGGGCGGGGCCCTCGGCTGCGCCGCTCCGCTCACCTGTGGGTGCAGCGGAGCCAGCCCTGCTCAAGGCACTCGGACACAAGGAGGGCTGCCGTAGATATTAGTGTGTGTGAAGGTGAGAAAGAGTGTGCGTGCGAGTTACATGGTGCGTGTGGTGATAGTGGTGTGGGTTAGTGTGTGTGGCAACTTGTCTGGGGTTTTGTGTTGCTGGGGGGGATTCGGGGTGTCAGGTTACTCATGGGATTCCCTTCCTCCCTCTTCCCTCTCCAGTTGGGATCCCTCCTTTCCCCCCATCCCTGTGTAATTGTTGAGCTACGGGCACTGTCCCTTCTTCCCTGGGTCTGTTCCCTTGCTTCCCACTCCCATGCACATATTCCGTCCCTTGTGATGTTTGTATTGTGGTGGTTGCAACGCCAGGAGGCAGGTGCGTGTCGGTGCTGGGTGTGTTGTACGAGAGCGGAGGGGCTCCACTCTCAATAGTGCTGTATCTCCCCCCCCATGATGATCTGGCCTCATCCCGTTTGGGATTACTAGGGCCTTATAAGATCCTGAGGGGTTGTTTTTCCCCCCATGAGAGTGTTGAGACGCCTAACGACTGTAGGTGTGTTCCCTGAGACCCTTCCCATCCTACCTACCCTAAGAAGGATGGGAGCAGACAAGGAATGCAGAGCAGTTTCCAATGCTAGCGGGGTGGGTGGGGGGTGGGACCTGCAGGCTCAAAACAAACAAGAAGGGTCTTTTTCCTTTTTACATGTATTATATCAATATGCATTCAAGCTGGCATATACTCTTCTGACAGGACAGCAATGGTGCTGCTGGCTGCCCTCACCTGGGGACGCTGTCAGAGAAGAGCAGCCAATATTACCCTGGCTCCATAGGAACCCGGCATACGGAGACTGTTGCAAAGATTCTTCAAAATATGTCACTTCCTACTCTTACCTCGAGGTTCCTCCTTTCCTACAAAGCACTACAATTTCCCCTGGTGGAAAGATGATTGAGTCCACTTCTTCCACTGCAGTCTCCTCCTCATGAACTCCTCCATTGCTAAACACTGGGCAGGGGTTTGTACCAGCAAAAACTTCTCTGCCTTTGTGTATGTGGGGGGGTTGATGCAATCTAACAGGCCTTTTCTCTCTTCTGTCAATATAACCCTATATATTATGGGTATTTAACATATCGCCAGCAGGCTGCATGTGGCCTGCAGGACCATCCCTTGTGGCCCTTGGACATCTGGCCCACAGACTATTGTCTGTCACCCACAGAGCTGCCACTGGCCTAGGAGAGCTGTTGCTGACACTGGTGTAAGGAAGCTCTTCCATGGTTCCCCCTCTGGTATTTGGACAGTAAACACAATAAGGATTAAAAAGAAAATGGGTCAGAGGGCTGGGATTCATGAGGTGAAAGTAGGACAGATGTCCAGTGTTGAGCCAACCAGCTTCTTGCAGCTGACTCAGTGATTTTAGTTGAGCACACCTGGTATGTTATCATTTTCTGTGTCTTTTTGGAAAGGAGGGATGGTCTAGTAATGAAGAGGTGGGGAACCTCTGGCCCAGAGGCCAAATGCCCTTTGATCCAGTTCCTACCCCCAAGAACTGAAAAAACAGAGCTCAGAGAAAGGGAGCAGAGATGAGGGCATGCACACAAGGGATAAGGGACAGAGCCATGGCACAGATCCATAACCTGGACCCTCCTCTTCCTGATCACACCCCTTAAACATCTGGCCCCCAATTTCTATGTGGCCCTTGGAGCTTGTACTAATTTTCAAAGGGCTCCATGACAGGAAAAAGGTTCCCACCTCTGGTCTAGTAGTTAAAGTCAGGTCGGGAATTAAAGGGGAATGGACTCTAGTCTATTTCCACCTCTGACACTGAATCATATGGGACTGTGAGCAAGCCACAACTTCGTGTCTCAGTTTTCCCAACTATAAGATTAGGATAGCAACATTCAACTACTTTATTGGGAGTTGGGAGGAGGAGTTAGCATCTTCATTATTATAAAGCACTGGAGAGTCTCCATGAAATGGAAATCATCAGGGGATATTGTAGCCTGTTGATTCTTTTAGAACTTTCAGCAGCTTTTGATACAGTTGACCATGAGGTATTGTTGACATGGCTGCGGGATCTGGCAGGGGTTCGCGGGATGGCTCTAGAGCGGTTCTGCTCACTCCTGTCGGGAGGTTTCAGCAAGTGGTGATGGGTGGCTGTGCTTCTTGCCCTTCCCCACACTCTTGTGGGATCTCACAGGGTTCCAACCTGTCTCCACTCCTGTTCAAAGTGTATCTAAGGCTCCTGGGCAAGATCGTACATAGATTTGGGGTACGTTGTCTTCAATAGGAGGATGACATCAAATCTACTTATCCTTTTCATCCGACCCAGGTTCTGCAGTCTTGGTGCTTACCCAGTGCCTGGCTGCGACTGAAGGACTGGATGTGGGTTTGCCATCAGAAGCTGAATCCAGACAAGACTGAGGTGATAATGACTGGCCGGCCCTGTGACTTGGAGGGGGATTGGGGCTCCCATCATTATGGGGTCCAGCCTCTCCTCCTACCCAGGTGCATAGTCTTGGGATACTCCTGGATTCTCAGCTGCGCCTGGAAGGCCAGGTTGTGGCTGTGGCCTGGAGTGCCTTTCACCAAAGGCATCTGGTGAGAAGGCTGCATCCCCTTTCTTTCTAATGTGAATTTGACCACTGTCATCCATGGCTTCACTACTTCGAGGCTGGGCTACTGCAATGTGCTCTACATGGGGCTGCCTTTGAAGACTGTTCGGGGGCTGCAGCTGGTGCAGAATACAGCGGCCCGCCTTTTGATGGGGGTGGATCACCGGAAGCACATTACACCGGTGCTTAAGAGTCTGCGCTGGCTGCCTATAGCGTTCCAGGCACAATTCAAGGTGCTGGTTTTGACCTTTAAAGCCCTAGACGGCTTGGGCCCTACATATTTGAAGGACTGTCTTTTTCCTTATGTCCCTTCGCAGCCGTTAAGATCTGCCGAGGGTGCCCTCTTGCAGATTCCATCATAGCCCAGTTTCATATGACTCAGGTCTGCAGAAAGGCATTCTTGGTGGCTGACCTACATCTTTGGAACTCCCTTCCCTTGGAAGCTCATTTGAGCCCTAGTTTGAATGTCTGCCGGAGACAGTGTAAGACCTTTTTATTTGGCCAGTCATTCAATGGGCAGAGATAGACTGGGGGGGGGGGGGGGGCAAAAGGGGGGGTTTTTTGTTTTGTGGGGGTTTAAATTTTCTTATTTTATATTTGTATTTTATGGATTTATTGTAAGCCAAAGTGCACCCCAGTTGGAAGAAGGCTGTTTGGAATTTCTGTCAAAAGCAGAGGGATTTTCACCATCCAAAAAAATCAAGACCTCTTTCCAAAACTTCCTGCTAAGAACATGGATAGACCATGGATGAGATGGTTTGGGGAGGTTCTTCCACAACTGCCTGATGTTACTTCAGCCGGTTGATCTCCCTCAAGCTTACTCACTGTTCAGCAGCTTGTAGTCACACTGGCTTAATGTCCCTCTCAGTTACATGCATGCAACCACAGCAAAGGCAGTCACCCTGCATGCATGCAACAGACCCCTATTTGACCTAGCATGTCCCGAGCCGGCTATGCCCTGGTTCCACAGAAGTGAGGAATACTTTGGGGACCTGACTCTGATGCCACAGCAGTGAAGAAGAGATTTTTGTCTCTGACAAAAATGGGCATGAAGTATGAGTATGAGGATTGGGTCCTTTTCAAAGAAAAAAGGAGGGAAGACGTACAGTGTTCTAGGCTCAAGGAGTAAGAATTCAAGAGGAATCCTAAGGATTATTCTTAGTACAATAAGCATTACAAAGTTGTTCATGGGATGAGGAGCCACACAAGACACCAAATCACACATTTTCCTGGACACGTTCCAGGTCCTTTTCTCTCATGCTCTGGCACGATGTCAGCCTCAATGTCCCTTTTAGATATGAGCCAAAAGTAAGACTGCTGTATTGCCCACACTAAAACCACCAGCCTTGGAAAACGTTGTCAAATCCTACACCCCCGGCCCCACCTCTCTTCCTTCATCATAAATTACTAACCTTTCAAAGCTAGCTCAGTTTCCTTGGCTGCAGGTCTATCTTTCCAAATGCTCTCAGTTACATATGTTCTGCTATCAGATTCCTTCTCTAGACTTAACTAGATTGTGTTACAAATCCCTGGAAGTCTAGAACTAGCCCTCTAAGATTCCGTATTAGAGGAAGGAACTAGCAGCTTTACACAACACACCAAAACGCAGCCAGGCACCCACCGAGACTACTAGACACTGCCACAGAATCCACAGCATGCACTGGCTCCTATGTAAAATTTGGCATAGATTCTGCTAGAGCTGCTTTCCTTTGGTTGTGTTCCCTAAGGGAACACAAAAAAGAGATCTTCTAAGACATGTGTGTGTGTGCGTATGTGTGTGTGTGTGTGTCCAAATGGCCTGCAATAAGGTTCCACTAAGCCAAAGATCTTAAAACCCAATTGTAACAGGATGCGGTTTGCCCGGGGTAAGTCACTGCAGTATTAGGCCCACACAATCACATTCCCCAGGGGATTTGTTCACAGTTTGTTTATTCCATTCAGTTTCAGCACCCGTTTCTACTCAGGTACAAAATCTCCATCAGGAGCATTATCACGCACAGCGCACACACTGGCTTTACTCTCTAACACCAGGAAACAGCCTTCTGGCAATCCCATCCTTAACTACAGCCATTCAGCGCTTCTCTGCACTGTTGTTTACAGTTCAGGGTCTCCTGGGTCAGGCATAGTTCTCTTGTAACCCTCAGCCTCTTGGGCTCTGACAAAATCCCAGAGTCCACGTGGGTTTCTCCTGGTTTCATAGCCCTCATCAGCATGCCTCCTTCAGCACTCTGGACAGCGTAGAGTGCTAGGGCTATCCCTCAGCCCAAGTCTAGCAACCCAAGCTTCCCCTAGCTGCCGAGCCTAGGAGTCAGACGAACACTGGACAAGGCTCCTCTACTGCTCAACTCTCTTGCTCACAGCCAGGCACTGACTGAACCTCTCCATCTCTTGCCTCTTCTTAAATGCCCAGAGTGGGTGGGGCTGGCCCTCCAGTCTCTCAGCCCTTAAAGGGCCAGTACGTTCCCACTCTCTTTTGCAGGGTTGGTTCCGCCAAGGCCGTACCCAGCTGCCCAGCTCAACTGCCCGTTTCAGTTCCAGTGGCAGTCCAGCCTCTGGTCCTCAGGCCAGCACTCGCAGCTCTCTTAAAGAGGTCACAGCCCCATCAGGCTGTGCCCTACCACACCAAGTTTATTAAATAACAGGTTTTTAAAATAAAATACAAATTTCCAGAATGATGTCATGCAGAAACAGCTCCAACTCTGCATGTTTAACTTACACAGGGTGAAATCAAATGAGACGATAGCCTGCTGGAGTCAGTGTTTGGTCCATGCAGCCCCCAGGCAGCAACCACTCACATGTTTAGCATGTCCACCCTAATAAATGGGCAGCCCCCTGACTGTATTGCATGTGTTTGCAGCAGCTTTCACCAGTGACACTAGCAATCTTCCTCCCCCATAGCCGTCTCTCAGCTGAGAGGTGCGCTAGAGCGCTCCCTCCTCAAGTCTCCCTCCACCACAGCCACCTCTCAGCTGAGAAGTGCACTAGATATCTCCCTCCCCACAGTCTCCCTCCTTGCCTTTCAGCTGAGAGAGGTGCTAGAGGTCTCCCCCTGCCCCGCAGTCACCTTTCAGCTGAAAGGTGCACTAGAGATCTCCCTCCCTGCCTCACAGCTGAGAAGCATGATAGAGATCTCCCTCCCCCTCCCAGTCTTCCTCCCCATCTCTGAGACAGGAAGGGAGACTGGGGGGGAGGGAAGATCTCTAGCACACCTCTCAGCTGAGAGGTGACTGCAGGGAGGGAGATTGCTACCACTCCCACCTCTCAGTTGGCTGGGTGCACTAGGCAGGAGTCTATGGTCCTGGCAGAACTAGATGCGGGAGAAGCTATGGGCAAACCTAATTGACAAGATGCTGACACGTGGGAGCCAATTAGCCCCGATTGACTGCACAGTGGGCCCACGATGTCCCTGGACTCTTCCGTGAGTGGTGGCTCTAAGGTGACCAGGTGGTGGACAGCTAATAGATGGGCAGGCAGGAACACTCCTTGTGAAGGTTAATGTGAGCTATCATCTCATTTGAAAACATCCACCATTTTTATTGTTCTGTTTGAAAAGGGTTTGACTATCCATGCACTATAAAAACAATGTACCCTGACCACACAATGAGGGTTTTGTGCAATCCCACCCACCAGTGAATTGCCATGAGGCAATCTGGCCCTCCTTGGCCAAGAAGTTGAACAGCCCTAAAATTCATGACTATAATTATCATCTGCCCTGTGTTTCTGCCAAACTCCAAACTCCAGGAACAAGCTTCCAATGCTCATTCAAGGGCCTTCGAAAAGTTAAATCAAAAGACAGCTTACTGATTCTCATTTGCTTTCTTCCCACAACCCTGCTCCCTCAAAACGCCTGGCCTCCATGAAGGAGGCTCACCTGTTTCCGAAGAGATGTTCACTTCAACACTGAGATCAGGGATGAATGCCCCTTGAAAGGAAGCCACGCACTGATATGTGCCATAGTCACTGAAGCGCAGGTCAATGATCTCCAGGCTGCTGGTTACTGGTGGGAGTTCAGGATCATTCCTGGTGATGAGCAGTCGATCGGAGACCCTGGCTGGCTTCATATTCTTGAACCAGGAATAGACAACCTTTTCTTGGGGAACAGCATCCACGTGACATGAGAGCTTCAGATCCTGGCCAAGTTGGATGGTCTCACTCTCTTTGATTACATCAGGGGTGATCTGGAATGTGGCATTTCTCATGGCTAGAATGAACACAAATGCCATGCCAATTAATGAAGACAAAATGCTTTGTACCCAAAAAGGGAACCCATGTAAATGGTAACTGCTCCATTCCCCCACATGGCTCCACATGGGGGTTGATCCCAAGCCCTGCGGATCCTGCGCACAATCCGCGTGCACGCACATGCATGCAACCCACGTGTATGTCCATTGGAAATGCATTTTGCTGTGCAGATCCCATGTGGAGGGGTTTGGGATTGTGGCCACAGTCTAGACCGTCAGATGTTTCTACTCCCATCCCCAAACAGTTCCCCACAAGAAGCGATGACTCCAAGCATGCTGTGTGCATAATGTGGCACAATCAGGGTGCAATGGAAGAGCAGCACATAGGGAAGCCAAGACTGGAATAGCAGAGGGGTTGCAGGTCAGGAATGAGGGGAGCTGACAGAGTGGTGTGTTAGGAGTCTAAGGCTGGAATAGCATGCAGTTGCTGGTCAGGACTGAGGTAGATTAGCAGCACTGTACAATATGTTTGCATAGCATCTTCTCTGGTTCATATTACCAGTTCCCCAAGTAGACAGCTTACTGATTCTGATTTACCCCCAATTGTAAATCAACAAAGAGCATTGGAAATCTAGACTCTCTCCCCCCTGAAAGCCCATGGGAACACGTACATCGCACCAACAGGTTCACAGTCTTCTTAGCTGGGTTCCCCACATTGTTGATGGCTGTGCAGTTGTAGTAACCCGAATCTTCCACATGGATGCCCCAGATGGTGAGGTTGCCTTTTTGAACTAGGCTGTTGTGAGGCATTGGGTTGGGTGAATGAGACCAAACTACCTGTGGCTGTGGGTCACCACCTGTCAGGGAGCACTGCATGGTGACATTATCACCTGGGTTCACTACCAGAGTCTCATTGACAGAGAGTTTCAGAGCAGGTGGAGCTGGAAGAAAAAAAAATTGAGACAAGAGTGAGCTCTGAGGAGATGTGCCAGTTTTGGCTTCACTTAATTTGTTATACATCTGGAGAGACTCTCCATATTGTTCTTGAAAGGGTAGGGAAAGAAATGGCAGGTTGGGTGGATCTGGGGTGTTTACAAGTTCATTAAACATTTGAAATGCTGTGAGTCTAAGGCCGCATCAATTCTAAGCAAACCAGGGCACCTGGTAGCTGCATGGTTAAAAAGTGTGGGGGCTGACACAGAATCTCCCCAAACAGGCCAAAACCCTAAACAGCTTTAGCTTACCTACATGGGCAGGGTTAGAGTCCATCTCACCTCAAATATTAACTGGGTGCTAGGATTTGCTATTGTTGTAGGTCCTGTTTCTCTACCCCACATCAGAAAGGTAGCATTTCACACTCACTCTGCATAGGCAGAGACAGTAACATAAAGTGCAGTCATTGATCTGTGATTTAAATCATAATTGCTTTAAAAATATATTTTATTTTATTATATTTATGTCTAACTGTAAAATCTCCCAGGGGTCAAGTGTGCCGCCACAAGCTCCAAGAAGAGCAAGGCATTTTTATCCAGTGCTGTGTGTGCTTGCAAATGTAGATGCACGGCGTGGTTTTATTTACTGTTTTGTTATGTTGTTGTTGTATTGTATTTTGACCTTACTATGGTATTTAAATTAAATGTAATTTTCAATGAATTTGCAAAGGCCTATGGCCAGCAATAAAATCATTATTACAATTACATAAAGTGCACGGCAGCAGGCCTTGGGGCAGCTGAATCCTGCTTCTCATTGAAGTGACACTAGCTGCAGTCTAGCACAGGGGCATCATCAACCAAGGTGATGACAGACACAGATGGAGAATAAGCGGGGTCCACATGCTGTTTTTAACATGCCCTGCATGAAGTTTAGCTTCCTATGCTCATTCTTTATTGGCACCTTCCTTACAAGGAGACCTGCAGGGGCAGCAACGGAATAAAGGCTCAGTTAGCTTCACTCTCCGAGTTTCTCCATGTCCCCTGATAAAGTCATAGGCAAATTGCCCTACGCCTTCTACAGGAACAGCACACTGGGAAGTTGGGGAGGGGTTGAAAAGGAGGTAGGGTCAAGGAAAGAAAGTCAGAAAAAAAAGAAAAGATTTAGCTAGCTCACTTTAAGTGTCCCCTTTCTCACTTTGGGTTGAATTTAATGACTCAGGAACTGATCCAGAGCCCCAGATCTGGAAAGGGGAGGGCGGATGCCCCCCTTCATGAGAGGCTCGAAGGTGAGGCTCTGCTCTGGGAGTTGGCCGCATTGGGGGGGGGGGCATGCCAGGATCGGACCCCTGCATTGCTGGCCCCGTCGCCACAGCCCTTGGGCCTTCTGGCTCAGGAGAGACCCTAGGCCATCCGGGAAATGCACCCACCCACCCAGGGTGGGCAGGGGCTGGGAGGCCTGTAGCCGAGGTGCAGGGGCTGCACGATTGGGCCCACGGCCCACTTTCTGAATTGCCTGCCAGGTCTGCAAGGAGGGGCTCTATCAAGGGCAACTGGGCTGGATCCCCCCCCTCCCCGATGTCTGAGCTCCTTTCCCCAGTGGATGATCCGCCGGTGATCATGGGGGCAAGAGGGGTCCTGGTCCTGGGGAACCTGGGCTGGATGGCTCCGTGGGGTGTGGGACGCCCCCCCCCAGTGGTCCCCTCAGCAGGCACGGCACATGCGCCCTGCCATTCCAGGTCAATAGCCGGCCGGGCCCTCACTGGGGCTTGGCTGGGATCTCCCATGGGGCAGGCTACCAGTGTTCCTCCCCCTCCCCCCGTTCAGCGTGCAGCTGACCGGAGTGGCGATGGAGTCCTCCCTTTTCCCTTATAGGGGTGCACCAGCCCTGCCTGGTGAGGAGCCGGGCAAACACCTGGATCCCCAGGGACAGAAGAGAGATGATCTCCTTCAGCGGATTGAGGCGATCAAGTGGGCCATCCAAACAATGGCAGAACAATGGGCCTGACAGCCACTGACCCATCAGGAGACCCTCCCCGACCCCACAATGTGACCCAGATGAGGCAGGGGCCTAATCACAGGGGGCGGGGACCATGGCGCCGGGGGACAGTCTAGGCCTGACCCACAGGAACTCAGGGCGCTGGAGGTGTCAGTGGAACGACAGCTGGCCCCTGGCAGGGGCTCACTCCTGGCACAGGAACACCCCAACTCTTGTGGTGGAATGGGACATGGGTGCCTGTGACTGTGCCCCCTACTCTGGCCCCTGGGGCTGACATTGGAGCTCACACCTCACAACGACAGCCCCTTGTGGGCCAGTGGGTAATGTCCTCTCCCAGGTGGACCAGGCACTACAGGTCTGGGCCCCACTGGCTGCCCCCTAGGGCAGCTGAATATAGCGCCATACTTGCCTCAGTTGCTGGGCGAGGCCACTAGGCAGTGACCCCCCACTGGGGGGTGGTATTCCAATGCCTGTGCTCCCATAGGGGATCACCTTCTCCCGGCCACCAGTGAGCCGATCTGGCGAGGGGAGTACATCGACATATTTGCCCTCCTGTTCAGCGATCCCATTGTGGATCCAGGTGAGCAAGATGACAAAAAAGAGAAGGAGCATTTTAAGTGCCCCAAGGCTGAGAAGAACTGGTTCAACTGGACCGTGGCCTTCTCCATCTACCACAGGGTAATGATACAGGTGTACCCTAGCTGGGCTGCAGACCTTCGCAAGTATGTCGACATAGTTCATTGAGCATAAGAGTCAGGCCCATCTGGGGCCTGGCTTCGGTACGATGGGGCATTCAGGCATAGGGCAACCTACACCCCAGGCCTCTGTTGGGACCTCCATACAAATGACTTATGGATCAATTTCATGAGCGGTACAGGCAACACCCCCAGATCAGACAGTGGACTTATTGGCCAAGGACGCTGCCGCATCCGCCAGTGATTCCTTTCGAGATGAAGGGGAAAAGGCAGCAGGGAGCACTGCGGAGCAGTGCTGGGTGTACAGCCAATTGGGAAAATGCTCCCGTGCGGCTTGTAAGTTTCGGCATACCTGCCCAACCTGCATGGGGCACCACGCAGCCTCTGCATGCCTCCGTTCCAAACCTTGGGTAAAAGGAAAACCCAACCTCAGGTCCACAGGAAAGGGTGGACAGAGGGGGCAATACCGGGGGCTCGGGGAAGAGCCCCAACACTGGTTAGGACGGAGTAGCTTGAGCTGGCCCTCCGGGAGCACCCCAACCGGGAGGAGGTTAAATATATCATTGAGGGATTTAGAAAAGGTTTTAGGATTCCAGCAGTTTCTGTCCAGCAGCATAGGGTTTCCCCTAACTTGAAATCCATGGCGGGGATGGAGCACGTCATCTAGGCAAAAATTGACAAAGAACAAGCAGACAGCAGGGTGGCCGGCCCTTTCCTGCACCCGCCCCCCCACCCCCAACATGGTGATTTCCCTCCTTGGGGTGGTCCCTAAAAAGGCCCTGGGTGAATTCTGATTGATCCACCACCTCTCCTACCCACGAGGCAGGTCAGTGAACAATGCCATACCCAGGGAACTGTGCATCGTTCGACTCGGCAGTGGCATTGGTCAGGCACTGTGGCCAGGGAGCCATTCTGGCAAAGTGCGACATCAAGCCTGCCTTTTGCCTACTCCCTGTTCATCCAGATAGTTTCTTGTTACCAGGCTTCCACTTTCATCGGCATTATTACTAAGATAAGGCCATGCCAATGGGGGGCTCCATCTCTTGCTCAGCATTCGAGAGATTCAGCTGTCTGGTCGAGTGGGTGGTACAGTAGCATGCTGATGCGGGGGAAGTCACCAAATATCTGGATGACTTCCTCTTGATCAGATGGGCCGGCACAAGGGAATGCTGGGAACTGATGCAGAATTTCCAGCGGGTGGCGGACAAATTGGGCATCCCCTTTGAACCGGAAAAGTCAGAGGGACCTGCCCCCAGGATGACCTATTTGGGGATAGAACTGGACATGGTGGCAGCTGTCTCCCGCCTACCTGAGGACAAATTGAGATCCCTCTGGGCCAAGGTTGACGAGTGCCTAGGGGCAACCAAGGTGACGGTACATCACCTCCAATCATTGCTTGGGAGCCTTAACTTTGCATGCAGGGTGGTGGCACTGGGGCGGGCCTTCCTCTCCCGCTTCTATGCTACGCTTGAGGGCAACCCACCTCTTTACCATCACATTAGGTTCACCAGGGAAATGAAGGATGACCCTGAGATGTGGGCAGCCTTCCTAGCAGGATTCAATGGGACAAGCTTTTGGAGGGACCAGCTTTTGCTGGAGGCAGAACTCCAGGTGCACTCCAATGCAGCTGATGGTTTCAGCTTCAGGGTATTTTTTAGGGACAGGTGGGCGGCAACCCCTTGGCCACCCGAATGGTCCAAGTCTGGGGTCACCAAGGACCTCACCTTCATGGAGCTCTTCCCCATCGTACAGGTAGTCCACCTATGGCCGACGGAATTCACAAACCACATGGTGCTCTTTTGGTGCGACAACCAGACCGTTGTACACATAATAAATATGCAGTCCTCGTGGTCCCCTTGGGTCATGAAGCTGGTTATGGCATTCATGTTCACCTGTTTGAACTTCGACATATTGTTTCAAGTCAGGCATGTCCTTGGCATTAACAACGGTGTATCCAATGCCCTCTCTCACTTCCAGATGGAGCGCTTCTGCTCGCTGGCACCATGAGCCAGGGTGACCCCAGAGCCACTGCCACCATCGGTGTGGAGCCTTGGGTCCTAGCTGCCATTCAGGGATCTCTGGCACCACGAACAAGGGCTGCCTATGACAGAACTTTCAGTGAACTCCAGCAATACTGGTCTTTTCAAGGGTGGGAGCCAGGCTTCCCGATCCCGATCCCAGATGCTCCAATTTGTCCTCTACCTCTATCATAGCCGGTAAATTGGCAGCCCTGAGGTTCATGAGCAACCTTGCTGGGCACCCACCTCCTGACAGGTTTTTTTTCACCAGGAGCTTACTAGAAAGCTGGTCCTGGAAGCAAGGTAGTACCCATGACAGAAAGATCCCCGATCAGAGAGGCAGGGGGCAGGTGGTCAGGCTGAACAGGGATGGAACACCGGAGTTGTGCCCTGTCTGCATGGTGGAAACATACCTCGCCATCTGACCCCACATGCCCGGCCCCCTCTAGACATACCAGAGGTTTTTTTTGACCAGGTATCAATTTCCAGCCAGCCTGAGGCCAATGGGCCAGCCTGGGTCTGCCGGCGGCAGAATTTGGATCCCACACATTCTGCCAGTTTTGTGGCGGCAGCAGGGATGACAGAGCAGGGTATACGAACAGTGGGCCATTGGCGGTCAGGGGTATTCCAGTCTTATGTCCGTCACACACCCTCCCACTGCCATTGCTGAACTGCCTATTTGTTTCCTCAGGTGCTCCCCCTCACCGCCGAAGGCAAGTCTGGATCATCAGTCACAGTCTGGTATGCTGGGCAGGCAAAGCAGCTGGCCAGACCCGGTGGGGGACCCAGCTAGGCTTATCCACACAAGCAGAAATATGATGGAAGGGCCATAGCGGCATGAGGTGACACCAGCTGATACCCAGTTTCCGGGTGCCACACAGGGGCCCCCCACCAGATGTCAATGTCCTGCATTTAGGTGAGAATGATATACCCCAGTTGAAGGCTGTCCAACTTATGAAGAACATCAAGACAGATGTGTGAGAGATAAAGAAACTCTTCCCGTCCACTCTTATTGTCTGGACTGACCCTGTAGAGTGGATGTCCTGGGGTGAGGGGGTACACCCAAGGAAAATAGATAGAACTCGGAGGACCATCAATAGGACATAGGCAGGTGGCTGGCAGGTTTAGGAGGGGAGAGTATCCACAACTATGCCCTGTCGCATAAGCGGCCCGAGCTGTACTGCCGGGACAGGGTGCATCTGTCTGCTGAGGGGAACGATTGCTACCTGGAAGTCCTGAAGGAGAAGCTTGTTCAAGTACTGGATACGTGTTAGGTAGATGGGGGTCGGGCTCATCCGGGTAGTCCCGGCGACCCCTTAGTGGCAGGGGTCCAGTACTGTAGTTTAGAGGTTATAGTAGAATTAGTATAAGTACGAGTCATCTCCTTAAGAGATGGGGAGGCTACACCTACCACAAAAGCAAGGTACAACAAGTGGCGGGGTAGACTCCCTGGGACGGTTGTCCAGCGAGGGTCGTAGGGACAGGGCTGGGTTTGGTTTCAGCAGGTATGGTCCCCAGCCTGCAGGCGCCTCCCTCCTTACTCAGGTCCAGAAGGACTTTGGTCCCCCTCACCTGTGGCCTGAGCCATGGAAAGGCAGGAGGGAACATTGTGTTCAATAATGGGGTGGTAATTGAGGGTGTATCAAAACCACCCCGGCATTCTGGTTTGTTGGACAGTTAAGTGCTGGACCTGAATTGCACTAGGTGATTTCCCCCACCTATTCTAATTATGATTGGCTTTAATAAAGATTGCGGCCATTTAAACCCATTTTTGGGTGTCCTGTCTCCTTTGGGATGCATTGGCAAAGTTCCTTATTTCCTCCAGACTACCAAACATGTTTATTTTAAATAGGTACAGAACTGCAAAAGCCTCAGTGCCCTCTGGAGAGCAAATTCAAGGGAGGCTGCTGAGCAAAGCAAAATTCAAAATGGGAGAAGAGTTAGGAAAGTGGATCTGCTATCAGCAGAGTGGGCAGAAGACCTCCAAAATCAACAGTCACAGCTGAAAGAGAGGCACAAAGAAGAGAGAACCACTTAGGCCTTTCCCACAAGCATAGTCTCTCAGTCCCTTCCAATAGAGCATGCTAATATCTGTACAGAAAAGAGAGAGGAGGGAAGAGCGATGAAAAGAGACTTCTCAAAGAATTCTGGGTTTGGTTTCAGCTCTTAGCAGACCAGATTACCCATCCCAAGAGGAGCCTCCGTAGTGCGTTTCTCTATTAAGAACGTATTCCAGCACCCAGTTCATTTCTCAGAGCAGACTCGCATTGTACAGGTAGCCTGGCATTGCAGGCTGATTCCCATCAGCTCAGGCCCCAGAAATAGAAGAAAATAAGAACTTGTCTAGATCATTACTCACCCCTTCTTATCCTCCCATCAGCTATTGCCAACCAGTCAGGCTCATTTCTTTTACTTCTGTACATGACAAATACCTAGTCCTGCCCCCACAAGGTGCAATTCCTGCGCCTTCCCATCCATGCTAGAGCTGATTCAAATTGGCTAGGCAGTTGTTCCACCTTAGGATGCCCTGGTAGTCCATTCCGTTCATTCCTGTCTATAACTATTGATTGTACAATGCAAGGTACACTGCTGGCGCTATATAAATAAAATAATAAATAATAAATAAATAAATAATAATAATAATTCCCTCACCCCAAGGCACAGGTCTAAAAAGCTCTTCTCGCTGTTCTCCATTTCATTTCACAAAAGGCTCTTTAAAGCCCCTTCTCGGCTCCATCACTGGCTCCAGAGCTTGTTTGAAAGTAACAGTCATTGGCACAAATGCTGAGAGTGTTTCAAGTAACAGCCATAATAATGCAAAATAAGATGTTGTTACATATTCATGAAGGCTGATTTAACAGCATCATTATTTCTGCCTCTCCTCTCCCCAGACCCTGTGTTAATGAGCTGTGCTGAGTTTGTGTTGGATTTCTGAATTACAGCCCATGCAAACAAGTCTAGGAGGACCGCTCTGTCTTTAATACAGGTGCCATAGCTTAGCAGCATGACTGCCGGCGTAACAGCTTTGCAGTCACATCCAGTCTGGTGTCCTGCCATCCATGGCAGCCAAAGCCTCTTTTGTCCCATACACTTGTAGCGCCTTTCCAGTTGCTCGGCACTCTTCATAACAGTGAAAGTGGGCAATTCCTCTCTCACCCCATGGTGATCAGCTGCAGCCAGGTGGTTTGGTTTGTTCTTGATCCCTCAGGGGCGTGGCTGGCTCAAGACTAGGTAAGTCCTTTGAGAATCATGCACCTGGAGCTTTGAAAAATAAATGCCAGCCGGATCCTGTTTGTAACCGTAAGCAAAAAGCAATCTATGTATCTGCCAATGCTGAGTTGACACTCTGAGGAGCCTTTACGAATGCGCCCGAGTTGTCCTGTGCACATGGCCTGCAAACTGCACAGACAAAATGCATCTGCAAGACCCTCGCAGTCTGTAAAACTGCTGCTTTGGGCAAGAGACATCTTGTCTGACAAAGCTGGCTATTGTCTTTTAACTTCCCCTTGTGCTGTGCTGCCAGTCGCAGCTCTGCACTGATCTTGTTTGGAGTCTCCTTCCCTGGCTGTGAGGGGCTTAAGATCGATTTGTGTTTTAAGTACAGACTCAGGGGTGCCAGGTAGATCTAGTTCATGTTCTGGGAGAACATCTGGACAAAGATTCAGGATGTCCCTTTATTTTATCTGAGCTTCCCAGCCCTAATAGCTAAAATCCTGTTGAGCAACAACATGTTCTGTGCTGGGTAAAGACAGAAATTGTGACCTGATGGGGCAGCTACTGCCTGGGGGAAGCTTGTTTATGTGTGTAACTGAGGGGAAAGCAACCTGTAAAACTGCCACCTGCATTTCTCAAGGCAACTGCGCTCCTGCTAGATGGCATGATCTCAGCCCCAGCAGTGGTGCCCGGGATTGGTTCACATCCTCCTCTAGCCAGCGGATGGAGGTTAACAATATGCAGCTATTGTTATGCAGGAGATGAATCTCATTTATTTGTAACCCGTAGCGATTCCTTTTGTTCTTAGCTCAGAAAACCTGCTGGCAGAATCTGCTGTGGAGCGAGGGGACCATTAAAAGCAAAGAGTCGCTTTCAATTCCCTTTGAAGTCCAATTTGCTGCGGTAAAACTGTAGGAGAATTAGCTGGCTGAACTGCTTAACTTTCCTGAAATCAAGGGAGAAAGCAGCAGACCCGCCTTCCTCCCCAAAGCTGAACCCGAACTTGCAGACTGCAGCAAGCTGGACCTACAGCAGGGCTGTGTCGAACACACAGGCTCAGACTCACAGTTCAGGAGCCACAAGCAGCTATAAGAAGAAGCAACAGCATTCTCAATGGTGAGGATGCAGACACAGAAACAAGAATGGAAGATAGTGCAGATATTTGCTCCCACCCACAAGCCTTAACTGCTACCCCCAAAAACACATAGAGTCAGGCCAAGAAAAAAAGCAGCTTCCTAGCCACGGGAGCTCAGCGCTGGACTCCCAGATGGAAAGTAGCACAGAACTGAATTGGAGAGTTAATGCCCAAGGACTATATTCAAAAGTGTTTGATAAGGTTCCCCGTGAGTAGGGTGGCCATACCTCCCCTTTAAAAAGAGGACACTTATGAAAAATACCTAGTGCAGGCTTCACTGGAAACAATGCAGCCCTGCAACATGTATTTTTCATAAGCATCCTCTTTTAAAGAGGAGGTATGGCCACCCTACTCATGAGAGAGACTTGAGAAAATTAAATATTCATGGGATAGGAGGCACTGTCCTGACATGAATTGGTAACTGGTTAAAGGATAAAAAACAAAGGGTAGGACTAAGGGCGCTTTTAAACGATCCCGCTCACAAGTGGGATTGTTTATTCTGCCGCATTTCCCCCCCGCCTTCCTCTCTAGGACGGGTCTGATGTTCAGAAGAGCATCAGACCCGTCTCAGAGACTATGTGTGCATGCGCGTCCTTCTGTGCGTGCGCACTCTACGAAGGGGGCCCGGAAGTGCGGCTTAAAGCCGGCACATCGGGGATCCGCGTCGTAGGGGGCAGGATCGCCGGGTCGGTCTAACGCGGGGAAGATCCGGGTTNATCGCCGGGTCGGTCTAATGCGGGGAAGATCCGGCTTCAAAGCAGGTTAGACTTTTAAACGAGCACAAAGAAAGGCGGCTGATCAAAGGATCAGAGACTATGTGCACGTGCGCGTCCTTCTGCGCATGCACCCTCTAAAAGGGGGCCCGGAAGTGCGGCTTAAAGCCGGCACATCGGGGATCCACGTCGTAGGGGGCAGGATCGCCGGGTCGGTCTAACGCGGGGAAGATCCGGGTTCAAAGCAGGTTAGACTTTTAAACGAGCACAAAGAAAGGCAGCTGATCAAAGGATCAAGTGCATTTCTTGTCTCGTTTAAAAGAGCCCTTAATGGTCAGTTTTCAATTCAGGGAAGTAAATAGTGATGTGCCCCAGGGGTCTGTACTGCGACCGATATTGTTTAAAATATTTGTTAATGACCTGGAAAAGGGAATAAAGAGTAAGGTGATCAAATCTGCAGATGACACAAAGTTACTCAAGACAGTTAAGACCAGGGCAGACTGTGAGGAATTACAGGAGGATCTTGCAAAACTCGGAGACTGGGCAACTAAATGGCAGATGAAATTCAATGTGGACAAGTGCAAAGTGATGCACATCAGGAAAAATAATGCTACACAATGGGTGGAAACAGAAGTGATGGCTGCACAGCGGTAGCCTGACACAGGATGGGTTGGGAAGCTGCGGTGGACATGGTGCAGACCAGGTTGGGCCGCACAGCAAATGTGCCCATGTCCAGGCTGCTGGGGGTGGGAGGGGAACACACTAATGTTCAGCCAGATGGCCCTGCCCCCATGCTGTGCCCAGCACCCTGCTCCCCACCATGACAGGCAGACATGGTGGCCCATGGTGGCAAGCCATGGGGGCTGGCCATGGCGGACCCAATACTCTCACGCTCCTCTCACGCAAAATCCTGCCCTGACATGTATGAGAGAAGCAGTGGCAGATCCCCATTCGCACCGGCTCTTTTCCCGTTGGCTGGCTCCTCCGCGCTGCCATGTCTTCCCTCACCCCTCCCGCTGCTGCTTCAGCCGCCGCAGGTGAGAACACAGTCTTAGGGGTTACAACTCAGGAAATGCATCTTAAGAGTCAAAGTGAACAATTCATTGAAATCCTCAGCTCAGTGAGTGGCAGCGCCGGTCAAAAAGGCAAACTGAATATAAGGAATTATTCGGAAAGGGATAGAAAATAAAACAGAAAATATCATAATTCTGCTATATAAATCTATGGTGCAACCACACCTTGAATACTGTGTGCAGTTCTGGTAGCCCAATCTCAAAAAAGATATAGACTAGAAAAGGTACAGAGAAGGGCAACAAAAATTATAAAGGGTATGGAATGGCTCCTGTACGAGGAGCAGCTTGATAGGTTAGGGCTCTTCAGCTTGGAGAATAGACATCTGAGAGGGGATATGAGTGAAGTTTATAAAATCATTAGTGGAGTGAAATAAGTAAATTGGGAGTTGCTCACACTCTCAGGTAGTACTAGAACTAGAAGAAAATCTATTAAACTAGCTGGCAGCAGATTTAAACAAATAAAATAAAGTGGTTTTCCATGTAACACACAATTAACTTGTGGCATTTGTTGCCAGAGGTGGGGATCAAGACCAGTAGCATGGGTGGGTTTTAAAAAGAATTGAACAAGTTCTTGGAGGATAGATCCATTAATATTAGCCAAGTAGTTATTAGCCAAGTTGCTTTGCAAGGACCATTCCGGCTAGAGCTGAGTGGCCCTTTGTAAAGCCAGCTTCCCAAGGGGGTTCTCTGGCAGAGGGAGTGGGGAGTCCCCAAGTCCCCCTGTCACAGAATCCCCTTGGGAAGCACCCAGCCAAACCCCTTTGCAAAGTGTTGTGGCAGGCTGAGAAAAAACTTCCCTCTCCGCCCACCTCAGTGGTTTGCAAAGGAGTTTGGCTGGGTGCTTTCAGAGGAGGCTCCCTGGTAGACTTTCCACTGCCAAGGAGCCCTCTATGGAAGCACCAAGCCCAGCCCCTTTGCAGAGCACTGTGCTGGGAGAAGAGAGAATGGATTCCTGCTCTCTCCCCTGTAACTGACAAGCCCCAACCGGGGTGTGCTGAGGGAGCTGGTCCCCAGAGCTCCCAGGCCAGTTCTTGTCAGTTAAAAAAGCCTTTGAGTTCTCGGTGAGAAGGCAGCGAGAAGCTGCCATTTCTCAGCTTGTTCTCGTTTTGCAGACCAAGCTGAGAAACATGTTTCTCGCTGATAAACCTGAAAGCAGCAAGAATGAGTTTCAGCCGTAAATATGACCGGTTGGGCACTTCTCAAGCAACCGAGAATGGCCACTGTCAGACAGGATGCTAGGCTTGATGGACCATTTGTCTGACCCAATATAGCACATCTTATGTTCTTAAAGACCACTTACAAATTATAAAAACCATTTTTATACCCAAAGTGAACTTTCAAAAGAGGAGCAAACAGACTGAGAAAAAAGAACCTCCAGCCTGACCTGATCCAGTAGTCTCACTCCATCATTCCCCAAGGCTCTCTCCTTGGCCCTCTTCACTTCTCCCTTTACGCTCTCCCCCTGGGTAAACTCATTGAATCTCAGGGCTTCCCATATCACCTCTATGCTGATGACACTCAACTCTCTCTGCCCACATTCTCTCCCCTCCATCCTGTCTCACATCACCAACTGTCTCTTGGACATCTTTGCTTGGATGTCTCACCACCAACTCAAACTCAGTATGTCCAAGACTGAACTCATCTTTCCTGCTGAAGCTTCCACTCCCTCTTCTCTCTCAGTTTCCATTTATGGTGTCATCCAGCCTGTCTCTCATGCACGGAGCTTGGGGTTCATCTCCAACTCCCCCCTCTCTTTTGTAGCTGATATCCAGTTTCTTGCTAAGGCCCATAACTTCTCTCTGCATAACATTGCAGAAATTCAACCCTTCTTTACTGCTCCCACTGCCAAGGCTCTCTCACCTCGACTACTGCAACCTCCTTACTGGCCTCCCTGGCTCTCAGCTTGATCCTCTCATTTCTGTTCAACACTCTGCTGCCAAGATCATACACCTCCCTTGCCTCTTTCATCATGTTCAACCCCTTCTATGCTTCCCCCCACCCTTCCGCATTGAGCACAAGCTCCCAGGCTTTACCTTCAAGGCTCTTCGTCATGGCCTTCCTCCTCCTCATCTTTCTACACTTGTTTCCACTACATTCCCATCCAGGAATTTTGCTCCTCCTCTGCTAACAACCTCACCCATCCCAAAGTCACCTACTCCCTGAACTGTCTTTGTTCCTTTTCCCATGCTGCTCTCTATGCCTGGAAGTCCTTCCCTGAACACACACATGTTTTGCTCCCTCTATCCTAACCTTCATATCCTCCCTGAAAACCTCTCACTTCCATCACTCTCTGTAGCTCCCCATCCCCACAGACTGCTCACTGATGCTTCTACTGTCCTCTCATTCAGTGTCTCCTTCTCTAGACTAAGTGTTACGCGTATGCAACTGTGACTTCTCAACTTTATGAATGTACCCGTCTCTCTCTACATTCCCCTCTCCTTTGTCTCCTATATTGTAAGCCCCTGCGGGCAGGGACCTATCTCTAATTAATGAATGTTCAGTGCCAAGTACATTGCTGGCTCTATATTAAATACTTAATAATATTAATGTTTGGAAATGGTCTTACAAGGCTGGTTTTCATGCACTTCTGCATTCCTTAGTTTGGCCAGATGCAGAAGCCAAGACATCATGAGAGAGGCTGTTCTAAAGAGTTCTGGACACAGTCAGCTGAAGAAGTTATTTACTCTGAGCTAGTGTATGAGGAAAAGAAAGGACTTATCTAGATAGAGAATTAAATATACTATTCATGCAGCAGAACTGCTAAAATGAACATGTTTTTCTCTGTGTTTAGCTGAGGAGTGGAGTCCTGAAGAGGAATTTGATTATATGAACATACAAACATATAGACACCAACTGGACACAGAAAAGCTGTGTTAGGTACCACCACCCCTTGGTCAATGCAGGATTGCTTTCTGCAATGTATTTTCCAGTAGTTTTGTCCAGTCTAGTTTGAAATGATTCAAATGATGATGTTTCCACCTTAAGAGGCACTTCTGAGGCACTTGGGATATATCAGTGAGAACAGATAGTCTTACTGTTGTCCCTAATATTATCCCTATTTCTCCTTTCTTATCCTCATTATTTATTTATGCAGAAAAACACATGACCATAGCCCAAGTCCCTGGGGCTCAGACAGATCAATAAACATAATTTATACAATATTAATGGTATTCCATCAGCAGCTGGCAACATCAAAAGAGTTTTGCCTTTACTGTATCCTGACGACATGTGTGGGATGTGTACTGCTTTGTGTTATATTAGAGATAAGTGAATAATTCAAACAAATACATCCCTTGATAAGTTTAATCTTCCTATTGATCCTAGAATATCCCACAGCAAACAGCAATTCTCTCACATCTATCCAGTATTTGAAATTATTAGACACATTTGTTGGCTTTGGTAGCTATCAAATATCTGCAGTTATTCAGTACTTGATATTCAGCTGTTAATTAGTTAGGATCTGTCAAATAAACTGAAATTGGTCAGGTAAAATCATGCACCATTTATAATGTTCCCTGATTGGTTGATTTCACAAGAATTCCTGGCATGAACAACTGTCATTATGGTTTGTGAAATCTGCTTCCTGACTGGGTCACTGATATTTGCTTTTTGTTAACATTCATGGCCTCTACTGGCCTCTATTCTTGTCCTCCTTGACCTCTCTGCTGCCTTCGATACTGTTGACCACTCATTCTTGCTGAACTCCCTTCACTCCCTTGGCTTCCATGGCTCTGTCCTCGACTGGTTCTCCTCCTACCTCTCTGACCGTTCCTTCAATGTCTCTTGCCAACCCCACCTCATCCTCCCTTCCCTTCTCGGTTGATGTTCGCCAAGGCTCTGTCCTTGGCCCTCTCCTCTTCTCTATCTACACCCTGTCACTAGGCAAACTCATTGCCTCCCATGGCTTCCAATATCACCTCTACGCTGATGACACTCAAGTCTATCTCTCTACTCCCTCTCTCTCGCCATCTATTCAAGCTCGTCTCACCAGCTGTCTCTCTGATATCTCTACCTGGATGTCTCAACGTCAGCTCAAATTCAACATGGCTAAAACTGAACTCCTTATCTTCCCCCCTCATCCTTCCTCTCCCTCTTCCCTGTCGATCCTTATTGACGGAGTCACCATCCTTCCTGTCCCCCAAGCTCATAGCTTAGGCTTCATCTTTGACTCACCCCTTTCTTTCAAATCCTACATCAGTTCTGTTGCCAAAGTCTGCCGCTTCTCCCTCCATAACATTGCTAAGATTCGCCCTTTTCTCTCTGTCTCTTCTGCCAAAACCCTTGTTTACGCCCTGGTCATCTCTCGCCTCGATTGCTGTAACCTCCTTCTCACTGGCCTCCCTTCCTCTCACCTTTCTCTCCTTATCTCCATCCAAAACTCTGCTGCCAGGGTCATCCACCTCGGCCGTCACTTTGACCATGTGCAGCCCCTCCTCTCTCCTCTCTTCACTGGCTCCCCCTTCCTGAACGAATCCTGCACAAGATCCTAGTTTTCACCTATAAAGCTCTTCACAACCTTGCTCCCCCCTACCTCTCTGC